>JOMC01000198.1:1186-137621 GCA_000812125.1 Aspergillus ustus
AAAAAAAAAAAAAAAAACTCACAAACGCTGTAAATGAAAATGAAAACGTACGTGGGGAGGAGGTAAATCTCACGTACGAGCCGCCACTTATGTATGTAGAGCTGGGAGGTGGGGGAGAGGGGAGCATGAGGGGGACGACACTACAGAGTACAGTCCTACTAAGCAGTCTGACCTCCATCTTTCCTCCGTGGACGAATCACGACTTGTTTACCGAGTGGTGCGACCCGAAGCTGAGTCGATATTTGTCTCTGCCCTTCAGCTCGGCGGGGTAGCCGGCGAGATCGCGCTTGCGGGTTGGTCGATCGACTGGGTCCAAGATGGCCTAGCGGACTGTCATCCGCAGATGCGTTTGAGAGCGGAGTACGCCAGCCAATTCTTGCAGGCTTATCTGTAGTACAGAGTAGTACCCATTGGAGGCCCAGACCATGGATGGGGATGGGGCTGGGGCTGAATCGTTAGCTGCAGAAGCAGCAGAGAGAGAGAAAAAAAAAAAGGGTGGATTAAATTCTTATCAATCATCATTATCATCATTAGAACCCGGCCGATGAAAAATAGCGGGATCGCAGCCGAGGTATATACATATCGAAATGCGAAGTGCGAAAATGGCGAGCGAGTTGTACACAGCAACAACCAACCAACAAACGAAACCCAACACACTTTGTCAGGAGGACTTCTATTTCGCCTCCGGCGCGACATATCCACTCCCGATCTCGCGCAGCTCTGCGTTCTTCTTCTTCTGTTGCCGGAGCACATACCAGATGGCGAACAGGATCAACGCCAGGCCTGCCACTCCGCCGACCACACCTCCGGCAATCGCACCTACGTTTGTCCCGTCGTCACCGTTGTCCGGAGGATCTGTGTGCGCGGGGTCGGCCACTGTTGTTGTAGTCGTGGTGAACGTGGGGGTGGTCGTGGTCGTAGTCGTCGTCGAGGTGGTTGTTGTCTCGTCGTCCAGGGTGTTGGTCGTGAAGTTTTCGTCGACCGGTACTAGAATCGTCAGTCAGCAGGAGGCTATTGTAAACTGGCCACACGGAAAAGCCTTACCAAGGGTAAGCTGTGTCCCGACGAAACTGCGATAAAGTGTAGTTGGGTTATCCGGATCCATGCACCAGGCCATCGTCGCCGACCATCCGTTCGAAGGTTCTCGCTGGTACATCGTCGTCGAGACGCAGGGGTTGTTGTTTTCACTATGCGAACCAGGTTAGCATCTGCCCACCATACTTCCTCAAAGACAATCAGGCAAGTACCATGTGTAGCTTGATCCATCCTCATACACCATCATACTCCGCAGACATGTTTGCTGGTAGCCGCAGTCCCCAGAGCTTGTGACCGGACAGCAGATACCGTATGTGCTGGAGACGAGGAACTCGTATCCATCACCGCAGACGATCGTGGCGACAGCTGTTCCGGAAGAGTAGTATCCGACGACGCTGACTTCGCTTGGATCGGGGATCCACGTCGAGGTGATGGAGCTTGCGGTGTAAGAGACCGTGCCCGACATTGACGTTGATGAGACCGACATCCTGGTCGTTGTTTGAGTTCGCTACGAACTCAGTGAAGGACCGATTAAAGGTAAAATAAATATGAAGCGGAGCCTCGTATGCTTAATCGCACTTGAGTTCGGTCGTCAACCAGGAACTGAGAACCGCTGGGGATCAGGAGCGTGAGGAGAAAAGAACGGAAGTCAGGTCGGAGAGTTCAGCACACCTCCTGAGGCTCGCGCGCTCCCACGTTGCTCCAGCCGCCGCAAACCAGCCTTTGGCTCGGCAAAATCCTCCCAAAATAATAATATGCAAAATGGAAGTTCTGCAGGTCTCCGATTCTCGCCTCATTCATTGGCTCTCGCTGCTTGTGTGGCGCTCTAATCCTTCAAAATCTCGTATTCCATCCTGCGCTAAGCACCGCTCAACCAATTCGCGTGCGACGGCTGGTCGGGCACTTTTGTGGTTTGTCCTGACTGGAGAGGCTTTGAGGGGGGGCAACGGATTGCATCTCTTGTGTCACTCCATTCCAAGTCTTGAATAACCATGCAAATTATCGTGGACGGGACCGTGGCCATGCGATGTGAGAGGAGGACAAATGAGGCTGAGTTGCGTCGGTGCGATCCCCGATAGGCCGATGGCATTTGATGGGCCTGGTTGGAGAGACACAAGGGACCGTGGCCCCGCGATTTGGGGTAGGATCGACGGAACCCAAAATAACGGTGTTATGAGGAGAGAGTTGCGAAGTGTGAGGCTCAAAATTATGTCGAAAGATGGTCTGGCGGCGGCTGAGTGAGAGCTCACTTGAAGTCAAGAAACACCCAGGCAAGCTCTATACCGGACTGCTCAGCTAGAATTTCCAATTCTACTTTTTCTGCGGCCAACGGGCCTCTTGGACCAACACTCTCTGCAGCTGAGGGGCCTGTAATTGCCAATGCCGAAGAACACATTCAACCAGGCCATATCCCAGCGGCTTCCGTCCTGGGACGTTATATCGCCTAGTCGAGTTGTTTAGTGTTAGTTGTCGCAGATTGGGCGGAAGAATGGGAGATGTATCTCTGCCGCCGATCGAAGCGAGAAGACTCAATGGGATGTTCAGATGTTCGAGTTTTCTGAAAGAAGCTAACCAGCTAAAGTTCTCTACCTGCATTAGTGACAATTTGGGTCGAAACATAATTGTGAGGTCCCGGAGGGTAGATTTGACGTGTACCAGCGCCTGGTACAGTTTGTCGGCGTAGTACAGACCATCCATCGGCCTTCCCATGTAAGGGAGGTAAGATAGAGTGCTGAGACTCGGAAAAGAGAGTTAGGAAGCGCAACAAATCGACCACGTGGAGAGCACGGCAGTCTAGTGAGGTCATCGCATAAGGAGGCGACGATTCTGGAAGCGAAGCAATGAATTCACTGGGTATGACGCCTCCCGCGTATCACAGGGAAGGCAAGCGCATGAGGTGGGATAGCGGGCTTTCCTTTTTCTCTTGCGGTTCATACAGTGTTGTCTCCTATTCATGTAGAATATCTATAGACTCTAACCGAGCGAGGAAAAGAGCATCTTGGCGTCGGAGAGCATGGAGGAAGATGAACTGGGTGATGTAGTCTTCCTGTAGTTGGAGGCGGCGGACATTAGGTATATGGAACAAGAGAAGTGCGGTCAATGCCGTCGGATCCATTGTGGAGAGACCAGTTTGCCATAAGTCGAGGGGATGGAAGGCATCTATGCTGGAAATGTATGTGACGATGCGCATGAAGTCGAGGAACATCCCTGGATTGATAGCTTCCCGAGGAAGGTATCCTTGTAGGTCTTGGTGGGCATAAAGGAGGACAATCTCAAGAGATTGAACGTAAAGCCCAAGGGACGGGTTATCAGTAACTGCTCTGACCAAGAGATAGATGCTGCTGGGAATATAGTACTCTGAACGGATTTTCACATCCTGATAGAGAAGTGGTTGAACTACCTCGCAAAAGGTCTTGCTAGCGCGGGGAGGCTGTATGAAGCGGTGCAGAGGAGAATCTCTCTCACCATTTCAATTGGCAGTGTCCTGCCAAGACGCTCCATAATAGATGATCGCTGGCTGATAGCACGGCAGGGGTTGAAATGTGGATGGAAGCAACAGAAGTACTTGTAACGCTGGGGAGAATGTTGGATCTTCACGGGTGCACCAGCAGCCAATAACCACATTGTTGACGCCCGCCTTTCTTAATACGAACTAGTGGCTCGGCACTATTGATTCTCGGCGGCCCCGGGCCGGGAAGAACCTCCTTCCTTTCTCGGACTGAGATGCACAAACACAGACAAGTACGATGAAGCACAGGCCAAAGTTCACGTATAGCAGGGATAATGCGAAGCTTGGCTGCGTTGTGCTTCCAAATCACCTCCCCCACTGATCCGGCCCCTCGGAAAGAGGCACGAATGGAGACATTGCGCCGGCCAATAAGCTTATTCTGAAATAAGGATCGACAGGCAACTTCGGATGATTGCCGGGGCCGCTCCTTGGACCAGCGAGAGTTTCTTGGAGAATCGAGATCCAGACAAGATCTGATAGATCGTGTTCGCGGTCCTGACGGAGAACTATACACACCAACCTCTACCTGGGTCTCAAAAATGGTCTCGCCAACGGGTGGCTGACCGTTACAGATTGAGTTCCCACCCCTCATGGCCTCATGGCGCTGGTATTGCTATCACAGGCACATGTAGATCGCTCCGCGCGTGAAGATCTCCAAACTAAGCGGGATGAAATTTGTAATTGTTCCTGCTCGACTGGCCCGCTGCTCCGCACGGTATGTTTAGTGTGGGTGCCTGAGTGTTACGCCCTGACTCGCGTGTTATATCAGGAAGACACTTCGCTGTCAGCATTTTTCGCAATTCAGCAACTTTTTCTAAACAGCACTGGGAGTCGTGTGAAAAGCACACACATTCAGAATGAAGCTCGCCGTCCCAACGATAGCAGTTGCCCTCGCCGGCCTCGCCTCAGCCAACATCCACATCGGCGCCCACGTCAACCTTCACGGTCTCCACAGCCTCCTTGACCCCAGTAGCTGGAAGGCCGCCGAACCTGGAGACGCCCGCAGCCCTTGCCCTATGCTCAACACGCTGGCTAACCATAATTTCATCCCCCGCGATGGCCGCAACATCACCCGCCCAATCCTCGTCAACGCCCTCACCAAAGTCCTCAACTTCAACCCCGACCTCGCCAGCGGCCAATTCGACAATGGCCTTCTCGGAAACCCCGAGCCCAACGCTGACTACTTTGATCTGTACGTAGATATCCAGCCCATCATACCTTCGTTCAGCACTAACTAACTCCCTCCCCTCCCAAGCGACATGCTAAACCAACACAACACCCTCGAACATGACGCCAGTCTCTCGCGCCAGGACGCCTACTTCGGCCCTGCCGACACCTTCAACCAAGCCGCCTTCGACCAGTCGCGCGCCTACTGGACCGAGCCCACCCTGACCGCCGCCATGCTCTCCAACAGCAAAGTCGCCCGCATGCTGGACTCCAAGGCCCGCAACCCGACCTACACTTTCACCGCGCAGCAGAACCAGATTAACCTCGGTGAGATTGGTGGGATTATCGCGGTGTTGGGGAGTGTTGAGGAGGGGGCGGTGCGCAGGGATTTCGTGGAGTATTTCTTCGGTAGGTTTGAGCTGTCCGCTGGCTCGGAGGAATAGATAGCTAATTTTGAGAATTGCCAGAAAACGAACGCCTCCCCACCTCGCTCGGCTGGAAGGTGAGCAGCAAAGAACTCACGGCCGACGATATGGCCAAGGTGTCTGACATGATCGGCAAGGGCACGACTCTGACCACTGAGGCTGCTGCCGACTCTGCTGCTGCTCAGAGAAGGAGGGCATACTAGGTTTCTCTCAATCCTCGCAGATCGGGATTTCTTTCTTCGCAATTTCTTATCCCTAGATCTAGTTCAGTATTACTATTTAATTTTTTTTTCTATGACTTGAATGTCTGAAATACTTTGATATGTGAAGCGTAACATTGTACGTTATTGCCGCCTCACTTTGCGCGTGCGCTGTCGTCCTGGCAAAGAAATGCCTGAATCTATGTTTAGCGGCGAAAATTTATTCACACATGGCTCATGCTAAGGCAAGCTGTAAATTGATTTCCTTTGCGGTTGATTATCTTGGGTTTGCGGGACTACGGGCATGGAAGTAGCTGAACATACAAGGGGTACATATGGACAAAGATGGCGATGAGTGATTCAAAAGCCTCCAAGAGTACAAGGTTTCAAGATTGCCATGTTGATGGAATAGTTCCATCACCCAACACATTTCGTTCCTTCTTTTTTTTATTGCCACTCCACCACAATATAGATACCCTGACCATGACCGTTTGCAAGTTCTGCGTCGAATAGCCGCTAGCTATGCACCCCTCCAGCCAAGACACAAGTTAGCCATTCCGCCGGATTCAATTACCCTGAACTCCACCCCAGATCCTCCGGCGGATTGAATTGGATATACACGGGGCTATATCGATCGGGAAAATATTCGGGAATGAGATGATGCGAGAGGCAGAACCCCGCTGCACTATAAAACCTGACGGGATGGCTACACCCGTGCGATACGAGCTCTATGGGAGCGATTGTCTCCGAAACCGAAGACTTAGGGATGCGACTACAATATCCCGCCCTCGTATGGGCGTCGACCGCAGGTGCAGCGCAATACATGCACTCGAAGGAATTTCGCGTTGGCATCGACCCGCACTCCGTTGCTCTACTCTCGATCACGCATCCCAAGGACAATGCCTCCATGAGCTGGATCAGCGGTCCGGATAATACACCTTGGCAGCCATTAGGAAGCAGATGGAGTCTCGGATATGTCAATCTAGGACCTCTCCCCCGCACATTCTGGGATAGGCCTCGTATCCGCGTCGAGGACGATCGTATGAGCGCCGCATATGCATTAGATGGACTAAAGGTTGATGTTACGCGAGAACTCGACCAGCATGGCGGGAGCCTCGACGAGTGCTACGCATTCACGAATACAGGGAACGAGACTGTGACCCTCAGCGACGCAGCAACGGAGTCGATTGAAGTATTGAACCGGCTGGGCCATGCCGAAACATAGCGTCTCGCTCCACGAGATTAGCAATTGGCTCTAGCAGCTACCGGATGCGCCTTCGGTTTACCAGAGACTGCACGCCTTTGCGTAGAGACGCCCTTGTTTTGAAAAAAAGCCGGGCCCAGTTCCATTCGTTGTTAAATTAGGAAAGAGAAAGTCGGCCTCCTGACCAAGGAGAACCCTGGACCTCCAGTAAGACTGTGGGAGGGTGTGGATGGCGGCAAGCAGTGCAAAATCCTGACATACCAACCTAGAATTGAGGATGTCGTCAAAGGACAGATATGAAAGTATCTCCAGTATCAGCTCCAAAGATAGTGCGCTAAATACACGACGTTCGGGTGGCCTTGTCGTTCCGGTTTCTTGGGGATCTATAACACCAAGAGGTCTATCGCTCAGGTGAGCACAATCAACAATTTCCTTTGGCTCATCTATTCAGGGGAGTGCAAAAGGGTCGGCAGATAGATGTGATTCCAGGTCTACCGGGTTTGGCCGACCAAATGATTTTTGTGTCTCAGCGGCGCCATGATAATCATGACCAAAATAAAAGCTGGAGGATGCGATACAGGGTGTACAGTAAAGTTGGAAAAAAAAGAAGGTGGCGATTGCGATCTCGTCGTGAACACGCTTATCCTCCTTGTATCCTCCTTGTAGTCGAAGGAGAAGCAGTTTCCAGCACGCGTCGTGGAACCCAAAGTCCCAATGACTTCTGGGCGGTCCGCATATCTGCCATCCCCCCAGCAATTCAGCTTCCACATTGCGATCTGATACATTTCTGTCAAGCGGCGCATTAAGGTTGGCTCGCGCCCTAATCAACCCTCGCCCAGTAATCGCGATCTCTCCAGTAGCGAGGTCTCTGGGGTAGACACCATGCACCTGGGCGTACCAAGGGCGATGACGAGATGGTGAAGATTCTTGAGGTGTCAAGATAAGCGTTCCGCAAGCAGGATAGTTCCGCACAGGGGGGAGTATGTGTTGGAGGACATTTAGAGACGTTCCGGATGGATGAGTGTTGGACTCGATGTCGGGTGCTTGTGCAATGAGAGTAGTCAGGTGACACAATCCAGATCTAAATGGATTTCCTGAACAGGCAATCCCCAGAGGTTAGGTACTGGGCACTGCAAGGGGTGCCATCAGGTGCAGGCGCAGCTGGGTTCCAAGTGCCGGCGAGTCATGAGTTCAAAAATTCCATCGCTTATAGCGAACCATCCAGCCTCCTCGTTTAAGCACCCTGAGCTTCTAAGTGGGGAAAATTTGAGGTCCAATACTTACTGATCGATCTAGCTCAGTACATACACGGCGCTTACCGGACCCAAATATAGCACACTTCACATTTCACCATATGCAAGGCCCCAAGTTGGGCAGCTAAAACGTGGATTGATGATGTAGCGCCATGTCTGGATTAACAAATCACAGTAGAAGACACCTAGAATGTGCAACCCTTAGCTTTTGACTAAATTTTCTTCCATTATTCCAAAGCATCCCTCCTGCCTACTACAGTATAGTACTTCCTCGACCATAGCCATGGCCACCCATACTCCGTCTATCCAGGGCAACCTCGGCATCCTAAGTGCATTGTTCCTAATCAAACCAGATACCACTCAAGAAGCTGTTCAAGTTCTCTGGAGAGAGAGATACTAGGCGAGTGGTTTCGTCCTTATCAGGCGTATAGACACGCACATAAAGGTTCTGATCTCACCATTATTGAAGTCAGGACACTTGGCCCGAATATTCAAATAACCACCCAGTTGGTCGAACGTCAAATCCTGCTCATTAAATACAAGGGCCCGTCACGCGACACTCCCTTGCACGATGCCCTCAACGCGCAGCTTGAGGATGACCTCTCGCAAACTCTGAATGCTTCCGCAAGGCTGTTTGGAGCTGTCGCGATCGGTACAAAAGTCAGATTCTACAGATATGATGGCACACAAGCTCCTGGCCGAAGAACGACTCAGCTGCACCAGGACACATTCAATATGAACGAGACAGGTGGCCAGGAACAGGTTGAAAATATGATGAACTATATCAAGGGAGCTGGATGGCAATGGGCCAGCTGATCTGGGGGCATGGTCCATTGATTTCCCAGCGCCATTTTTTGTGTATCTTATTTCTAGTTTTCCATGTTGCTGTTTTGTCCATATTAAGTTGATTTAGAGAGTTGCTAGGAATTGGCCAATCGCTCGTCTTGCTATGTTACAATTTGTCTGATTAGTAGAGTGTTTGGGAGACGTTGACAAGGTTAAACTCACGAGCGCCACTCTGTGCTGTGATTGGTCAGGCCTGAGAAACCTGTCAATTGGAGTACCAGGTTCTACTGTAGGTAGGTAGGCTCACTGCAGTATTTCATGCGAGAAAAGAACAGCGACCTTGGTGGCGCTTTCGAAGGTTCTGGTGCAATTCGGAGCTAAATGACGTACCCACAAATCCACAGCAGCTCGAGCTCAGCTCAGCTCAGCCGCTCAGATGAACATGCACCGCACAAAATCCAGCCATTCATTTTTGAAATCATTCCGGGGGAAAGAATCGAGCGAGTTGAGGAGAAAAAATTAGAGCAATGGAATTTGAAGCAGATTCAGCCACGTAGTATTAAGCTCTGAGCTCTCGCTCACAAGGTGTTGTGGGAGCTGGTCTCGACTGTTGCAGCTAGTGAGGGGCATTTTTCGGTCGGAACAATTGAAATTCCGTGCTCCGAGCACACTGCGAAAACGACGAATAAATACACTTCCACCGCTCACGACGCAAGGGTTGTGGAATTTTTGCAGCTAATTGGTGTTCTCCTGGCAAATCCACATGCGGTATTAATAGACGTACTAATGTCAAGGGCCACGAAGTAGTATGATGTCGTTTCGCCGGAGTCGGGTGTAGGCGGTCGAAGTGCTGACAAAGGCGGGGCATCACGGTTGCCCCGCATCTCCATCTCGCCAGCACTTAAAAACCCAGATCTTCTGCAACTTTCGCATCCCACCTTTCATTCAACAAGACTAGCACTCACTCACCCCCTCTCATCCTTCAAAATGGCCAACGTTTACTTCGACGTCACTGTTGACAAGCGTACAATCTCCCTCCTCTTGATTTTCGACGCATTGCTAACTGACCTCTTCTAGAGCCCCTCGGCCGCATTGAGTTCAAGCTCTTCGACGATGTCGTCCCCAAGACCGCTAGGAACTTCCGTGAACTAGCCACCGGCCAGAACGGCTTCGGTTACGCCGGCTCTCCCTTCCACCGTGTCATCCCCAACTTCATGCTCCAGGGTGGTGACTTCACCCGCCAGAACGTGAGTTCCGGCAGCCATTGAGAATAACACACAGAGCACAATGCTAAGGGAACAACAGGGAACTGGTGGCAAGTCCATCTACGGTGAGAAGTTCGCCGACGAGAACTTCCAGCTCCGCCACGACCGCCCCTACCTCCTCTCCATGGCCAACGCCGGCAAGAACACCAACGGCTCTCAGTTCTTCATCACCGTACGTTTTCTGCCTAACTACGCCCTTTTGTTTCTTAGCGAGATTGCTAACGTGTTCTATTTTTTTTTCCCTTCAGACCGTCAAGACTGACTGGCTCGACGGCGCTCACGTCGTCTTCGGCGAGGTCGTTAAGGGCCAGAACATCGTCGACGAGGTTGAGAAGCTCGGTACCTCCAGCGGCAAGACCAAGAAGCCTATCGAGATCTCCGCTTCTGGCACTGTTTAGATTCACTACTTCGCTATGACCTGATGCCTATTCTCAAGCCACTCTTACATGGTGAACATATGGTATTCAATGAATGAATGTTTTGACTGAGCTACATTGAGTAGTCTGAGGCAGTCCGACTCCACTTGTAGATGCTCGAAGCCCAGAGACCAGGTATATATATATATATATATATATATCCCCCCATATACCACTGCCATTGGCCGACAGTCTTTCGTACATTCTATGCACGACATAACTGATAGTCCTCGTTATGTCGTCCCGACCCTAGTGCCACCTCCCGCATGGACCTGACACATCCATCCCCGATCCTCACGGAAACTCCACGGAAGGAAACTGATCCCGAGCCAACAGCACTCCCTAGTATAAACCCCTATCCCCAACAGACCCATTGCAGTTCATAATGTCAATTGGGCGCGCAGCTTCCCGATCGACATTGGCCCCCATACAATACTCTGCTGCCTGAGGAAATCCGTCCGCCTGCGACATCGTAAACACTAGACGTATGGAGATGCAATTGATTTTTTACCAGTCACTGGCCAGCTATACTCGAGGAGTGGTACATGTCTCCAACTGTTAATTGATTGTCGACACTTACTACCGCACTCAGTAACACCGAGAGCTGGATGTAAGGGTATAACAGACCCTCGAACACACCTTCCATCTCCCATTCCAACAACAGAATCTCTTCTACATTCTACACTCTACAAGTCTCTCTACCAACCAAACAAGCTCTGTCAACCAAACCTACTATCTATCTACCATCATGAAGCTCGCAGCCGCCATCCTCCCCTTCCTCCCGCTCCTCGCCACCGCGCAATACTCCGGCACCATAACCACCGAAAACAAAGGCTCATGCCCAATCCCGCTGCAATCCGGCGACGAGACCAAATTCTCCTGGTCCCCGCACGCAGGAAACACCTGTCTCGAGATCAGCCAGGAGTCGTACTACTCCGACAGCTACCATGCCTCGCTCGTCGCGTACGCCGAGAGCCCCGAGGCCAAGGTTCCCTTGTACTTTGGCGCGTGCTCCGACAATACTTGTCAGGAGTGTACCCTTGTTGATGTCAAGAGGAGGACGGACCGTCCGGGCACTATCGAGAGTGAGTGTGTCGAGTTGAAGGGGGAAAGGTTTTTGTTTGTTGGGGGTGAGGCCAGGGAGGATCTTTAATCGGGTTCATCAGATATCGGGTTACCTTGTAGCTAGGCTTTGGCCGGTACCTAGCAGATGTATCTAAGATCGATTATCGAGTTTCGCTGGTCGCCGAGGCCGGCGGTGGTGTGGTGGTGGATCTGTTGCTGTTAGGTAGTATACATCCATGTTGGAGACATCCAAAGCGGCAAGGGCGGGAATGAGATGACTCTGGTCGAAAATGAGTCAAACACCGCAAATCCAAAGCTATATATATGAACCGTCAGCATCTCAATTTTTTTTTTAAATTCAAACTCACTGTAACCCAAATCCAAAATGACCCAATCCGCAACCCATCCCGAATCTGCGCCAATCGCACCCGCAAAACCCCCCTCGCGCCCAGTCCTGCGCGGCCGGACAGTAACACTCACCCCGCTACAACCCAGCCACGCAGCTGCACTATTTCCCATTCTGAACAACGACAACCCCGAGCAGACAGCAGTGTGGACATACCTCCCCGAAGGACCCTACGATGACATCGCGCACCTGGAAGAAGACATAGCCGCGAAAAGCGCCTCGACCGATCCGCTCTTCTTCGCGATCCTCGATAACAATCACGACGACCGACCAGTCGGATACTTCGCGCTGATGAGCATCTTCGTCGACCACCGCCGCCTGGAGATCGGCCACGTGGTGTTCTCGAAGCTACTGCAGCGCACGACTGGCGCGACAGAGGCGGTTTTCCTTTTACTCAAGTATTCGTTCGATGTGCTTGGTTTCCGACGGGTGGAGTGGAAGTGCAATCATCTGAACGCGGGCTCGAAGCGCGCTGCGCTACGGTTTGGGTTCCAGTATGAGGGGTTGTTTAGGCAGCATATGGTTGTCAAGGGCCAGAATCGGGATACGGCCTGGTTTTCGATTTTGGATCGCGAATGGGGTGTAGTGAAGGAGGGGCTGGAGACATGGTTGGGCGAGGAGAACTTTGATACTGAAGGGAGGCAGGTTCGGTCTTTGGAGGAGATTCGAGGGGAGGTTCAGGCTAAGGTAAAGGAGTAAAGCACAATGCGAGGAAGCTGGAGAAGTTGGGGAGGGAGGTAGCACAGAAAATAGAGTCTAGATTGCGAGCCTATTTATATGTTACATAGCTGTGCATATGCATAAATTGTGCATATCCAAGGCATATCTTTCAGTAGAGAAACGGGGAAGCTCAAGAAGAGGATTGCCGAGTACCTCAGTATGAAAACAACCTCCCTCCACCGACCATCTTCATACGAATGACAAGCCCTTCAGCCGCCAACCTCGGATAGTCGCACCCAACAGAAAATGCATATTCATCACTGAAGCAAAGAATCCAAGATCTGCAATCTGGCAGAGTCAGGGACAATGACGTTCCCCATTCCTCCCGCTGCTCCAGCTTGTGATCGCCCAGATGCAGACCCGCCGCGGCTATGCTCCCTACTCTTGTTAGTGGTTACACGTACTCGGTTCTTTTTCGCGATGCTGGATAAATAGGCGGCTTTCCTCGCGAGTCGAGACCGATCGCATTTTGGCTTTGCGACTCAATCACAACAAAAGCACATGAAACGACCATGCTAAACGACATGTTCATCACAGCAATGGCCTCGTTCGCCTGGGCGAATGTCAACCCGACGAATTATATCGGCGGTGTTAGTTTTCGGCCGGAGCGCGATATCCCTGATTTATCAGGCAAGGTTGTCCTTGTTACTGGGGGTGAGTAATGCATACACAACTGTCGTCGATAACTTCAGCGCAATGTCATGATACTGAAACGTGGCGAACAGGGAACGCCGGCCTGGGCAAGGAAACCATCCGCCAGATCCTCGCTCACAACCCAGCGCACGTCTTCCTCGCTGCGCGCTCCGAGCAAAAAGCCAAAGCGGCCATTGAGGAGCTGAAATCGTCTTCGCCAGATGCAGATTCAAAACTAACATGGCTACCCCTCGACCTCTCCTCGACAAAATCCGTCCAGGACGCCGCAGCCTCATTCAAGGCGCAATCCCCACGTCTCGACATCCTCATCCTAAACGCAGGCGTCATGTCGCTCCCACCAGGCGAAACGGACCTGGGCCACGAGATCCAGCTCGGCACAAACCACACGGGCCACTTCCTGCTCACGAAACTGCTCCTCCCGACCCTGCTTCGAACAGCCGAGGACGAACCCGGGTCCGACGTCCGCGTCGTATCGCTCTCGTCCATCGGCCATAACCTCGCCCCGTCCTTCGAGACGATCCTCGACCAGGACAAACTGAAAAAGTGCAACACGCACGCGCGCTACGGCGCCTCGAAGGTCGCCAATATCCTCTTCGCCGCGGAGCTCGCGCGCCGGTACCCGTCTATTATGGCTGTCTCCGTGCATCCGGGGTTGATCGCGACGGATCTGTATGCACCAATTGGGAAGAGGAACCCCGTTGCTGCGTTAGGGAGTAAGGTTCTAGGGGCTGTAGGCACGCAGGTTGATGCGGGCGCGAGGAATCAGCTTTGGGCGGCTGTGGGCGCGAAGCGCGAGGAGCTGGTTAATGGGGCGTATTATGTCCCTGTTGGGAACTGTAAGACGCATAATCGGTATGTGCGGAGTGAGGAGATGGGGAAGGGGATGTGGGAGTGGACTGAGAAGGAGCTGAGGAAGGGGAATGCGAAGTTGTAGTGTAGCATTTCTAGTATCTTTGAGTTTTGGTATATACTTTGGCTATGGCTAATGCTGTTGGATAATAATCTAGCTAAACTTGGAGGGTAATATATTCTTGAGGCTATTGAGTGAGGATCGTGAGAGTGGTGACGTGCATGGCGAGGGGTAAGTCATGGCTCGCCACGTTTGCCACGCAAAGGCTAATCTGATCCCCCAACGAGCTGCTCAAATACCCCCCAGTCCTTCCCCGCATTCTCTCTCCCAAATAGAAAAGACCACAATTAGACCAGGCCTCCTGTACAATATCACATACCATACTCTACTACCTTCCTGAAAACTTGAAATCAAACCAAGGGGGAAAAAAACCCATCATGGACAAAGGTCTGTCCCCTCCTTAGATCTAACCAACTACCCTACCCAGTTCGCTCGCATATTAATCAGTCCCTCTACAGCACCCGGACCCGACCACAAAGAAGGGTTCCTGGAGCGGACCTTCCAGCCTCACCACCTACATCACGAGCAGCAGCAGCAGCAGGAACAGAAGCCTGTTCTTGAGCGCCGTGAGAGCCAGGAAGAGATGGAGATTCCGGCCCAGCCCAAGCCGCAGCACCACCGGCGCAGGTCGTCGACCCTCCAGCGGCTCAAGGAGTATATGGGCAACCAGGAGGAGTTGGATGAGGCGGGGAAGACGTATGCGAAGCTGATGTGATGGAGATTGTTGATGGTTGGGAGTTTGCGAAAAGCTGCTTGTATATTTTGCTCTTTGTATAGTATAATCTTCTCTTCTTCTGTTCGCTCCGCTGCAGGCAGGGTCGAATGTTTGACCAACAAATTGAAGAAGGCCGTTTAGCTTTTGTGGAAGGAAAAATCCAGCTTACTCTTCCACCTTCCTATATCCTTTAGCAAATTCGATTGGGCTAGTACCTTGGGGGTGAGAACATTTGAGAAGAATGTCGGAGGCTTTTCGTCTAGAATGTCTCCGGCCCAATCACCACCACGAGAAGCCAACTTGGCTGCGGATGCCAACACTGCCCCAGGCCACCAATACGTCTGTCATTTATAGACAAGCACTTCTCGGAGACTTTCCGCGGACTGTCAGCTTATTACCATGTCAAGCGTTCAAATCAGGCATCCCAAAGGTATAAATACCACCCTCAGATCAACTATCATCGACAACCATGAACCTCACTATCCCACTCCTCAAAATGGCTCTAGCTACTACAACTCTCTTCGATGCTCTTATCATCGGCGCCGGACCCGGCGGTCTCGCCGTCGCAACTGGGCTTGCTCGTCAGCTCCACACAGCTGTAGTCTTTGACTCGGGACTCTACCGCAATGCTCGGGCAACCCATATGCATAATGTCCTTGGCTGGGACCATGTGAATCCCGCCGAGCTGAGAGCAAAGGGGAAGAGCGATCTGCTTGCGAGGTACTCGACTATCCAGTTCCAAAACTCCACGGTCAATGCGGTTCGAAGAATGAAAGGGGAGAAAAGTCTCTTTGAGGCGGTTGACGCATCGGGGAATACATGGTACGGACGCAAGCTTGTCCTCGCAACAGGCGTGAAGGATCTCCCGCTTGATATCCCTGGCTTCGATGAGTGCTGGGGCAGTGGCATGTAGGTTGCCCTTCCTTAACCCACTCTCCCATCTGCTGTATTGACTTGAATTTCCAGTTTCCACTGCCTCTTCTGCGACGGCTACGAAGAGCGCGGCCAGAAGTCCGTCGGCTTCCTCGCAACCGGACCCGTCGTTCAAATGGGCCGCGCATCGCATCTTGCACGCATGGCCCTGCGCCTCGCCGAGAGTGTGACCGCGTATACTAACGGCGATGAAGCGGTCGCCTCTGACCTTACGGAGCAACTCAGCGGGCTAAACGTCGTCATCGACAGCCGCCCTCTAGCCCGCTTTGAGAAGATGGCCGAAGGCGCAAAGGTCCGCGTCCATTTCGAGGGCGATAGTTCGAACGAGGAAGGATTCTTGGTACGCCCTGCATCTCGTTAAGCCACTCCTTCCTCCACATACTAACCGACTGCTATCAGGTCTACGGCGCCGCCACGCAAGTAAACGGTCCCTTTGCGACGCAACTCGACCTGAAGATGACGCCCGGCGGCGACATCGAGGTCTCGCCGCTGTTTTTCGAAACGAGCATGTCGGGCGTCTTTGCCGTCGGCGATATCGCCGGTCCGATCAAGGCGGTTCCGCCAGCGATCTATTCGGGCACCATGGTTGCCGGTGCGGTGGCTATGCAGGTGCAGGCTGAGGAGCCGGCTGTACTGCCAGTGGAGGAGGCGGCTAATTTGTAAGTTGGATGGTTACCTAGGTGCTTGGTGGGATGGGAGGCCGATGATTGGGAAGGAGCGATCGAGCGCGCGGGGCTTGGATGGTTTAGGGAAGGACCACTTCAGCACTGTTACGGAAGGAGCGATCGTGCTTTGTATATAGTCCCTGCATTCCATATCCGCAATGCTATACCTAATTGCTTTCCATATCCACATACCAAGTAAGATGCCTATTCACGAGCTTGTTGCCCCAGTCTCTTTCCAGAGGTTCGGGCGTAGTAGCTAACAGCGCTATATGCCACTTACCATCCCCTCGTCGGCTCCGGCGTCTCGGCCGCAACACCCCCCTGCGGCACCGCCTCGGCAAAGAACGCCTCCTCCGTCGCCGTCGGTGTCGACGTAATAGTGATCGTCTCCTGATCAAGCGCAACCATCGTCACAGGCGGGATATACCAATCGCGATCGCAGACCGTCCAACCGGGATCAATCGTCCTGACTTCCTCGGGCAGCAGCACCCAGGGTGTATAATCATCCCGGATAATCGAGCACGTATCGTCGTCGGACAGCGGGCACTGCTGTCCGCCCCGGAACTGCGGCCATGGGATCAGCGACTGCGTGTACGCGCCGATCTCCTGCGGCATGAACTCGGCGAAGTTGAACGGGTATGCCGTGCCGTAGACTGGGTACCTTGCGTTGCGGTGGTTACGCACGGAGGATAGGGTTGCTGGGTCCACCCCGATCACTTGGTCGAAGTGGTCGACACCGCATTGGAAGCCCGCGTGGCCGCGGCGGTTGCTCCAGGCGTAGATTGAAATGAAGGAGAGGTAGACGGTGGGCGAGACGAAGGTTTCGCCGTTGACGACGGCCGTGCTCGGGCCTGTGGCCGGGAGGGTTGTTCCGTTCTGCAGACAGAGATCGCCCGAGGCGGTAGTCACCGGCCAGTAGAAGAGCGTTGCCGTGCCCGGGAGGAAGTGGCAGTTTGAGCACGGGTTTGCCTCGGGGTATTCGCGGCGCGGGGTTGGGCAGTCGTACGGTGGGAAAGGGCTGTTTGTGTCGCCTGGGGTTGTGGTCGGGTTTGCGCTGCGCCATTCGCTCGAGAGGCTCGCGTAGGTTTGCCAGATCGTGATGCAGTCGCTTGTCTCGAGCGTGCAGGTTGGTGAGGGGGTGGGCTGGCGGTAGAAGGTGTTGGTTTCGGTGAAGGTTCGGTAGCCTGTCACACATTCCCCGTCACCGGGGTAGTACCGCGTGACCGTTTCGCGGGGGCCGAGTGCGCGAGGTATCCCATCGCACAGGGTGGTCAGTGTTCCGGTGTGTGTGTCGGACCATTCTTCGAGCGAGACGGACGTGCGGCAGGCGCCCTGGCTCGTAGCGTAGGATCCCAGTGAAGTACTGTATGAGGTTGGACCTAGAGACCATAACCCTTCTGAGCGGCCTGCGTATTCAACCCATTCGGCGTTGCAAGAAACCACGGAGGCGCTAGGGCCAGTTGTAGGACCATAGTAGTAGTTGGTGGATGTAGGCCAGAAGATCGAGGTGTTGAGGGTAATGAGCCATTGCTCGCTGGTGATGGCTGCTAAAGTCAGTTCTACTTACCAGTAGAGGTCGTTGGGGGAATACCTTCACCCTGTCCGGCAACAAGACCGAAAAGCAATGGGAAGAACAACATGGCGGTGGGGCTGGAGATGAGAAGGGGTACCTCCGGGTACGAGCGCTGATCTTATACTGGAGGTGCCTAGGGACATGTTCTCGACTCGGTCTGAAACTGCAGACTTGGTACCTTAATCGCCTCATTGGATGACGGTCGCCCTCCTGCAGATATCCCGCAGATCCGCTGCAACCTGGCGCCCTTGGCAGGCGATGAGATTGGTCTCTAGCCCGATCCGAGTGAGACAATCGCAAACATTCTGCATAGGCAGTGTAGCAGAGGCTATGTTTGTGACTTGCTGTGCGTCGTTCGTGTTGAAGCAGGGTTCGAATTGTCGCACCAATAAAGCTCGCGACGAGTGCATCAATGCATAGACTAAGATGGAATGTTTGCTTGTTTGGAGTGGGGTATCGACATTTCTGCTGCTATTTACAACAACGTATGATCAGACCCCGGCTAGTCTCGTCGCAGCATCCTGGATCGCCTCGGCCACGGCATTCGGCTGGCTGAGCATCGCGAAATGTCCTCCGTCGATGGTATATGTCCGCACTACTCCTTCCCCGGGGATCCCTGCGATCTGCTGCTGCGCGACAACAGGGAAGCCCGCGTCGCGCTCACACAAGATATAGCTGGTCGGCACGTCGTGGTAAGCGGCATATGTCAGCGGGCTCTGCATGCATTCCGGAGCGTGGGGTACTATTTCGGCCAGGTATTTCGATGCAGCCTCATCGTCGAGGTCGCTGTAGAACATTTCCCGTGGATTCTTGGGGTGCATCATGCCGCCCTAAAACTTGTCAGCATTTCCGCCCCTTGGGTCACGAGGACTGGCCTGGCTCACTTCTAGAGTCATCAAGTGATCCAATCCATGCGGCAAAAACGAGGCGACACTTGCTCCAGGTGGAACCAGGAACGCCGCCATGTAAACAATTCCCACTACACCACCCTGTTTCCCTTGCGCAGCAAGGTCTTTCTTGGCGAAGCCTTTTACACTCTCCGTGCCCGGGATACCGGCGTACGAGTGCATAACAATGATGATTTCCTTACCCTCCGCCACAAGTTTTGAAAGGTATGTGTCCTGGATATGCTTCGCGTCATCATAAGCAGTCGTAGCTGGTGGTCCGCCAACAGAAGGCAAGGTTATGGTCTCGGCCTCGTAGCCCTGTTCCCGAAGGATCTTTGCGACAGGCTCAAAAGTGCGACCCTGGTGCCATGCACCTGGGATAAGGAGGACAGTCGGTTTTGTTGTTCCCATCGTTGCGTGCGATCCAATTCAGAATCTCGATCTTGAACTCGGCGGTTCCTGTCAGCGCAAACTGGCAGGCTCCTTCTTTAAATGCCATGATGTAGTGCCCCACACAGTGTGAGGACGGACAGATTCATGTTCCCGAACTTCGTGGAATCATGCGATGGGGGCCAAATGCGGGAGGTCAACAGAGGAACTTGAAAGGGAGACCATTAGCAAAACCTCAAAATGCAGTTCAACAGACCGCCGAAATTCGTTTCCTCATTGTCGTATCTTAAGGAGTGATGAGAAGCAATGGAAATTATGCTTTTCTTATCTCTCGGCGTGATCGCTGGTCGAGACTCGATCCCCGGTTGCCAATCTCGAGAGAATGTGTTAGACGCGGGACATGACTCGCAGCGCAGCTAAAAAGACACGCGGTAAGGCCGTGCAAGTTCTGGAATCGGGTCAGTCTCGTGTTCTCCTCGGTCGTAGTATTCGTCCGTTCGTGCGAAACATCGGAGATGTCCGGCCCTTTAAGTCCGAAGCCGTGCCCGGGGTTGACAAAGGGAGGTCGGCTTTTTAACCTCCGACTCGCCGACCGCTGTTTCAGGCTCTATATTGCCTGAATCAAAACCATCGTTGAAACAAGAGAGGCCACATGTTTTTCGGTGCATGGTTTTGTATATCTGCGTCATTACACTACAGTGGCCGTTGAATATCCTAAGCAAGTGGTGCTGTCATGTACCTTAAAAGTTCGGATGTATCCATGGTTTAGGGTGGGTCCAAATATATATATCTACGAGGGAGGACGCGATATCGAATACTATGTCTTGAACGAGGTTTAAACTAGAACAAATATTTGAATCAAGTCAGTCTGGATTGGAGTGTTATTAAATATTATGTCACTGCTATCTATACAGTTCTAACCGTCTATTGTCATAAAAAGCTCGCAAAAGCAAAGAGTCAAGGAAAGATTTAAGCCAGCGCCTTGGGCTCCGCGGTGGGTTCGACTGCGGCCTCGGTCTCATCGGACGCTTCACTCCTCGTGCGGCTGTAGTCACCGTGCTTGGTAGAGCCGTTTGGGATGTGAAACCGCTTGTCGATGCGGCTAAAGGTCAAGAGACACAGGATGAGGATCTCCAGCATAAAGTTGAAGACGTAGAAGCATGATTTTGAATGGTACCAGGCCGGGTTGGAAAGCTGTCGCGGCGCACTCCAATTGGCACCAGCCTTGAAGCCTGCCACCAAGATACACATGCAGGCTGAGAGGGTCACAATTATCATTTTGGCCATCATACTACCCTCGCCGAATGTCTCTTCGTCTTGGCGTCGGGGTAAGATGACTGCTGCGGCGACCTGGATGAGAGGAAGGCACGTGAAAACAAGGAGGTAGGTCATTGCGGCCAACTGCACATCGCGACAGGAAGAGCGGACGTCGGGATTTTGGGTGTACACTTGGACCACCGTTGCGGTGATGACCATGATCAGAGCTCCGGGGATCAGGTAGTATAGAACCTTGGTGCCGATGCGCGGAATCGGATGCCAGCCAATGTGCGGTTGTTTGGCGCGGAGGATACGCTGGGAGAGGATCATATTGATAATGTATATAAGTAAGATACCGGCATTGACGAGGATATTTGCTGCGATAGCCAGACGGACATTATGTTGGCGATTGGCCCATACGATGCGTAGGACGAGGGTGGTTATCCGTGCCATACAGAAACCAAACATCATGCCCGAGAGAACGAATTTGTGGTTTCTTCGACGGTTCTTTTGGAAGATTGTCATGTTGGTCGCAGCAAAGCAGATGTAGAGGACGAGGAAGACGGCGCAGATGGGAGTATCGATGTCGTTGCTGGGAACGCCGCCAAGACCAGCTGTGGTCGAGGCGTACGGACCGCCGCGTTTTTGTAGGAAGGGGAGCATGTCGGTGGTTGGTTAAAAGTGGTAGAAGATGAGGGCGGAGTGAGTGGTCGCTTAAAGATGGGTGGCTTCGATGGTAGAATTGTCAGTGTTGTTGAATGTTGATGGTGTTGATGTCGTGTCATCCACAGTCTATATATGTATTCGTCAAAGGCACGGAGGTCGGCGTTTGCAAGTTGCGACATTGAAATCAAAGCTATAAAAATTCTGATCATATCTCCACGCCAATGGTAACAGAAAAAGAGATCAAAGTTAGCCTCCAACCCACTCCTCCGTATTGCACGAGCGCCTCGCCCGATTGGGAAAGCAGCTCGGACGGCTCACGTGGCCCGACCTCCGCGGATCAGTATTTCGTCCGACTCATCCCCGCCTCCCTTCGCCATCATTGCACACTGCACGCTGCATCCCTTACATCATTGAATCTCGCGTCCGACATCGCGTCCATTGTTGTATTACACATTTCTCATCGCGCTTGACCTATATCGGCGATTTTCGCTGCTCTCCACGTGGCTTCATGCTCGCACAACAGAGCCCTGCGACCGTCCGAAAGGGGACTAAGAGTTGCACAGAGTGTACGCACCCAGGTTCCTGACAGTCCCGGCCAACCTTGAGCCTAATTTCCGTATAGGCAGGAGGCGGAAAGTTCGGTGTGTCCGGATTCCTGAAGACGCGGCGACCTGTCGGCAGTGTGTAGAGCGCAACACTTCTTGTCTCGCACAGACATCGAGTTCCCGCCCGCGACAGACGCAGCGCTTACCCTCGCGCTACCGAATCGCGCAACTTGAATCGCAGGTCAGCCGGCTCACTAAGATAGTCAGCGGCATTGAAGTCAAGTTAGGCGGCAAGCCTTCTCTGCAGCTAGAGCAAGCGGCTGATCAGCCCTCTGAGTCGGACGATTCCGACGCAGAATCCACCAACTCGGAAGGCCTCGTTGCAGATGAGCCCTCCCATCTTCGCTCACTTTTTCAGAATGACTTCATCACCCTTGACCATGAGGACATCAAGGAGCGCCGGATAAAAGCCTCGGCTGCCCTGCATGAAAGAGTGCGACCGGCGCTGCAGAAGTTGATACCTTCCAGAGAAGAAACTGCGGAAATGTTGGTCGTCACTTACGACTGGTTGCAAATGATCGCCTCAATGCTGCCTCAACCGGCCTCGCCTGAATCCCAAAAAGGATTACTGGAGCAGTATGATGAGATGTGCCAACCGGATGTTGATGTTGTTGCTCTGGCTTCTTGGCTTTTAGCCGTGGCTATCACGGCCCAGCAGGTTCCTCAAGAGAACAACACTCCTTCCCCGTCCTTGAGCTCCCATAGACGTATATCATTCTCCCGCGCCGTAGCAGATACTATTGAAAGTCTGGTACTCAGTCACGACCGCCTAGTTGGTACCATTCCTGGTCTGGGGCTGGGCATACACTGGGTTCGTCTGTAAGTCCCGCATATTAATTTTTACGGCATCAATTATATACCCGGCCACCCCTCCTTCAACCGGTTTATCCTTGTCTGAGAAGAAAAGTAACTGATCTTGAAATAGCCAAATGGGCCGCGGCAACCCTCAAGAAGCCTGGTTGAAGTTGCGCCACTTCATTGCGCTCGCCGAGCTGATAGGGTTACCAAAGGCGGCACAATCAGTTCGACAGAAAAAGACCTCTGGAACAGTCAGTGAGGAGACTGAGAAAAAGGCACAGCTATGGGAGCTGATGTGCACCATCGACCGGATGGCGGGAATGTTCCTCAATTTACCGCCATACACAAGACGATTCGCACTCGTGGCCCCGCCTTCTATCTTGGTGGATGGCGTTGTGCAACCCTCCATGTATCTCAAGCGGATCATGGACATCGCACCCAAGACGTACGGCTTGGATGAATTGAGTGGGGAAGGATCCACTGCAAAACTATACACAGCAGCGCTAGAAGTCGCTCGAGAAGCGAGGGAACTGGCTGCTGAAGCCCCGAGATCTTGGTGGACCATCAACATGGCGGACGAGTTGAAAGCCGACCATATCGTCCAATTTTTCCATTATTGTATCCTCATGAAGGCACATCTCCCGATTGCTCTTCGACTAGAAAAAAGCGAAGAGTACCTCTACAGTCGCCTCGCCTGTATTGACGCGTGTGAAGCAGTCGCGCACAGGTATCGGTTTATTCGCAGCAAACTTCCTTCTGGGTTCTTCAGTCTTCGAATGCTCGATCTTCAGGCTTTCACTGCCGGGGTGCTATTGCTTCTCACATCTCATACGTCTCCTTCTCCGGATCGTCATAGCTTTCAGATCGACAAAGCTCGCTTGGAAGGAGTTGTCAATCAAGTCATTCAGCTGATGGAAGAAAAGTCCAAGGAAGGTGCCGGCGCGGACTTCGCGGCGCGCGGGGCGCATACGATTCGCTCTATCCGCGACCTTCTTCAACAAGAGGAACGCACCGGCGTTCCTGTGCAGGAATTGGCGGCCAATGTGCCGCTTATAGGAAAAATTCGCGTTCGTCGCAACGTCCAAACTGCCCCTCCCTTGAACGCGCAGAGTCAGGTGCCGTCGCACCCAGCTGCACAGGCCACCGGCTGGGGTCCCCAAGAGCAAGTTGTGCCTACGTATAACCCCCAACTCGGCGCCGGCGCCTACATGCAAGACTCTGTCATGGCAGCCCCTGTAGGACCTGACTTTCAATGGGATCATCTCTCGTGGTCTATTGAGGACTCAAGCGAAAACATGTTTGAGGATGCGATCATGACCGGTTCATTTGACCAAGCGGCGATGTGGCAGAACATGTACCAAAACTTTCCTTTCAGCTAGGCTGCGTTTCATGAGCGACAAGCTCTCGCAAAGATTTGAAGCCTACAGTCACCCATAGATACCCTTTCAAAATCGCACCTCATTATATTGCCAGATACGTGGGACCTTGATTAGATCATGCATCTGATATCTCGAGCCCCATTCGAGGAAAGTGTCTGCGCCAAGTGCCGGGGTTCGAGCCGGA
The DNA here is from genome assembly GCA_000812125.1 of Aspergillus ustus. Classification (NCBI taxonomy): domain Eukaryota; kingdom Fungi; phylum Ascomycota; class Eurotiomycetes; order Eurotiales; family Aspergillaceae; genus Aspergillus; species Aspergillus ustus. Next base: position 25,254 of record JOMC01000198.1, read on the forward strand.
GCACAGATCGCCAGCTGTATAGCCGAACCCCACAAGGCAGCTTCTCCAATTTCCAACCCAATCCCCATGGCGATTCGGCGAAAATTCAGGCTCCCCCGCCCGGGGCATGGCGCAATTTTCCGTTTCCATTAATAATGGGTTCGTATCGCTCAACATATAAAAGAAGAAATTCAGCCTTCGCGGTTTTCATTTTCAGGGCCAATAAGGATGTCGTCAATTCCCCGAGCGGGCGCCGCCTCCCAAAACGAGCGAACCACAGTTCACAACCGACCCGAAAAGTCTCCTAGCGTTCAGGAACAAGCCCCTCCCCCGAAGCCTACTATTCCAAATGGCGGCTTGGAGGCTTGGACCAGCGTCGCTGCCGTGTTCTGTGTCTTCGTGAACTCTTGGTATGTTCACCGACCGAACTTCCGTGAAGCGACACTAACTCCGATACAGGGGCTTGATCAGTACATATGGCGCTTTCCAGGAATTCTACCAAACTGTACTACTCACCGATGAGTCGCCTTCCGCCATCTCATGGGTCGGTAGTATCCAGGCCACGCTCGTGGTCATGGTGGGCATCATAACGGGGCCCTTGGTTGACTTGGGTCACCTGCGGCCCCTAATCATGTCTGGAAGTTTTCTCGTCGTGTTTGGAATGATGATGACGAGCCTCGCTACTAAATACTATCAAGTTCTTCTGGCCCAAGGGTTTTGTGTGGGCATTGGCGGCGGCATTGCGTATATTCCAGCCCTCGTGGTAATTTCTACTTATTTCACGACAAAACGTCCAATCGCCATCGGTGTCGCGTCGATCGGCTCCAGTGTTGGGAGCGTCGTCTTTCCGATTATGTTTCGCCAGCTCCAGCAAAAAATTGGATTTGGGTGGACTGTTCGTTGCATCGCGTTTATAAACCTCGCCCTTGCCATATTTACGTGCCTCGTCTTGTGCCGCAAACCGGGTGAGAAAATCGGCGCTCGGAGTCTAATCGAAAAGAAAGCATTCAAGGACCTCCCATTCATGCTTTTTTCTGTTTCCTTGACCTGTGTTATGCTTGCTTACTGGATCCCGCTGTTCTACGTCGCATCGTACGCACGAACAGTTTTGGAAACGACCCGGAGCCTCTCTTTCTACATGGTCGCCATCATCAACGGCGCGTCAGCATTCGGCCGAACAGTGCCATATCTACTTGGCTCACGAGTCAAGCCAATCTGCATTCTGATATGTTCTGTGGCGGGATCAGCAATCGCCATGTTCACCTGGATCCCCGCCAAAAGCACGCCAGGGTTTATAGTCTGGTCCTGCTACTGGGGTTTCCTAACCGGGGTGCTGGTGACGGGACCAACGTCGATCGTCTCGCACCCTGCGCTGTGCCCAGATATGAAGATGCTTGGTACGCGAATGGGGATGATGTGGGGAATCAGCTCCTTTGGATCGCTCGCTGGAACACCTATTGCGGGTGCACTGGTCAACCTGTCGGATGCGTATTTCTTGCGCGCGCAAATCTTCGCTGGATGTTTGATGCTGGGCGCTGTGGCTTTACAAATTTGGCCGACTCTTGTCGTCATTCGCTACGACCGGCGCCATCGGCAGCAGCCCTCATAGTTCAAAGCTCAGGTACAGCGTAGGTACACGGCCAACCTAACAGTTAATATCATTATTCCTTGGATACACGTAATTTCCAGTATTACTCTTGCTTGGTGGAATTTGCTTCACCATCGCAATGAGATATCACGTGATCTATATGTATTGTCCTGCAGGTGATCACCTGATGCAGACAGATCATCTCCTGTTCACAGGGGCTGGAGTTGAGAGCTGGGGTGTTCATCCTCCCTCATCATGAGGATACTGCAATGGTTTCAATGGTATACATGGCCCTCAGTTAGCCAATCTATCTCGGCAATCTTTGGAGGTGTGTTCCACCGGCTGCATCAACTACTTCTTTCGTTTCCTTGGACAGCAAATCAAGGACGCTCTCAGCCCAGGGATGACGAAGAGCGGCTGGCATCTGTAAGATCTGAAAAATATTATCCTTGAGATCTCTGCTAATTCTACGTTTAAGAATGACGACCAGCCTGGCCAACATGGGTCACCGAAAATTATTGTTCGGCGAGTTGCACAACGTCCGGAAAACCACCAGCTTTTGATAATTGGGATCTTCGCTGAAGTCTATCTTGTTGACAAAGCGATTATCCGGAAGCTTCCCCGCGGCCAGAGCGATGAAGATTTGCAGCCGGTTGTCCGCGAAGCGATGGTTTATAATACCCTCGGCGCCCACCCTCGGATTGCTGAGTGGCTTTCCAAAGGAAGATCGGACCACGTAGACATCAAATACTATCAGCATGGTGATGCCGTGAGTTACTGTCAGAGACACACAATTACTGGCGACTGTCAATCGAAATGGTTCCAGCAAATCCTGGAAGCTGTCATCTTCATTCACAGCCGTGGTGTAATTCATTCTGACCTGGCACTTCGACAGTTCTTTATTGACGATGACTTCGACCTACGACTGGGTGATTTCAACTCTTCCCAGTATCCTGGCTATCCAGCCCTGGGCTACGAAAAGGCGTCGCATTGCCTGCCACGAGACTACGACCTTCCAAATAGCGAGGCCTCCGACATATTCGCCTTGGGCTCTACTCTGTACGAGCTGGTTACCGGCCACAGCCCATACAGCGAACTTTCTGGGCCAATATCTGACGATCCGGACGTAATCAAAGAGCAGATTCGGCGACAGCACCGAATAGACCATGAGATTGAAATGCGCTACAAACAACGCATATTTCCGGATGTATCTGCATTTCCCGACGGAGCTATAATACTAGGTTGCTGGAGCGGAGATTTTGCCCATGCTAGTGAAGCGCTGGATTTGTATCTTAAGGGGCAATCAAAGCGTGGGTGATTTCATTCGGCCCTCTGTACTTTGATAGGTCGTGACCTTTGCTGCCCAGCATCGGATGCGGGGGGCATGACAGCCTGAGGAGAAATGTGTAGGGGGACATTCGCCAAGCTGAATGGAATAGAAACCAATGCCCTCTTCATCGTTGAAGGCCTATATTTCTGCGTTTTATAGATCACGCGTATCTATCCCACACGATGTGGATATTTGATACTCGAGTCCACCAAACTAGGTGTAGAACGTGACTGAGTTTTAGGCAACGCCACTTGTCTGTTTACCAGAGATTGAAGCTAATCAAGGCTATCGATTCCCTATCAACACATGCGGCGTGATATTCTGGCGGCGACCTATGCTGTCAACCATAACGGAGAGACGCTCAAGGCACGGCCTTAAATAGCCCAGTCGAATGTGAATGGACGGCCCAGACAGATGGCAGTTGCTTTTGCGAATAAAGCCCCCCCGGATATCTGTCAAATGGGAGTCGTGACCTGCTCAGCTAGGCATTTTATGTGTGTTTCTTAAACTACAGGCCCTGTGCAAGCCGAGCCCCGAAAACCTGACATGTGCTTGTTATCTGGTATCATCTCCATCACGAAGTTAACGCTCGAAGCTATGAACTTGACTTCAGCATTGCTAGATCCTAACTGAGGGGTCGCGTAGTCATATGGTTTTACATGGGGTGAGTCCAACCAGGCGCCGCCTGCGCCCAAAGAGTGGCGGTGCACGATGATGGGCAATCGCTGGGCGAATGGAGCACAACACTATTATTGGCTCCTATGTGGTGCACAGTACACGGTCATATGGGCCTTCGCTCGCGGGGAGGCGGCGCCTTCGCCAAGGGTGCGCTATGTACATCGTGGCTGAGGCGCAGCATGTATCTTGGCCTTGGTGCCATACAACGGCGAAGGGCATGTCGTATTCTCTTTTTTACTACCTCGCTTAATTGTGTTCAATGCTGCCTACGAAATGAACTCCGCTTATGCCACGGATCTTCTTCCTGGTCCCCCCGGCATCAAGTTGTATAAGTAAGTGAGACTCACCATGCACCGAGTTATATCAAACACTATTCTAAAACAACACACAAGCATAATCTAAATAGACCTAAAATGCCCACCGCAACCTCAACCCTCGGATGGACCCTCACAAACTGGGGCCCACTCCCAGCGACCTACACAAGCCATTCCTCATGCACCGGATCCACAGACATCTGGATCGCGTACACAGACGTCCCATGGGCCCCGCTCTGGCCCGAAGTCTGCGTGACAGAGACAACAGAGACCTGCTGGCCAGCCCCGACAGAGCAAAGCTCGTATGAAGAGTACGCGAATAACCCTTACCTGGTTGCCTACCACTCCCCCGGTGTGACTTGCCCGCCTGGATTCAAATCCATCGGTCAAGCTGCGCGTCCTACAGATGGACCTGTTACCTCCGCCGGCATCTTTCAGGGATATCCTGGGCGATGGGACTACAATGACAATTCTTCTTCTGGGAGTAATGATGAGGATTATGCATCGATATTATTTGACGGGAATGTTGCATTTTTCGGTCGGGATGCCATCGGTGCACTGCTTGACTCTGGCGAAACCGCAATAGCTTGTTGTCCTAGGTACGCTCGCTACGCCTTGTTCCTCTCTTCCAACATTTTTTCCTTTCTTTTTCCTCTCCTTTTCTTTTCCATTGCCTCTTCCGTGCTGTAAACACAGGTACTGACAGAAGATATAGTTCAATGACGGTCCCCGAACACGGCATCTGCTACGAACTCCTCCCCTCCCGCTCCGTTTCCACAGCCTGCGATGGCGAATGGACGACAATGGACTCGACAACGGTCGTATCAACTAGCTATATGCTGAACGGGACAACTCGCATAGGAAGCGTTGTAATCCCCGCGACGGACTCGGTCTACCCTCTGCCGGTAACCTCGACGGCGACGACATTTTCGGCGACGCAGACGGGCGATCTTGTTGCTGTTCGGTTGCAGGGGGCACTTATTCTCGTGCATCAGGAGAGCGACGTTCGTTCTACGGACGAGAATACGGCGGGGGATAGCAGTGCTGAGGGAACAGAGGAGGAGAATACTGGTGCCGAGACCAATGTGGCAATGGCGAGGTTCTATACGGGCGATAATGGCTGGGGCCAGAATTTGGGGATCTTGGCGGCCATCGTTGCTTCGGGCTTGACAGGGGTGCTGCTTGTTCTGCATGTGTAGAGAGGAATAAATGCTGGTAATGTGAACTCATGCTCGTTCACGCTGCAGGGGCATCTAATGAACTGGGCTTTATCTTTTGGATCTTGATGTCAACCATTCCAATGTACTATCGCCAACGTCGCCTCACCTCAAGCTTGGCTTTACCTAGTAGTATACTTTAACTAATAGTTAGTTATAATATATAAATATAAGCTACAACAAATAATTTTTTTAGCGTACAATTAAAATTAAACCCACGACCTGGTTAAATTTGATATATAATGATCCAAACTCACTACTTATCTGGGTTAACCACGTGGCTAAAAAGGTACTTTACAATTTGAATACGTTTTCTTATAATAAAACTAGACAGTAAGGGCACTGGCTATTCCAGGCTGTGGTAACCCGGTGTCTCGAATCCACTGGACGAGAGTTTGCAAGGCCCTGAAACGATGCGATAACCCGTTCTGTAACCGTCATCAGTATGTACAGAAGAGGCGGGCAGACCGCGAAAATAGTATGAAAATCTCCTCCTACCTTTTTATCGACATCCATTTCAGCCAGCGTCTCCCCGTCGACTTCAAATATCGGTTCCCAGCCTGCTGCGGGCATTAGAACCACCATACCCACCACGGCCACTCAGTGACACCGGGTTTGCTTACCAAAAGATGAAACCCCCCTCGCTGGGACTATCTTGCCCTGTTTCCATGTCAACAAGCTACGGGCTAATATCAACCCCACTCTGGCGATACATACAAGAAGCCTTCCTTCGAAGAGTATCGGCTCGCACCCTGGCCCGGCGGAGTACGCAAGGGTACAGACTGCTTCTGCGGATTTGTCGCTGTATGGCTCCAGCAGTTTACAAAGGCCGGGATTGCCGATTGTGTCCACAAAGGCTTTTCTAATTATTCGTGGCGACAGACGCAGGAATTAGCGAAAGCGAAAGAACGGGGAAACATGCGTCCATAGCGTATGCAGTTAGTGGATGGCGAGTGGCATTGGTAGGGCAGGGCAGGGCAGGCGACGAACACATATGGGCCAGGTAGTTTCTTCAACGCGTGCATTTCGAGCGCAGAGTCCTCGACCAGAACAGGGCCACCAATCTGGGTTGAAAATAATTTGTCAGACCAATAGCTGTACATAGATGGCCAGTGTTGGCGGACAAGTTATTTTCTTGATCCGTGGTGTTATTATTATTATTATTTATGTATGGCACAAGTGTACCATTTCAGCGGCCGCACGACATTTCGCGCGGGCAATCTCTTCTAGCGTCCCCTGGATCTCCGGCAGGTCGAGAGCGGCTGTCTTTAGAGTCGCAATGCCGCCGAGGATGGCTTTGACTTCGGAGACCTTGTGCTGGTTTCCGGTGACAAAGAGGAAATCGAACATGGTGACGGTGTGTAGACGTTGAGGTAGGGCAAGAAGCAGGCCTGCGATTTTTGTCTTCCCATCGTCGTTTCCGCTACGTACTAATGTACCGGGCCCGATAGTCGCGTCTCCGGCGCGTTCACTCCCTGACCCACAGTTCCGACCAGGGGAAAAACGGGGTGGGCCGAGTCTCCATATGTAAACGCGATTGGTGGTGAGGTCCAGCGCTATGTACATAACCGGACACTCTGAATGTAATCAAGGGACAAGAATAATAACTGCAGATCGCGCAAGCAGCTTTAACACACTAGATATCCAGTTGGAGAGTATATATATATATATACAATATTTGCTGGGCACGTGGACTGGCATAGTAGAGAGATATTTGCTGTAAGGAAATAAAGATAACTGTATTCGGAGAAGTAAAGTACTGGTAGGTCTCATCTGATCTTGCCCTCGGGCGCTATTGGGAGAAATGCGCCTTGACGGAGCGTTCTAGACAGCCTTTTCCTCCTCCTCTTCCCAAATGGCCTTGAACGTGGGCAGAAGATGCTCTTCCCAGGACTTGTCCCCATGCTTTGCCACCCAGCCAATGCTGCGAGCCAGGTCCGACGAGGTCCTACTCCAACTCGCAAAACCCAGTTCATTGGCTTGCACCGCCGCTCGAGTCGAGGTCCCTCCCAAGGCAGTGACCCAACGCTCAGAGTCCAACTCCTCCACCCCTTCGGTTTTCAACGCGCCCAGCTCGTGCCCGATGCTCGCGACCTTTTCAGATAGCGCCTTCCAATTGTGGTAGCCAGTTTCGCTGAAATAGATCCCCCGTTTCCCACTGGGCAGCGGAAGCTCCTGCTGCAGCGCGCGGCTGAGAATCAGTTCGTACAGGGCAGCCAAGTCGGCAATGTGGACATGGTCCCAGTCGCCAGCCCCAGTACTATGCACAGGAGCCTTGATGCCACTGCGCAAAGCCCGCCTGATGATTCCGGGGACCTGGATCGTCTGCTTGTTGACGGGGCCAGACCCGACTCCGTAGATCGTCGGCGACATGACGATGAACGTCTTGACCTTGGCGGCGAGGCCCGTATCGACCACGGCAACGTCGGTTGTCCGCTGCGCGTAGGGTTTCTTGCGCTCGCGCTGCACGAGATGCTCGTAGATGTCATCGTCCGTGTCGCTGAGCACGCGTGGTAGACCCTGGAGACTGTCAGAGGCGGGTACGGGATACTCGCCGACCGAAGAGGTGCCGGAGGTCTTTGGTTCAGGTAACCTTGATATCAGCCGAGCTTGCATCATGTATGTCCTGTGTGAGGGGAAAGGACAATAACATACATGTACATAGATCGCTTCCCTACCGGAGCGTTTCTGCGAATCGCTCAATCCCAGAATCAGCGCCTCGGCAGCCTTTGTATTGAACGCGTCGGCGGAGTTTATGATAATGTCATGCTCCGCAGCTTGTTGGCGCAGGAGTTCGGTGTCATCTAGCCCCTTGAACAAGATAGCTGTGACCTTGAGCTCTGCAAGCTTGGCGGCTTGCTGTTGGCTCCGGACTAATGCTGTATAGCTCGCTGATTTGATTTGGGTATCTGTTGACTGCAGAAAACAATCTAGGATGGAGCCGCCGCTGGAGGGGTTGAATGCTGTTAGTTCGATACTCACTAAACTAACAACTGCTGACGTACATGTAGCCAGAGGAGCCGAGAAACAGGATGCGAAGCGGACTCATGATTGGGTTCGTTGAGGGTGTGCGACAGAATGTTCGTTCGATACGCGGATAGAGAGATGGGATGGTCTGAGTGTTGAGCATGGACGACTTGGAGATTTATTTCTCGCTGCATGCGTGCTTGCTAAGCCATGGGTTTTAGCTAGTTAATTACATACATATTGATCCAGGATTACTAATGTGTATGTAAGTGGATATATACATATAGCAAAAATTGTCTTTAATTAGCTAATTATATTAAGTAACCTGCCTAGTAAGGGCGCCTATACTACTAAGGTATTGTTTTTAACCTATCTATTGCCTCTCAAAAAATGGGTGGTAAATCATCAACTTTTCAAAGCCTGGATGGTCACCCAAACACATTATATTTAGTTTCCAGATGGCCAACACATACAACGCAGCTGTCAGATCTTTCTTGCACCATCACGGGAAGTGGTATAGGAGCACTTCTGGGCAAGTATATGTGAAATAGAGTGTGAAAAGAAGTAGGGAAGAAAGTGAGTACATACAGAAGAGTGAGGAAGAGGAGGGAAAAGAAAATTAGAGCAGGCCCCTGCTTAGATACTAGCTGAATAAGATCCTTACCACTAGTTAGTAGGGAGGACAGGTATTGTTGCTAACTTACTAACTCCAGATATCGGGCCTCTGATGGTTCCCGAGCACCCAGATTGTTTGTAGTCCCAGACAAAGAAAACCAATGGAGTAGGTATATTAGTATCTCTGGGATTTTCCTGGTAACTAACCCGGGGGTCTATATCGCGGGCTAGCCTGGCTATCCACTTGAGTATTCTAGCGCTGTATGCTAACAGATATGAATAATCAGGTTAGATTATTTGGGGCTTTGGATAACGGTATAAGAGAAGTTGTATGTTTAGGTTAGATCTATTCATATAAAGGAACTCAAAACCAAGAGCCATCTAGCCGGGGAGCTCAGCCCGGCTAGAAATACCCGAGAGCTCTGCGGGAGCCGGCGAATTCCCAAGCTCCGCTGGCCTTGAACTTGAACTATCCTCAAGCTCGGCTGGTAACAGCGGCTGCGCATCCTGACTACTCTGCTGTAGCCGCACCGCAAGCTGCAGCCGCTCCTGCCGCAAAGTCTCTAGCCGAAGCTCCTCGTCCAGCTTTTCTCGCTGAACTCGCTGTTGGCGTGCCTCATCCATCCCAAGGACCAGGGGTACCATTTCCCTCGCCGCAAGCCGCACATCCACGCCCACATCGCGGGGATCCCCGGCTGCAGCGGATCGGAATTCGCAGAGCGGCCTGATAACATCAATGCTTCTCGCCGCCCACACAACAAAGCGGTCTCCGCCTCCTTCGCGTAGGCAATACCCCAGAACTTTCAAGGCGTTCAGCGCGTATCTCCCGTTTCCGCCCCTGTCGCGCAGTCGCTGATCGATCACATCCACGATCTCGTAGAATTGCTGATCGGAGCGCGTGGACTGGGCTAGGATATCGCGTAGCTGGGTTTCAGACGGGCTTTCGGCGCTCGTGCTTGTAGCTTCGCGCACGAGGATTTGGGTTGGGCTGTAGCCATGCGCGTGGCTGATGAACTTTCGAAGTAATCGGGACATATTCTTGTTGAAGATTGAAAAGTGCAGTTCGCTACTTCGCCACGAACAATCTGTTTGTCGAGTCCTGACAGTGGGAGGGTTTAAGGTGAACGAAAAGGCGTGAAGGAGAAATGGAGGTGAGGGAAGCAGCAAGGCAGGGCGGGGTAGGTGGAGCAGGACATGACTCGGAGAAAGGGTGGAAGGTTGGTGAGATTAGGCAAACTTGCCCGGCTGTTAAGCCTCTCTTGGCCTGACTGCTAAGACCAAATAGGCTATAAGCCAACCAGAACAGCCCCTTTAGGCATTACTTAATATCTTGATAACCCTGGAATACTCTCTTTACTTAGGTGGAAAACAGGGCAATAGGGTGCCTGGTCTATTAAAGGGACAGATTTACTTATAATAACATTAGAGCTGTCAACCGCAGTGGGTATAATTGCGGTAAGGAATACTATTAAGCGGAATATAAGAGGTTGAATGCATGGTGACTAGGTACCTGAACTACTAGTAATCGCTGGTCTTCGTAACCGAACTCCAGCGGCACGAAGAGGTGTCCCTGAGGGAGGTCACGTTCGGCTGTTTCGGTGCCTGAGGCCTGCAGCTAACGCGGTATGTACATAGGTAGAGTCTAACAACATTAAACTTGGTGTTGAAATTTGATTCTGTTTAATTTGCACAGTTAAACTTTGGATGTTCTTCTAGGGTATTAACCCATGCTAACCTTTTTCCAAACGATGATCTACTGTGACCCCTGTTTTGGTTGTTCCTGTCTTTAAATAGGGGCAGTACAGCCGCATCCACGGCAAACTCAGTCTCCTCACTTCATGTCGAACAGAACTGTTGAATGCCATCCCCAGTGGACTCTTACAATGGACGAATACCAGAGCCTTGTCGTGGCTCAATTCTTCGAATCACTGCCAAACTTCTCCCAGGAATCGTGTCATCAGTTCGGCTTGCACCAAATTGCCCCAATTCTTCATCCCAACACTAGCGGCAAGGTAGACATCCAGAACCCAGCCCTTTCCAGGGAAGCATGAGCTATACCATTATATTACATACTCCTTCCACGGACGCAAATCCTCGCATTGCCGTCCAGTTCCGAAGCGACAGGCAAGACCTTTTCGGAGTCACCGAAGCTAGCCGCATTCATGGACCTATTGTGCCTCTGGTAACATACCAGGGCATGTATCAAGGGCTCTTGAGTATACATCGACTTTTGCAGACGGGACACCTTATATCAGTGTCTTAATGTCTTCAACTGCTTGTTCAGAAGAAGATGGCGACTGTCATGGACCTTGCAGACCTCGTCACTCGAGGAGCCAGACCGAACACTGCTGCTATATTTGACACTGCTCTATCCAACCTCACTTCTACCCTTGAGAGAATCCAACAGGCGGTCAAGAATTACGGTTTTCAACATACAACCCTCCGAACCAAAATTTTTGCTTGCATCAGCAAGCTCTGACTCCAGCTACCCACTCTCACTACCCTCCCCGTCACCCTTGCCCACCAGGACCTTGCCCTATTCAATTACCTTATCGACGACTCCACGGGCCGGGTTCAGGCTGTCCTAGACTGGGATGGTGCTCTTTACCCCCCGGTGGGGTCGAATTTCCATTTCATGGATAGCCATTTTGGGTTCATGACCCCAAGAGGCTGGCAAGATGCAGAAGACCGATAGGAACTGGATACAGCGTTCTATGGTCGGGTTATGGCTAAATAGGGGCATACATAATATTCCCTTTGTACTCAACTCCCCCCATTTCATTGGCGTGGAAAATCCATCCAGTGATGACAGGCGAACTCTCGTCTCAATATATTATTCGGAGATGAGGCGAAGAAGAACACTGATAGTGCCACGTCCACTAGGATGTGTGAACTCGTTGAAGTCTTCTCTGTTGGCATGACTGAGATTCGTTTCTCTGACCTATAAGTTTTGAGAAGCTTAGCGAGGTCTGAAGCGAAAGCTTGATCGAGCTGAGTTATCTCGCCGCTGGCATCGTACTCAAATGCGTGGAACGGTCCATTTTGGTTGAGGAACCACGAGTTGGGCGCAAACTTGTCCATGTCAATGCTCGACACAACCTTTGGGACGCAGATGTTAGATTCGGGCGATTGAAGCTCGTGAAACATTACAGTTCCGCGTCTTTGAGAGTGTTGTGATGATGGAGTAGCCTGGCTCCTAGCTTGATATGCATGCTATGTCTAACAAATATATCCGCGATCGCTTTTAAGGTCGCCTTGTCCACCTCCTTCTCCTGTTCTTCGAAGGACTTGATTGAATTAAAAGAGAGGGCATTTAAGATGGTACTTTCCACTGCAACCACCCTTTTTAACAGGTCTCACTATTTTATTATTGTTGTTAGCGATTACTGTTTGCAGGAAGGTGGTAAATCTAGGTAATGTGTCTCTCTATACACATCAAAAAGGACAGGGCAGAAATGATGCTAGAGTGATGTTGAGCAGAATATGCGATACCTTTATGTGACGCGGAGATATGAGAAATCTTGTAACAAGCGGGATGATCAGTATGTTTTTTATGAAATTAGCGCTGAACTAGCCTAAGCTAGGAGAAAGAAAACCGCAAAGCGAAATGGGTGGAGTGTCAGTATTTATCTAAGAAACGGCCGGTTGATATTTTTCACCAGTAGGGAGTCCTGTGATCATCAGTGTGCTGAAGATCAAGTCCAAAATTGCAGATGTACGGTTACGATCCTGGCCCTTTTCCTCTACTAGCCATTCTGAGACGCCGTGGGCATCAACGCATAATTGTTTTCTCGTGAGTACATGAGAGATAAAATTATAATCCTAAGGAAGGCTGATGTCGATATTGAACGGAAAAAAAACTACCTAGAAAGGCACAACATGAAGTACCTCCTCGCCCCGTTTTTCACGCCATCGATTCGTGGACAGGATGATCTCCTCGCAACCCCGTGAAATCCAACCCCATTTCCGTAGAAACAGCTCCGTAACCTCCCAGTTCATAGAATCCCACGGCTGCCCCCAGACTAACAACATGGCCGTGGCGTTACGTGGATCCCAGCACGCCATGAGGTCTCGACAGAGCTCCCGTTCATCAAACGAGCCTCGTGCAAGGATCAGGTTATCTCTAACCTGCGGGAATGGAAGCACATCGAACCAGGGATGATGTGTCGTCGTGCGCTGGATGTATGTTGGTCGGAGACTTGACGGGATGTCTACGTCTAATGAACAAGAGGAGGAGGGGCCGCCGATCGAGGAGGAGGAGGAGGAGGAGGAGCACGAGTTGAATATTGACAAAGTGCGGCTATCTTTGACCCAGTCCATCGTCATGCCCATCGCCGCTATATTATCCGTAACAGCGCGCTGCACGTTTAGCTTGCTGAGAGTTATCAGATGGTCTGCGTTGGGAACGCCGCGGCGGTAGCTTTGCAGCGCGCGAGCCTCGAAAGTAGTCATGTGCTCGATCGCGTCTGCGGGGGTCAATCGGTAATGTTTTTGTAAAACCGACAGAAGGTCATTATTTCTGCGGGTCGTTGCAAGCTGCTGGCTGGCGGGGGTTTGTGGTGGGACAGTCTGCGGAGCGGTTGGGGAAGGCTGGACCCCACTGGCGATGAACGTGTTGGGGCGAGGCTTGTTCTTTTGCCTCGCGCGGCGTCCTTTTTTTTTTATTTTAACAAGGTCAGTCTTTCCGGGTGGAGTAGTTGACCTTAATGACTAGGTAGGCTTACTCTGAGCTCTCTGGTTAAGACGGTTCTGCAGCCTCCTCCGCTCGGCAGGGTCGATGATGCCCGTCCAGTCCTCATTCGGCTCTCGGGCCCTGATTTGTTGAGGCATCGATACCAGATGGATGATTAATGGTTCTTGAACAGACATGATTTGTGAAATCGACTAGGGCTAGCTTGGATAGCCAATTAACCCTGGAATTAGAGGTAGAGGGAAAATTGGGTATTGGGTATATTTAAGCTCCATGCAAGGCGATGACGGTCAGATATAATTGTGGTTGGTGGATCACGCTAATGCAGCCTGATGACGGTGGGGAAAAGTGTATCCCTGGTTGAGTTATGGCTGTGCACTTGGCAATAGCTAGATATGTACATATATTACTAATGACAGAGCTGGCGCCGATCAAAGTATACAATTGACTTCTAAGTTGATAACAGCCCAGCCCCTTTGTATAGGTGGCTGTCGACTGCGAGAACAGCTCCCCTATGTACGTATACAGCCGAAACGAGCGCTACAGCGTGATCCCCATCTCCATCATCCCCTTCTTCAACTGCTCGAAAACAGCGCTGTTATTGTTGTACGCTCGCTCCGCCTTCCCATCAAGGACCTCCCCCAGAAAGCTCCTAAAGCTCCTCGGCTCAAAATCCGGATACAGTTCTCTCGCATCGAGGTATCCCAAATACTTCGCGTACTCCGGCTGACCATCCCCTCTCACTGCCCGGGTGAGGTTATACTGCAGGGGCACGAGTGTAAGGCGCACGGGGAGGTTGTCTGGATCCTTCCGAATGATCTCGCTCACCCTCACAATAGCGGCCTCGATCTCCTCCGCAGAGAGATACGTGCGCTCGACCGTTTCGCCGCTCAGCTCCTCCATCAGCGCGAAGATCTCGTTCTCGGTCAGCAGGTCGGACCACGTGTAGACCGACTGGTTGAGCGTGCGCGGGTCGGCGATAATCCGCGCGACAAAGGCGCCGATGTCGCGGAGATCCGTCAGCATAGTGGGTGTGTTTCCGCCCGCGTGGATGGTGGTGTTGGGGACAAACACCGACGCGTAGTCGGCGCGGCCCGATGGGATCGTCGGGAAGAAGACCTGGTGCCACACGCCTACGTCGATGATTGTGTAGGGGAGGTGCAGTTTGCGGATCTCTTGGTAGATGACTTCTTTCTAATGAATAGGAGAAGTTCCGTCAGTTTTCGGACATAGTATGCGATCGAGATGTCAGAGGCTAGACGGGGAGGTGGATGGGGGATGTGCACGCGATTAATTTCACCAGGGCGGGAATACTACAGGGCATACGTACCTCGTCTCGCATACCCAATACACCACCTGGAGGACAGACGGATATGAACGCGCACGGCACGAACCGCTTCACTCCGGCCTGCTTTGCAGCCACGACTAGGTTTTTCTGCAGATGCATGCTGACCGCATCAATGGCGCTAATGACAACGTCAAAGTTGCGTAGGATGACGGCCAATTGTTCGACAGGCGCCGTAACATCGGCAGCAAGGGTCTTCACACCCCTCTCGACCAGGGCTTTCACTCTGGTCGTCTCAGTCGACGAAGGTCGAACCAGGGCCGTAACATCCTGCGGGGAATGGTTCGTTAGAGATGGCCATATGTACCCAAAACACCAGATGGAAAGTATCCATAGCATACATAGCTGCCATCCTCTAACAGCCCGTTAAGGATGGAATTGCCGGTCTGGCCGGTTGCACCAAGGAGAAGCACGCGTTGAGTCATCGTGAGGCGGGATTAAAATATAGAAAAAAAAAAAAGGTGTCGAGGTTCGAATATTCTGGTATGGAAGCAGGGTTTGATGCTCTTATTTATTCCCACGGGCTACCAGGAGTCATAAATGTACCGCTTTGGAGGCACCGATGCATTTGTCATACTACCGGCCGCATCGATGACCTTACTATGGGTCATTTGAAACAAGCCATGATTTAATGTCCCGCGAGATAGAATGCATAAAACTGACTACGCATTCTGGCCTACTGCTACAATCCAGGCTCCGCTTAGGCACCTCAAAGTCTATATTATAGGCTATCACTAGACTAGGAACCCTTCATGACCAAAAGGTGGGGCGATGGTAAAGAAATAATCATCAACTTGCATGCGCTAACATGTGGTGGATACCCTGATTTCCCTACCTCTGCCTTCGGTCGGAGAGATCCGAACCCCCGGATATTGTACCAACCTTCACGTTCCAAAATCCAATAGGACTAGAGTGGAGCACTCGGAGACATCATCAGTCAGTGTGTTCAGGTGCTCGGAACGTTTACTTTTATTCATCCGTACCCTCTTTCTGATTAGGGCTGACAGGTTCGCTCCAGATGGATGTTTGCTGAGGACCGCAACACGCTCCGCCTGGCACCCCTGAGAACCCCGTTTCTAGAGTGTACATGTTAAAGGACAAAAGGTGCGCGTTTAATGAATAGGAAAATTGTTTCAATGTACTCACAATTGCTATGATCCTCATTCATGCTCTGAGTTGGCATCTCTGAGCTTTAAGTACTCTTTCCCACCTACATAGAATGCGCTCTAACAAGGGAATTCCCATAGCTGTAGTCGCGTCTTCTCATATGCAATTGGATGACCCCACGCTAGCCTCGTTTGGATGGGGTTCCAGACCTGTTTGAAAGCCACACAAGATCGCCAACTTCTCATATGGGTCAGGGTCTCTGAAACAAACAGTAGAAACTGTTTGTTTCGGCGACTTTAAGCACGATGCAAACTACAGGCTTACAAATTTAACTTGTAATGTTGGAACTTAGCAATCATTCTAGACGAGAAGAGCGCTCGTAGGTGGCAGGTATACGCATCCACACTTGGCCTGTCGCACGGCTTTTGAGGAATATAAACTTGAACAGATGCCAAAACACTCTTGTCAACAAGCATAGACAGTGAGCAACAACATCATTCCGCACCTACAAACTCATCTAAGCTTTACTCATCCTCTTACTGTAACGATGGCCTCCGCCACTGTATACCTCATAACCGGTGCCAACCGCGGTGCGTAAAACAAACGAGACCTTAACCCCACTGGAATACAAATGTGGCCTAATACACATAGGACCCAGGAATCGGACGCGGCTTCGTGGAAAACTACCTCTCGTCCCCGAACGCGGTGGTGATAGGCTGCGTGCGCAACCCGCAAGACGAGACCTCGACCTCGCTGCACGATCTACCAAAGGCGAAAGACAGCCGCCTTCTAATCGTCCAGATGGACCTTGCCGACGAGTCCTCCATCAAAGCCGCGATTCACTCTGTTGGTAGCCGCCACAACATTGACAAGCTCGACGTCGTGATCGCGAACGCGGCTGTTGGTGGCCGCGTCGGCGCTTTGGTTGATACAACCCACGTCAACTTCCGCGACCATGTCGAGGTGAATGCCTGGGCGCTCGTTCTCCTCTTCAGGGAGAGCCTGGCTCTTCTTCAGAAGTCGCCGGCGCCGAGGTTTGTCTCGATTTCGAGCTATGGGGCTTCGCAGGCGAGCATTCCGGCGCTTGTGGATGTGCCGATTGGGGTGTATACTGCGAGCAAGTGTCTGGGCAACTTCTTGGTTCGTCGGCTGGCCATCGAGCACAAAGATATTTGTGCTTTTAGTGTGGCTCCTGGGTAAGTAAACAGCAAGCAAGCATTGTGGGGGAAAAAAAGAAAGAAAACTCGCTATCGGTACGCATGCTAAATCTTCGCACAGATTCGTCGCCACTACCATGGCGGATGCCGCAGGAGGAGTGCGTGAGGATGGCCCTGCGGGCGCGATGCTGAAGCTTCTGCCACTTTTAACAACTGCAGAAAGCGTCGCAGGCATGAGTAAAATCGTGGGTTTCTACTTCCCTCTTCTTTCCAATTTATAGTGTTGCCACTGCTAATTCCGGCCTACTACTAGATTAACTTGGCAACGCTGGAACGCCATAGTGGCCGCTTCCTGAATTACTCCGGGGAAGAGCTAGCATGGTAGAGAGAGCGATTGGTTGATTGCTGCTCAGCGCTATCATGGACAAGTGGGATATGTATTGATACGAAGGCCTCCCTACTCGCTGTCGTGGCCGATTCTTTAGTTGATGTGGTGCGAGTAAAGTGTGGTGAATGGTGGAGAGAGAGGAAGAGTTGTCTATAACCGAATATTCTATCAATTACCGAAGTTAATAGTCAGGGGAACTTCATGCTAGATACATATAGGCAATCTTCATACTGTTAAGCTTAACATTATGTGCAGTAGGCGGCAGGCCCGCGGCGCCTCGCGGGAGCCTAATTTAGAGCAGTTTCTCTTTTGCTTTGCTGTTCCCCCTTTCCTTTGCTCCAACCCCATCCACAAAATGGTCCATCTGCCTGCCGAACTCACCCACCAGATTGTGGGCTATATACAAAACCCGTGCCCAAGACACGAGGAGCCCAGATCTTTCTTATTCCGGCGCCCCAGCACATCACTTGCCGCATATGCGACCGTATCGCGGCAATGGCAGGCTGTAGTGGAGTCGATTATCTGGCAGCGAATACCTCTTCGAAATAAAGGTGCACTGGAACAGTTGAGACAGTTAACAAGTAAAGATGACCCAGACCGCAGCATGAGGATACGCTACATCCGGCACATAGCCTGGGCAGATTCCATGGTTCATTGGAGCGACGTGAACGAGAAGACCGCGTGGGGTCGCGACGAGGCACTCTACGCGCAGCTTTTTCCAGACTGGTATAACCGAGCACTCTATCAATCTCTGGCCGACCTGTTCCAGCTCCTTGACGAGTGGAAGCCGCAAAAGACGGTGAGTGCGAGTAGGAGCATGGAGCTGTCGCTCTGGCTGGATGGCGGCGAGTTCCTCCCCCACACGAACGAGGAAGACACGACAGTCGATCCAGCTGAATGCGCTTCGCTGGACATCCCTGGATTATGGCGGAGATTCCAGATCCCCTACCAGGCGCAGTTACTAGCGAGTGAAGATGTCGAGGCTTTGCCGATCCTGCCGTACATCACGTCCGTGACCGTGCCAGAGAGCCGTGCCTACGAGGCTTCGCCTTCCGTGCTCTTCCGCCTGCTGAGTCGCTTCCCCCAGCTGCGACATATTTCGGCTGGAGAGGGGTATTCGATCCCGAGAGAGGCTCTGCGCGCCTTGGTGGACCGCCGACGACGTATGTATCCTATCGTATACATATGTGCTCCGATCCCAATACGATATGTACAGGTCGCGCTGATCATCTATCGTTCTTTAGATGTCACCGACCATCTCTCCTTGGTCTCCGAGTCCGTTGAGAGCTTTAAATATGAGATAAGCGATCAGCGTGAAATGTCTTACAATCCCGCCCACGACGCAGCAAACTATCTCTGCCCGCATGGGGTGGACGAGTTGTCCGTCGCATTTCGCACACTCAGCACTAGACTCCGCAAGCTGCATCTTCAGTACGTCCGGATCAGCAGTTCGTTATTCTGGCCGGGGCCCGGAGAGAAGACGGACTGCGACGCAACGGCGGCTTTACATCTGCATTGGCCCAAGATGGAGGAGATGATCATCTCGGAGGCTCCGCCGTATACAGCTGATGGTACGTATCGTATCCCCCTGAACAACTGACTCTGTTGAACCTGAAACGACCGAAATACATGTATATTCAGACTCCTCATACTCACCATCGTAGGAAAATGGATCCTCGACAACGACCCCGAAAGATGGTGCGCCTACGACCTCGAAGGCGATCCGGACCAACCCTGGGAATAAGATGTAACTCCCTACGGCCAGCGCGCGATTATCACGGCCGCCGAGGCTGACAAGCTCTACGAGGCAATGGGCCATGCGGCGCGGAGGATGCCCCGTCTACGGAGACTGCACTTCACCTTTCGTGCAGAGACTTGGGGAGGAGGTCCGACTGAGGAGCTAGAATTTAATAGAGATTTGGCCTCGGGAAGGAGCCGGCTTCTAATTGCGAGTGATTCGTATACTTATACGCCGGGTGAAGAGGTTACAGCGGCTTGGGGGTTGCAGGGGAAATGGGCGGACAGGAAAGCGGAGCGGTGTGTGGAGGAGTTTGACCAGTGGCCCCCGCCATAAGAGGATGGCTGTTTGTACGTTATGATGCTTAACCAGTCTACCTTTGGCGGGAGCCCTGGTCTCCTGTGTGATAGGAGATTGAGTGGGCCTGTGTGACTGTATGTTTTAGCCATGTGCTACAAACCCTATGGTTATCTCTCCTTCCTATGGAGGCCTACCCACACACATACTTGCATTAACTTGCATTGTGTTGTAGAGCGGCCAAACGCGAATCTCGTGCTGCTGGGCCGTAGAGAAAGATATTTGTCCCTCCATCCCTCGGCATCTCTCTGTGGCTCAGGGTCCAGACCCACGCCGAGCCTCTAAGCACGACGGCGCCAACGGGGGCGCCTAAGCGCAGCCTATTGTTGGACAAGATGCAATCTGAGACAAGGAACTAACCTTGAACAAGCCAAGGGGCAAGGGACCCTGATCACAGGCTTAAATTTAACCCGAGTAGCCGCATTTGCGATCTCCTTTCTTTCGTTTTTCCTCTCTGCGCTGGAATCGTCAAATCTGCGAGCGACATGCTCTGGCGAGTGCTGGGCAGCTGTCTTGCAGCAGCGACCGTCGCGCTTGCAGAGACAGACCCGATTGTAGTCAAGGTAGGGCAACTTCGAAACATTCAACTGCAGCGCAATAACACTATCCAGGGTTCAAGACTCACCCACTCAGGCACCGGCGAGCAATTGTGTGTCTCCCCCGCCCCGCTACCCCTCGTTATCACACAACGGTCACTAATCTACTGTATCTGCAGTATCCTTAAAGGCCTCCAATACTCCATCACCTCCGAAGACCCCCTCGCAAACCCCACCGCCTGCGCACGCGACATCCCCTACTTCGAATCCCTCGGCATCAACACGATCAGTGTCTATACTGTCGATACAAGCGCGAACCACGACGAATGCATGCGCCTGCTTAGCGAAGCAGGAATCTACGTGATTCCCTACCTGAACACTGTCAACGGACTCGAGAGCGGAAACGTAACATGGACGACGGAGGACTTCGCAAAGCAGACGGCGATCGTGGACACGTTTGTCGGGTATGACAATGTGCTAGCGTTTTTCGTTCAACTAGGCGGACCTGGGCCATCTTTTAGCAGTGGTTTCAGAAATGGAACGGGGGTGGGAAACAACCTATTCTCCATGTACGCAAAGGCCATCGTTCGCGACATGAAAGCGTACATCATCAGCAAAGCCAACAGCCCTGGCGCCAACGCCACGGAATTATCTGGGTATCGCCAGATCCCTATTGGATACGCGACGCGAGTGACGGATATCCTAGACGACGAGGCTACATTCTTTGCCTGCGGCGACAAGCACGAGAGGGTCGATATTCTCGGGATCAAGAGCGACAGCTGGTGCACCGGGTCGAGTTTCCGGAGTAGTGGGTGGCAGGAGCTTACGAGCAAGTTCGAGGGCTCGAATGTGCCGGTTGTCATGGCGGAGTATTATTGCGATGATCCTGGGAGTAGGGATGAGGATATGAAAGATGTTGCGGAGCTGTATGGGAAGGATATGCTGGGTGTTTGGTCTGGGGGCTTGTTTTATACCTATGCTGATGCGGATTATGGTGCCCACTTCCTTCCTCCCTGTTATGAAACCTGGCCGGGAGTCGAACAGCTAATTCCATGCAGGCCTCGTCGAGATCGATAATAATAAGGTAACAAAGTCCCTAAGGTTCGACGCCTTCGCCTCCATCCTCACGTCCGCAGACATCTCCGCTGCAACCTCCAGCTCCAGCTCCACCCACTACGTCGACTGTCCGGTGGTCGACCCCTTCTACCCCGGCCCACCACCCCACCCAGACGAGCAATTCTGCGACTGCACCCTGCGCCACAGCCTCTGCGCGCCGGTCTCGAATAACGCATCCACGCTCGACACTCTGTACGAGGACATCTGCGCCAACAGCAACGACCTGTGCCAGTTCCGGCTGACTGATAACGACTGGGCGCAGTATGGAGATTACTCGATGTGCAACTCCTCCGTCGAGGTTGCGGCGCTGCTGAGTGAGTATGTGGTCGAGTTGCTCGATAGAGAGGGTGGCAATTGTGCGTACGTGTGGGGAGACCTTGTCGGGCCGAATCCTGTATATGGCGATCCGGGACCTGAGACTCGAAGTCGCGGACCGCAACAGTGTATTCACATGGCCATTGGCGAGGAGTGGGACGTTGAAGAAGGAGAGGATGCGGACGATGACGATGACGGTACGTATATACATGCCCCTCCCTCACATCCCATCTATCGCACAAGTGTTTTATCTGGCTATGTAACCGGATTCTGACAAAGAAAGTAGATTACCCTCGCATACAGGGATATCATGGCCCGTCGACGGTCCCCGTCCTCTTCATCGTGCTCATCGTGCTCGCCGGTTTGATTCTTATCGCCTTGATTGTCCTCATTGTCGTCTGCGTGCGCCGCCGACGGCGCAAGAGAGCTGTTGCTGCTGCGTCTAGCACTGCGGCTGCAGTTGCTACCTCTAGAGGTGGGACTGGGGGAGATGGGACTGCTGCGAGCGAAGTGGCGCGTGGGAAACAGCCTGAGCGAGCGGACCTGCAGAGTGACTTTGTCGAGACGGCGGAACGGACTGGGGATGTGGCCATGGCTAGTGGGGGTGTAGGGGTTGCAGTTGGAGGTGGAGGTGGAAGTGTAGGTGCAAGTAGTGGGGAAGGTAGGGCTACGACAATCATGCCGATGGAGTTCTTCGCCCCGGGTCCTCAGGTTGAGAGGGGTGGCAGATAATCTTAGATGTGTCTTTTTCCTTTGAATGCATGTCATGCGCTTTCCCGGCCCTGATTTCAGGAATTCGTGCGTCGAAATGCCCCAACATCCGGTAGGTGATCAGGTTTTTTTTTACTTCCGAACCCTTACACGTAGGCAATCACCAATCCGAAGTACATATAGACATTTCAAACAGTAACATCGCTTGAGCTCTAAAGTTTATACAAACTCTTCTCCTTCGCATGTTTCCATTCTTCCTTGCGCAACTCTGCTCTCTTGATCTTGCCACTCGTAGTCCGCGGCAACGTCTCCAGCTGCACAAAAGATATCTTGCGAGGATACTTATACGGAGATGATGTGGATTTGCAGAACTCCTGGAGCTCCTTGGTGACGGCATCCGCAGGTCGATTCACATATTCTGGAGTAAGCACGATAATCGCTTTGACGACTTCTCCTCGGGCTCGGTCAGGAGATGAGATCACGGCGCACTCGGCCACCGCGGGGTGTTTCCGGAGGGTAGACTCGACTTCGAATGGGCCTGTATAGATATTTCTTAGTCATGCATTCTAGGAGCCCCGGGGAGTTGGATACGTACCGATTCTATACCCCGACGAGTTAATCAGATCGTCCGCGCGTCCGACAAACCAGAAATATCCTTCCGTGTCCCTAGTCGCACGATCACCCGTCATATACCACCTCTGCACTTTCCCATTGCTGTTGTTGGTACTAACACGCTCACGACGATCCACCTCCCCGTTCTCATCAACATACCCATCGAAAATCCCAAAGAACGTCTCTGGCATTTGGCGCTAACAAGCTGTCTCCATGCGAGGGGAGGGACGCACATGGTTGTAATAGGGAAGCGATGGGCAAGGTCGAGGAGGGAAAATGGGTTGAAGGACTTGCGATCATCCCAGACAAACAAGCTTGCGCCGGAGTTCCAGGCTCCGAAGTATGAATATGCGGCCTTTGCCCATCCTGGCCGATCGACCCAGTGGTATGTCGTTAGTACGATATATAATTAACTTCGGGGCTTTGACGAGTGTGTCCATGTCATCTATCGCGTACCTTGCTCAGTATAGTTCCAGCACAGATCACCAGGGGACAATTTTAACCACTGCTTCCCATGCTGGGCCATCGCTACGGGAGCGTTAGATTAATCGATGCATGCGGATTAAAACAAACTCGGTAGGTAGTACAGACCTAATGGAAACGAAACCTGGTTATGGCGAACCATCTTCGGGAGGCCCGATGGCTTCCACGAGGCGGAGGGTTGTGGGGTCAGTGCAGTTGGTGTCTGGACACAGCAGTTGATGGTCGGAAAGGGTCTAGTGGGCTGCGATTGACCCGAGGAAGCGTCCAGTAGCCGATGTAGCCGATGTTAACAGTGCAGGATTCGGCGACAGACACGAGCGTTTCTCGTCGATCGGAATCCTGCAGCCCCGTGGGGTTGTCGAGGATCAACGAACTCCTGGGCCAGATTATCCTAGAATGCGTATAAAGTGGACCAGCCGGCACAGCGCACTCTCGACCCATAACTCCCGCTGGCATAGGTATTGTCAGGCGCCATGAAACAAGAAGCCGAGCAGATTGAGCGTCGGGTCTTTCTCCGCTGAAGGGTCCTCCCCCAACACGGCAGGTCGAGGCCCGCCATCGCCAACCCCCTGCCTCTTGGACTACTCTCTTTCGCAACAGGTATGCTACCCAGTCCTGCATCGTGAGAGAACCTACTGACAGGAGCATTCCGCGAAGGAATCTTCCTCGTTGCCGTCCTCGATTTAAACGCTCGTTCCATTACCACCCCCAACATCGTCGTCGGCGTGCTCATGTTCTTTGGGGGTGTCTGCCAGTTCATCGCGGGGATTATCGAATTTATTAACGGCAATACTGTAAGTGATCCCGTGCCATGTTCAGCTCATCACGGCATTCTAATCCCTTCTCTAGTTTGCTGCCTTCAACTTCTCCTACGCAATGATCTTCCTCCCGGGGGCGGGGATAATGGCTGCATACACCGATGCAGATACCGGCGAGCTGCGCGGGGAATTTCACCAGGCGTTGGCGATGTACCTCCTCGCCTAGTTCATTCTACCGGTGAACTTCACCATCGGGGCAATGCGCTCGTCTTGGGTGCTCTTCCTCGATCTTCTCTTCCTGGACTTTTGCTTCCTGTTTCTCGCGTGTAGAAATATGGTTGGGAACAAGGGGCTTCTCAAGGTGGGTACTCGATGGGCTTCGTGGTGGCGTTCCTGACCTGTGAATTGTGCAAATACTAGTCGACGCCGATTCTAATGGCTTTACAGATTATGCTGGGTGTGCTGCTCTCCGGGCCAGCCATACAACCCCTATCCACCTCCCTACTTTTGATATTTACAGACACAGGGAAGATTTGTAGGGTGACATGGAGTCTGAGCGGGGTATTCGCCCTTCCTTTGATTTCTGTACTTTGTTCGTAGCGTGACAGTGGGGGCGGGCCAGATCGGTGTATAGAAGCGATAAGTTTGCTGAAGCTTTCCAACTGTACGATTCTCCGCAGTCGAGCACAAATCGTTGTACTGGAAGCTAGTGACTCTGGTCAATATCGGAATAGGTACCTGGGGCCAGTGCACAATCCGGTCATGCATCTAGACGTCTAATCAAATAAACACTTGCATTTGTCAAAATCATGGATTCGATTATAGTTTCAAGATTTTGGAGGGAAAGGATGAGTCGCACACATGGTTTGCTAAGTCAAACCGCGTCTGTCCTTTGACTAAATCTGCACAATCATGACACTGAACTTTAGGCAGATTGGAAATATATTTCTGATTGAAAAGTCAGCCCAGCCCAGTGCCGACAAGGCCATGCGACATACTGCAACGAGGATATGTTGCCACACTTACATAGATGCAAGGTAGCGATGGTAAGATGAAAAGAGTCAGTTTCTCACTCTCACTGTCAGCCGCACACCCAGGGATGGATTTACCTCACCCATCTACCCCGCTCTTACCAAGGCCATAGGGTTGGGCAAAGGGCCAGTTATCGTAACTTTTCCTGCATAGAGCGCACGCACATGTTCGCATAAGACCCAACGGCGGGTGGTGAGACTATATAGCTGCGGAGGAGATATGAATCAGCCGGTCCTGCGAATGCCTCCCAGCAGACATGTTCAGTCGCCTCTCTCTCGCTCAACATTCTAGACGCTCGTTCGGCGTTTAGCGGGTTAGAGATATGATCTCACTCGAAGGTCCGCCCCCTGTGGGGGCCCCGAAAAGCTTACTGTACGTGGCACTAGCCTGATCCAGTGGGGATACCATGCTTATGCATGATAGGGCCACTCGTTTACAACGTTGTAAGAACATGATACTAGTAGATACTCGATGGGCCGTGGACAGCACATCTCACTCAGCACCGCGTGTCTATATAAATGTCTGCCGATGTCGCCGGCTACACATACAGACATACCGGAAAGCCAAGCTGAAACAAAATCATCAGAATCGTGCTTTGCGTGATCATTACCACGGCCCGGAACCATGGAAAACAACGATCAAAACAACGGCAACACATCGGGCACTGAAGCTCTCATTATCGGCGCAGGCTTCAGTGGACTGCGCATGCTTTTCGAGCTCAGAGAGCGAGGGGTCACCGCTCGGATTCTCGAAGCAGGAGCAGGTATTGGCGGCGCATGGTATTGGAACAATTACCCCGGATGCAGAACAGACGTGGACAGCTCGGTCTACTGCATGAACATCTCAAAGGAGCTGTATCAGGAATGGACGTGGAAGGAGCGATACGCAACCCAGCCTGAAGTCAGGGAGTACTTGAACTACGTGGCCGACCGCTTTGATCTACGAAGAAGCATCTCTTTTGATTCGAAAGTTACGACGGCTTATTTTGATGATGAGCAAAAGATATGGCATGTGAAGACAGCCAAGGGCGAGAATCTCTCGTGCAGGTTCCTCGTGTTTGGCACTGGGTTTGTCTCCGCCGCGAAAGAGATCCCCTTTCCGGGACTCGACACGTTCCAGGGGCAGTGGTATCACACCTCCTCGTGGCCGGAAGAGAAACAATCCCTTCAAGGGAAACGAGTCGCCGTAATTGGGACCGGCTCGTCGGGCGTGCAGGTTACGCCCTTGGTCTCGCACGTCGCGAAATCTGTGCATGTCTTCCAGCGCACGCCCAACTACATTCTCCCCGCTCGATACGAGAACATATCCCAGGAGCGTGTCACAGAAATGAAGGCAGACTATAATGGCATCTGGGCTCGTGCACAGGAAAATCTCATGGGCTTCGACCAGCCCTCCGCTGGCCGGACACTCGCCGACCTAAACGGCGACACCATTGCCATTAGACGCGTCCTCGACGCCGCATACGAAGCAGGTGGATTACGATTCCTACTTCAGGCCTTCGATGATGTCTTCACCAACAAGCAGGCCAACGAAGCCATGTGCGAATACCTCCGGGAGAAGACATTTGCACTCGTCAAGGACCCAGAGACCGCTGCGCGCCTGAACCCGGACTACCCGCTCTTCACGAAGCGACCAGTCATAGGGCATGGATATCTCGAAGCATTCAACAAGCCTCACGTCCATCTTGTGGACGTGCATGATGATCCCATCGACGCGATTGTCCCCACGGGTATCCGCACTGCCAGCGGCAAGCAATTCGATGTTGATGTGATTATCTACGCCCTGGGTTTCGATGCATTCACCGGCGCCATCACGGGAATCGACCTTCGAGGCAAAGGCGGGCGCACGATTCAGAGCGCGTGGAGTAAAAGCATCGACACTTATCAGGGCCTGACCGTTGAAGGGTTCCCGAACATGTTCATGCTATTAGGCCCCAAGACAGTCCTCGCCAACTTCCCCCTGCTAGCCTCCACGACGGCAACTGAGATTGGGAAGATGATTACCTTCGTCCGCGAGAACGGGCATAAAGCAATCGAGCCACTGAAAGAGGCCCAGAACCGTTGGACTGGGCTGTGTGACATGATCTTCAACAGCACGGTTATGGCTGCGCATTCTGCCAGGGTTAATTCGTGGGAGTTCGGGGCGAATATTGCGGGAAAGCCTACGGGCTCGCTTTGGTTTCTTGGTGGTTTACCTGGTTACACTGCGCAGGTCGCCGAGGAGGCTTCAGCGGGGTATCCTAGTTATGTACGCACTTAGGTGAAGCACTTGTTTAGAACCAGATTTTCGTCGATAATACTAGCTACTTAGCCAACAATGAGCCAAATTTCTAGCTGTAACTCCCAGCCTCCGACAGGGATAAGGGTCTACCAGGACGATGCAATCGACAATCATGCTTTTGATCACTTACCTCATACTCGGCGGGCGAAAGGGGATCGAGAGAGCAAAGGGACAGAGTTACTAATGTTGATCACGGGGCGCGTTTGTGGTGTGCAATAACCTTAATGGTTACTAAATATCATACCTATCGCATTTTTCTTAAAGTCACACAATATTAGCAGGCCGATTTCGCCATTTGCCCCTGGCGGGTGTCGCAGCTTGACAGGAACATCGGCAGATCATGCTTGCAAGCTACCAGTAGTATGTGATATTGTGCTTCTGCTATAAAGGTAACCGGGGATTTGTCCATTTTATGTCTTATAATGGTTTGAGCATATGACGGCCCATGCGTCAGCTAGGACATATATTGCATCCCATATCAATGGATCATCGAGTATAGCAGTAAACAACCCAATTCGAGAGAAAGGAAGTTTCGAATTAGTGGAATGAAAGATGGGAGGATGTATTGCTTGCGCAACTTACTCTACTGCAGTCCATTCCAGGTATTGCTCCGCCGATACACGCGAAGCTCTACATACGATCCATACAGCTCAAAAAAAGAACCTGGCTCAGCGTCTACATGTCGCGTGTGCGGGCTATGACGATGTGCTAGGGCATGAAAACAATATTATTGTATTTAGCACGTGCTGGAGAACCAGGGTCGCATTGTGACATATACTGGGCTGTTAACTTTCGGGTGCTTCTTTTAATATTTTTATTATTATTATTATTATTTGCAGGCCTTAAGCTATATAAATTCCGATAGTATCGACTCTCTGGTTTGCACCCTTTGAAATATTTTTAATAATGATTTTTTAATACTAAACCCTTCCCTAAGTATACCGCGACCTTTAATAAAACACTTGCCCTATGCTATTCATAAAAGGCAGGCGCCTTGATTTCCTCATTGATGCGCTCTCTGATTGAGTCTGCTTAATTATAGACAAACAGATTGAATCTTGTCTTGTCCGGTCAAGCACTAATATCCAAGAGTCCATCTACACCTCGACATAGGTGTGGCAATCTTGTGATACGACCCCTGAGGCTCCTTCATCGTTCGAACGCGATAGTCAAGATGGCCGTGTCTGACAGCTCGTTTAATCCTTCTTGCAGTATGTGACCTGAACGCGAGCACTAATTGGCCATCCTTGCAAATTCAATTGCCCATGGCGAAGAAAATGTCCCCCGCTCCGATCGACCGGAAAAGGGAATCTGCTCTCTGTTTGGTGCTCGTGCTATGGAGCTCGCGTGATAGTGGAATTTTATACAAGTTGAGGCTTGAAGAACACGGGGGCTGAGCTGGGAGCTTTCAAGAACACGAACCCCTTGTCGTTAACTGCAGGGGGAGGCGGGGGGCCGAGGAATAGTCGATGGCGGAACGAGGGTATAAAGAGGGGCAAATGCACCAGCAAAATTACGACGTTGCCAAACAACACTGGCATCTTCTCCTTCTTGAACTTTGTCCGTTGGTTGCCTGGTCAATCCTCCGTCCACCACCAACCACAACACCACGAAAATCACAACCACAAGCGCAATAAATCAATCAAAATGCCCATCCCCATCGTAACCCGCATTGTAAACGGCCCACCACTAAGCGAAGTCATCATCCTGTCCGAAGAAATGACCCTCCAAGAAATCCAAGTCACCATCTACCTGGCGTTCAAATCTGGCAGGATGGACGAAGTCTGGGTCGACTGGACTTCGCACAACGAACAGCTCCCGCGCATGACGCCGCCGCATAATTTGAATGTGAGCGCCGTTCTGCAGCTGCTGGCGCTTGGGGACGGGGTTGATGTTCTTGGTGTTAATTTGCCGCCGGCGCCGCAGCAGCAGGAAGAGCCCGTTGAGGAGCATGTTTAAGAGGAGGGGGGGGGGGGGGGGTGGGGGGGTATTAGAGATCAGACAGGGCGATCGTCTTAAATTGTGCGATGAAGCAGGATTACGCAGGATATGAAACCGGCAGCATTAGCGGCTTAAGGTGATTGCGGAAAAAGTAGTCCAATGAGATGGGTGTTCGCTCTATTCATCGCTAAGATCATATACATCGTGTACTCATACAGTCTATCCTCGTCGGGTGTTATTAGGTGCTGAGATCGCTCGAGAGATCCGAGGTCCACAGAGGAGGAAATTCCATCCCAGGATCTGGTGTGGCGAACGGATTGGCTTGCTGTACCTCGTGCCATAATGTTTGACCTTCGACATCACACGGACTCCCTATCCATAGAATCGAGGTCATCGTATCCTTGACCTGATCCCACGACGTGAGGCCGAGTAGCGTCGATAGCCACTGGATTTGCTCAACGTACCAGGGCCGGTGCTCGGTATCGGCCGCGGATATCCCGCCGAGCATGAGAACCCAAAGCAGCAACTCGACCATTGGCATCCAGATGTCGACGCTGACGCCCGTCAATTCAAGTTCATACCGCAGTTGTCCTGCGATGCGCGGATGTGGATCTGTGCCAAGGGGAGCGGGGAATAGGACTAATAAGCTGTAGGCCATGAGGCCCAGACGGAGGGCTCCATATGTTGGTGGAAGCTCCTGGTAAAGATTCATCGTCTCCCCAATCGCAGGAAGACTCATTATGTGGTGATGGATGAAGTTGCGAAGTTCAATGACGTATCCCATCTCCAGATGTGACAGGAACCCCTGGGAGTAATTCTTGACTAACGTGTTGTATCCCCGGACAGCGTTGAACTCCCATGCCATGGCATTTGGTAACAATGAAATGAGGTATGGGTGTAGCGGGTCCTTCAGTACGGATATCTGCTCGATCTGCGACAAGAAACCCGTCGTTTCGTCGATCTCAAGACGTGTATGAAGCGGCCAGAAGGGACGAGCCAGAAGTTTACTCGCAACGACAAGGTTGTATCTAGGAAACAATCTGTTAGACCGACATGGAACATTAAGAGAACTAATCCCTTACGTTGATAGCCCTTCCTTGAGCCCAGGCATCTCAATATTGTCAAAACCGCCTCTGGCTTCAACAAGATGGCGCAAAGCGAGCACATGCGCCTCGGGAACGGGGATATTGGTAAACCGTAGCAATAGTTGCAGGTCGGACAAGGGGGCCGATCGCTTCCGCTTAGGAGTAACTTGTTTTTGTCGGCCTGTATGTAGCGCGAGAGACAGTGTAGCCATGATGACCTCGTCAGATACTTTTTCCTCTGATGCGCTATCGACGAACTCCTTCAAGCCTAGAAGCGCTTCTTGTTCCATAAGAAGCATCTCATACGAGTCTTTGCTGGGCGAATTTGAACACTCATCGCTGGCTTGTTGTAGGTATTTCATATGTCCCGCGCCAGAATGAAGCCAGGCATTGAACAAAGGAGGACAGTTCATGGCACACTTGATCCAGTGGTCAATAAACGAAACCCCTTTGTAGGTGTATCCCGGAAACATTTTTGGCCAAACTTCCTTGAGCGCTATCACTACATGTCAGAAATTTGCTTTGATCGGATTCGGAGTGGAAGGGCTTACTGAATGTGAGTACTCGGCTAACAGACTCTGGATCGAGTGAAGATGGATATGTGTGGAAAGGGTCCAGGTAAGAGCCCCCATGGGCCTCGGCCGCCAGTGGGCTTTCGGGCCATGTGGCGCTGTTGGAGAGGTCATCATTTTCTGGTTTCGGGGTCGGTGATTGGGTCTGAGCCTCTGCGGCTGGCTTTTGAGTCGGCGGTAACCCTCGGTCGTAGATGCATTGGGCTCCCATGCTGCAGGTCAAGTTAGAAATGTGATGAATCTACACTGGATAAAGGAAGATCCGCACAGGATGCAACGAGAGCACTGCGGGAACGCTCTACTACATTGTCGCTTTCCATGGCGACATCTTTGGCAAGCTGCCCTGGACTTGGCTGGCTCAGGGGTAACTGGGGCGGACTGCAAATCCGAGTTGGAGCTGTCGCACCGGGCTTGTTAGCCTCCGGAAACCTTTCCCGAAAGCGGCGCGACGGGACAGGGGCTGTGCACTTACCCCAACCACCATGTATCTTCCAGTGCTGGCGTGACTATCTGTCCGCGTTCTTGATCAGGGTACCGACAAGGATGAGGATGAGATGCCCTTGAGATTGAACTTAGCAACACGTGCAAAAGGGGTAGGAACTGAACTTACCGTTGGCATCTCGAACAGGCTGGAAGCGTGCGGTCACATTTTCGTTTCTTCGACTTGCACGCCAGACAGGCATAGGGCGCAAGGGTAGGTGGTAATTGAGGATCTGTCATTATGTTCTGGAATATATTGTACGAGGCTCGAGGAGATTCAGGGTCAAGGACCGATTTTATAGTTACATGGACGACAGGTCTCCCCTGTGAGGTATTCACAGTTGCCTTCATCAATCTTCAGCCCTGTGGGCCGCCACCTGGAGGCTTAGAGACCCGAAAGAAGAGGTCAGTTATTCGGCTAGTCCGCCCAACTGACCAATAATAGCTCCTCTGGGAGCTCCTAAGCGAGCACCTTCCCAAAGAGGAAGCTGGATTGCTGGATTCAAAAGCTGGGAGACAAATCCGCGGAGGGCCCTGATTAAAGCCGATCAGGAGGCTCGCTTCAGGGCCCAGCCAGCCGTGCCATGTTGCTCCTAATTGGGTATCAGCCTGATGACAGATCAACGCCACAATAACATTCAAGCACTGGGCTGGCATGTTAAGATTAGGGGCCGAAACGAGGGCAGCCAATCCCTTGCATGTGAGGCTCTCGGAAATCCAGGCTGTGCAAAAGACCTGTGACGAAAAGCAACGTTGTCCAGTCAGAAGCAGTTCCAGAGGTATAGATGAAGCGGACTAGCTCGAGTTCAGCGAACGTTAGCGAAATTTGCCGATCTTGGGGAACAAGTTTGGCAGCAGTAGCGGCGGAGGTAAAATGGCGCTACTCCGCAAGTCCCGCCAGCTGAGGTGAGACCCCCCACTTGGCCTGGCGCCATTACTCATCCTGCAGAGATCGACGCATGCGATTGTGATACTGATAGTAGGGTTGAATGAGGAAATTGCGAACTGCGAATTTAACTAACAGGGAAGCAATAATACTAATGGAGAGCTTGGAAGCGAGTCGTGAATTCGGCGAAGTTGGAGAAGAGAATTGTGGAGGTCCCCGACCGGAACAGCTCAGGAGCACAGGGGCCGGATTAAGGGTTATTCCGCTTGGAGGCCTTAGATTTGTGGCTGCCACTGTCTCTCTCTCATCTGGTGGTCGGACTTTGTCTCTCATTCCCCGTCATCGAACAGGCATCGTTCGAAATGTTGTTTTCTGACAGCATCTGAAATGTTCCCTTCGCTACCTCACTGCCTCCGTCTATGCGACTGTGACATATCTCCAAACACCCAGCATGCATCAAGTCACCTGCCACTTTCGACAAGGAGTCTCGGGGCCTCCCCGAGAGAAGAGCCTATAAACATGGCGGCGATCCTGCAGCATCTCGTTCCCCTCATCTGCGAACCTCATCAATCAATGCGACCTAACTCGGCGTCGAAATGAGTGACAAAATACCACACACCGACTATGCTCTAACAGACGAGCAAAAAGCCCATTTTCTACAGCACGGCTACGTCCGTATTACCAACTGCTTCTCCCGCGAGAAAGCCGCAGAATGGACGCGCGACGTCTGGATTCGTCTTGGCTACTCGCCAATCGACAAGTCCACCTGGACAAAAGAACGAATCAACATGCCCCGCCACCGCGAGGAGTCCGTGCGCACTTTTGCTCCGAAAGCATG
Source organism: Aspergillus ustus (assembly GCA_000812125.1). Lineage (NCBI taxonomy): Eukaryota > Fungi > Ascomycota > Eurotiomycetes > Eurotiales > Aspergillaceae > Aspergillus > Aspergillus ustus. The sequence goes on from JOMC01000198.1 coordinate 58,369, forward strand.
GGCCGCCATTTGCGAGTTGTGCGGCGGCGAGGATCGAGTCTCCGAGTCGTCCTCTACCTGGGGCGACGGGCTGATTGTGAATCTGGGGACCCCGGAATGGGAGAACCGATGGCCGGACCCGAAGGAGTTGGACAACTGGCATGTAGATGGCGATTTCTTCGTCCATTATCTGGATTCGCCTGAGCAGGCGCTCCTCGTTATCCCGCTCTTTAGCGATATCGAACCCCACGGTGGAGGGACGATGATTTCGCCTGATGCGATTCCGCTAATTGCGAAGCATTTAGTACTTATCCCCTCCGTATACACACTTCCACTGTTACTGACAATTCATTAGTACGATCATCCCGAAGGTGTGTCTCCTAATATGACTCCTCGAGGGCAGGAACCCCAGCCGCAGCACACAGGTCTCGGGTTCTACACATCGCTCGTCCAAAAATGTACCGACTTCCGCGAGATGACCGGCAACGTCGGCGACGTCGTGCTCATGCACCCGTTCATGTGTCACTCCGCCTCGAAGAATAGTCTGCGCGTTCCTCGCATCATTACAAACCCCCCTGTAGGTTTGAACGCACCGTTCAATTTTGATCGCGACGACCCAAGCCAGTATAGCCTCATCGAGCAGAAGACACTTCTGGCGCTGGGCAAGGATCGGCTACGAGGGTGGAAAATATCTACGGAGCGCGAGAGAATTGTCCCAGCGCGACTGAAGGGTGCTCTGGATATGAAGAAACAGGAGGAAGAGCGCCTGCGACAAGCTGATATTACAATCGCTATAGCATCGGTCTCTCAGTGAATTTAGGTACAGCACGTTTCCCATTCAGAGCTCGTAAACAATCAATCTTGTACGCTGAGATTTTCCCGTCCCTGTACTCCTGGAACCCCTCTGGTATTGAGTCCAGGCCGTGGAACACTTTAAGCGTGTTCGGCTTGATAGTCCCATCTGCAAGCCATCCGGGCAATTTCTCAAATAGCTCGCTAGAGAGGTCATGATCGTGCTGGGATGCCTAAGGTAGAAGGTTATTATTAGCCATGCCGATCCCGATGCAATCGCCGCCGCTATAAAATAATCCGGGGTGGGTAATTAATACGTACGGGCCACCGGAACTCGCCATAGCTATGATCCTTCAGGAACGCCGTCCAGACGAGAACGTCTGAGACGCATATGCGCCCCGCTACGTTCTCAGTGTTGGCCTTTCCGGGTCGCACTGTACACAGCTTCCCGCCTGTTTGACGGAGAGTCTGCGAGGCGGTCGCCGACGACGTCCTATTTCCGATCGTGTCGAAGATATATCCCAGATCGGGCGCCGCTTGTCGTATCTTCCCAACGACGTCCGGGTCCTTGTAGTCGAAGACGTGTTTCGCGCCCAGCGAGCGGGTGAGGTTACCATGCTTCGCGCTGCAGGTCGTTACCACGTCGAAGCCGTAGATTGCAGCGAGTTGGATAGCGTAGAGGCCAACGCTTGCTGCATTTGGTCAGTCGAGACGTATCGCGAACCATCCCTGGGTTGGCGCTACTTACAGCTACCGCCCCAGACCAGTACGCTGGTCCCCTTCGCCCGTTCCCTATTCAGGCCCAGACAGTCCTTCGAGAACCAGGTAAGCCAAGCCGTTGCTGCAGCAAGAGGGACGGTGCTCGCGCGCGCCGGGGAAATGCCTGCGGGCACTTTGAATGAGATCCGCTCGTCGGCGACGCAATTTTCACCGTATGCACCCACGTAGTTGGTTTCACCTAAACATACGGTTCAGCCCACAAAGTATCTGGTGGGAGTGGTGGTATATACCTCCCCAGATCAACCCAGCAACAAAATCGCCCAGTTCGTAGCGAGTGACCTCGCTACCCAGCTCCACAACCTCGCCGACAAAGTCACATCCAAGAAGGGCGCCGTCACCAAAGGCGTTGCTGTCAAACGATTGCACTGTAATGCAACAAGTCAGCTGATTACACCTGCTTCAAGTTCTGGTACGATCGATGCGATGCGTCTTACATGCCATCCGTTGGATTCTGCGCTACGTGCGAGATCTTGACCAGGACTTGATTTGGCGCTTGGCGTGGAATTGGGATGCTCTCCTTGGATAACCTGGGTTGTCCGTTGGCCACGCGCACCACAAGGGCGGTGTTGGTGTTGGATCCTGTCGCCATGTTGAAATGAGTTCTACCATCAGATAAGCGGCGTCCTTCAATCTGCCTCTGAGAAGTAAAGCGGGGTTATATATGTCCATGTTGGAGTCGTGACGCAACTGGGGCAGATGCTTAATAATGTTCTTTTTCGCATGGTGGGCTCTTCTACCATAGGGCTCGAGGACTGTAGCTCTCGCCTTACACAGGTATGTGCGCACTTTACATACTGTCAAGCATGGAAATACGGGGGTATGGCGACTTGAGTGGGAACTGGAGTCTAATGGTCTTCGAGTGGAGAAGAAAGCTTGCTTGCTAAGAGGGAAGCTGAAAAGGAAACATCAGGCGGTAACTAAGCTACTTGTGATTAATCATAAGATGCAATGGTAAAACAAACAAAGATACATGTTGGCCTTTTATGGAATACATCAACAGACCGCGGACGTGGGATGAGTTCATGATGTACGTACCAGAGTATAGCCCGGGAACGTCTATGACACTAAACCTCCTGTGGAACCACCACCATGTTGTATTTGTCGACCCCTGGACACACTCACCGTTTCCCCAAACAGCCTTCGCGGTAGCTATCCACGCCGAAGCCGGATGCAGGACATTCTCCGTCGTAAAGAAGAGCCAGCAGTCAGCAGAGTGCGATTAGAACTGCAGGGGAACCTCATTATTTCCCAGCCGATACGCGCTCTTGAGGTCGACGCTCAGCGCACTGACCTTGAGAGGGAGTTCAGAGGACAGCGGGGGGTTTGTCGCATGCAGACGCGCAGCTTCTTCAGGCGAGAGCACGGGGTTGCCGGATGCAGCGACTTCGGCTACCACGGTAGGCGCGTTCTGGGCGAAGAAGTCGAAGAACGTCAGGTCCCACGCCTGCGCACCGGCTGCTCCGCCGGTAGCAGCCATGGGCCCATACCGGGGACGACCCCCAAAGGTCACAGTCCTTACGCCGGCGCCTTTGAGGAGTGTCTGAAGGATCACGCAGGTGGAACTGCAGGCGCCGTCGGTGAACGACTAGGTTATCCTCGGGAGCGAACGCCGGAGTCGTCTGGATATCCTTAATGGGGCTGAAACCGCGGATTGGGGAGTCGAAAGTCGATGCGAGATTGAAGTCGAAGATGGCGAACTCGGAGGTCTGGTTGATTCCCAGCAGCTCATGTGGTCCGTAGAGTTCCTCCCACGAACCGAAGTGGGTCGTTTGGTCTAGTTTCAGGTAGGTTGGTGGTGAGAAAAAGTATGAGACGGCTTCGTACAGTGGACTGTCCACAGTGACGTTCCGGAATGCCTTAAGCATGAGGCGCAGCGATTCGTAGTCCCGGTAGCGCGAGGCCGTGTACATGAACTCGCCAGGGAAAAGAGCCTGGAAGGCATCGTAGCCGTGGTTGGTATGGCCACCGTCATTCTCCGAGAGATCGATAATTAATCGCTTCTTCCCAGCTGCGACGCTCTTTTCGAGAAAGGTCGTAACAAGCTGACTGAAGGCGAGGGGGCCGCCGGTCTGGCTGGATAGAAACGAAGGTATGAAGAGAACAGCGACACCCCCAAAGCCCTTCTCATCCAGGAAGTATCCCGAAATCAGGTTATAGTTATCGCGGACAACGGCCTTTGGATACGAGCTCGGAGCTGCACGGCCTGTGGACTGCGCCGGGGAAGACTCCTGCGTTGCATTCGAGGCAGCTGGTACCTGCATCTGAGGAGGACACAGTCTCTTCCACAGAGCGTTGCCATTCTCAAAGTCGAATTCGCCGCCAGAAACATCACTCTGATTTCCCTCTCAATCAGCTCCTCTATTCAAGCTAAGCAAAATGCGCCCCTTCGCCACCCTTGCAACCCTCCTCCTGGGCGCATCAACGACGACCCTCATCTCCGCCGCCTCCCTCCCTATCCCCCTTCTAAAGCGCGACCACTGCGACACGCTCACCAAATTCTCCGAAGGCGACGCCCGCGCTCTGCAAAGCTCCCTCCAGAGCTCCAATGCTGATCTGACCTATGTCGCTGCCCACCAATGCCATAACTGGGACTGGAACAGTGTGCGTGTCTGTGTCTGGAATGACTACGTCTTCGAGAACACGCATGTCTCCCTGGGAGGTTGGTTGGGCCGTTGGCTATATCTTTGATATGTGCTGTTCCGGAAATGGAGGAGAGTGGTATGTGTTCTTTTTTTTTTTTCCCTTCCCTCTGTGCCTTCTCTCTTACATCTCGATGGGTGGAAATTGGCTTGCTGATGGATCTTTAGCACCGGGGGAAGTGCAACTGCTCATGGCGATAGCGGGCTCAACCTCCGTGTTATTCTAAAGAGTTCCGGGGAGTCGTGCATGTAGTGTGGTGGAGATATCTCGGGTAGTCGGGCTGGGTGAGCAACATTTCCGAGCCGATTACACAGTCAGGAAGAAATGGAGTGGTCGGTGAGGGTTAAGGATAGATGAAACGAAAAAAAAAAAAAAAAAACAGAGAAAAAGCACGCGTTTGATATTTCCGGGGCTGGCTATGACCATGAGGGTTATGGACAAATGAAAACACCAGAGTTGTTTAGGACAATGCAATAATCTTTCTTCCATCGCCCAAACGTGCTCACACATTCTCCTTGAATTCCGAAACTTCCTCGTCATGCTCGGACGATGGCTTAGTGGACAGCTGCTCACTGATCGGTATACGCGGGCGTCGCTGCGCATACCTGACAGTAGCCAGCGCAGACGGGCTTTCCCTGAAGATCAGGTCGATCTCCTCCAAACTGCGTCCCATAGTCTAAGGTTATTAGCATATGGTAGCGACATCTAGCAGAAGGCAAAGAGAACTAACCTCGGGGTAGAGAAAGTAGATCGAGAGAGGGATGCAGGCGCCAATGCATGTATAGACGATGTAGTATCGATAGCCGATGTCTTGGATCGCCACGGGGGTGATCATCGTCACGACAAAGTTCCTAATCTCAGTTAGTTAATGGCCTCTACAGGTATTAAATGAAAGAAAGCATACCAAAGCCAGTGGTTCGCGGTGGAGATACTGGACATGGCGACGCGAAGTCGAGCAGGGGCCACTTCCGTTGTGTAGAGGAAGTTTGCTCCCAAGAATCCGATAGGAAGAAAGAAGTTGAACAGGAAGATAAACAGAACGCTGATTATTTGGGCTGCGTAGTTCGAGCGAGGAAACGATGTGGCAATGGCCAGTCCGAGCATGCAAGCAGCCATGCCTGATCCGCTAATGATGAAGGCGAATCGGCGTCCAAGTCTGTCAATTGTGAAGAATGAGACGAACCCGGCGAGAAACTTCCACGTTAAAGTACCACCCGAGAGAATGCGAGACGTCTGTGCATCCAGGCTCAATCCATCCTGGAAGATGACAGTCGAGTAAACCGAGATCAGGTTACCGCCAGCCATTTGCTGGAAGAATTGCAGTAGGATGCAGATGCTGAAACGGTAAAGAAGTCGGCCTTCGCCCATGCTGAATAGGTCCTTGAGGCTCGCTGCGCTATTAGCAGTCTGCTCCAAGGACGCTTCGATACTGGCCAGTTCAGAGGTAACTTCTGGAGATTGAGCAGACACGCCTTTAAGCAACGCGAGATTGTTCTGTGCTTCCTTCAGCCGATTTTGCCGTGCTAGCCATCGCGGCGACTCGGGCATAAAAACGATGGATGCCATAAGGACAAGTGAAAAGAAGCATGAGATTGCAATGGGCGGTCGCCAGGTGACAGGGCCAGTTTTAAACTGGTAGAAACCCAGATTAATCCATGCTTGGAGAACGTATCCAAGAGAGATGAAGCAGCCATCCAGAACAATGTGCTTTCCTCGATTTTTCGAACTGGAACATTCGCTTTGCCATGTTGGAACCGTGCCACTCAGCATTCCGACCCCGGCACCCAAAACAGTACGTCCGACGACGAGCTGAGTCAGCTGAGATGCGGATGCCTCCAGTATCGCGCCGATAAGCGTCAATAGAGCACCGAGGAAGATAACCGGGCGTCTGCCAAGTGTCTCCGATGTATACGGGCAAGACAAGCAACCCGGCAAGGCACCGAGTGTAAAACAGGCGATGACAACACCTTGCACGGTGGCATTGTCGGTATCCTCGGCGCCAGGGCTCGTTTTATCAATGCGCGGGAAATGGGCCACCCAGTCAGGCAGAGAGACGAGTCCTCCAAGGTTGGATTGATTGTAACCAAAGAGAATATATGAAGGACAAACGATCAGTGCTAGCTGCGCAAGGATGAGGGACTGTCCTTGCAGATGTCCAAGAAATCCCGAAGAGCCCATGGTTGAGAATATGGGGAAGAGTGCAGTCGGTCACCAAAGCTGGGGAGACATCTGGGATATAAAAAGACTCAGCGTGTGCCGATCTTTGATGGTCGGCCACACGGAAATCAGAAACTGTCTTAGTCTGAGGTGACATGCCATATTGGCCGGCATAGCAAGGCGGTCCGAAAAGTTGGAGAATGTTGTAGGCGACTGGGGATCGGATTGTATGGTGGAAGGGAACCAGAGAGTAGGCTGCTGGTCGGCAGTGTTGTCTCGGCTATGAGCTTAGCGTTCGGAATAACGCCCTATACCGGTGAACGGGCCGGAATAGTGACCGGGTGGGTTGGTGGGTTATGGGCCCCATCCGAAGGAGTCTCATCAGTGTTTACGTGGGCTCCACCACTTTTCTACCATCCTCAAAACTCCGTACGACGTACTTCACCAGCTGGCAGGCGGGGTCGGTAGTTTCCCTTTTTGAGAGCTCTTTCGAAAACGTGGATCATTTCTGCTCTGATCGCAGGGCCGGTTAACATTCACGCCGATCGAACTTTAGTGGGGAGATGTTCGCTGGATGCGAATGTAATGGTAAGATTGGGGTGGAGGAATTCGCTCTTATCCTCCTAAGTCGGGCAAATTGCCGAAAGTGTCCGAAATATCCTGAGCCCAATCCATCGCGGTCATATAATTTAAGTCATAAAGGGAACTCATAGATAACGTGTACGGCGTAGAGGGGAGTGGTGGTTCAGTTAGCCAAGACATGGCCTGTGAGTTCGCATGTTGTAATGACAGTGTTAGATGTTTCAGCAAGGCAATCGCCGAATCAATAGAACGAATTTGAGGATCTTCGGGAATGAGGTTATCAGGAGGAGCTATATTTGGGCTTGGTTGATATCTTGCAAGTATATTGATAGCGTTTGCAATGACACTGGTCGAGTCGTGGACACTAGGCACGTCCTGAAGCCTGACAGTTTTCGATTTGCATTGGCAGTAGACATGCATCAAGGCACACTGAAATACCAACCCCGGTCCAAACGGGCAGAAAGATAGAAAGGACTGCTCCAGGTTTGGCAACCAGAGAAGATGTATGATCTCAGTACTCGCTCTGACACATGCAGCGAGGCAAGAGGCGAACTCCTTAGTGTTGTCATCGAAAGTCAGGCCAGGCCGATGAATGAGAATAATGCAAAAGCGAGAGAGGAGGCGTAGCCACATAATCATGGAGCCACAGCCATTAGCGGTTGGTTTTGGATGCGAGGAATCCGTTTCTAGAGGTTCTTCATCTAAGCCAAGATTCTGACTCCATACTCTGATGTCCCTGTCAAGCCTTTCAATCTTAGCCACGCCCTGACGCCTCTGAGTTGTAGTATACAAGAGATGCAAGATTGATGAGGTCTTTTTGCCAAGGGCCACATAGTGATTGAAGAACGATACAGGGGTCGTCTGTCCTGGGAAAGGATGGAGAAGCTCGGCCGCAGTGAAGTCATCGAGCTGACAGTCTGTCGGTAACTCGTTGTCTACATCAGCATCACTGATCAGGGGAGGGAGACCATGTACGATCGCGGTGATCCTGTTCCGGTTAGTACAACACTGAAATCAAGAGTGTCCGTGGGGCATACCGGTCGAATGTGTAGATCCACCACCACAGTCGCTTGCGCAGTTCAATCTCCCCCGCCTTCATCCGGAACCTTCGAGCATGTCGGTGGAGACCGAGGGACTGAGCGATTCGTACCATGCATCCATTGAGTCTGGTCAAGGCAAGTGAGTGGCCAGTAAGTTGATAGTAAAAGGAAAGCAGAACTAGCCCTTGCAGGCTGCGAATATCTCCACGGGCTACAAGACGGGGATGTAAGGACTCGGCGATCGACATGTATTGAGCCACCGGCCCCATATCAGCATTGGGTGGGCTGTGAGAACTTCGACTTACTTGGTTGATGCTAAGTACGGTCAGTAGAATGCATAAAGTACTCTCGTCAGCGTCAACGGCTCTAGCCGGATCCTGCATTCCTGTTACAATTTGGCAAACAGCATCAACCAATTGCTTCCGTCCCAGGAGTGGGCAAAACGCCTCCCAGCGACTAAGGAACCTGTCGATCTGCTCCTTATAGAATTCGGGTGGTTGTCTTATAAGCTCAACAACCTCATGGCTCGGGCAACTGGAGATTAGGTCGCCGGCTGTAGAATAGGTGGGCAATGTTGGCTTGACGGATGCTCTCGCCGGCCCAGCTAGGTAAAGACTATAGCAGCTTTCAGGAAAGCTCTCGGATAGATACAGTACCTGCCTGCATGCATCTTCGACACTCAAAACAAAATGCACGCCAGTAGTTGAACCTGCAAAGCGACCAACACCGACCGGGTCATGGACTAACCGCCCCATGTGTTTGATTACATGTGCGGAGTCATCGGACATGAGCTTTGGGCTGCCGAGAGACGATTGCTGGTTCAATAAGGAAGGGCTATCCCCATGATGACTAGTCACATGGTTCTGCAGTTGGGCTAGGTGATGTTGTAGGAGACTTGAGGTTTCACGCTCAGCCTGCAACGCCTGCTGGCATTCTAGAAGTTGAGTTTGTAGATCTTGAATGTGTTTATCTTCCGTGACGAAGCTATTGATGTCAGCGAGGTCACCGGAGAAAGGAGTCGTACCCACCCCCTTACTCGAGTATTTCTCTTTAGAGGCACGGATGCTTCACAGGGCTTTTCGGCTCTGGTGCAATTCCGGCACTACTACATGTTGAGCCAACGCTGTGGCATGCGTATCGACGGTACTAACCTTCGGGAGCTCCCCATCGCATTTGATCTTTTTTCTTTTCGCGATCGCTCAGTTAACGGGCGATTCAAGACGGATAGAGAAGGGATGGGTTCTTACTTTCGACATCTGTCACTAAGCAAATTGTGAGGCTCCGCAACATATTATTTCGGATCAAAAACTCGGACGCAAGACATACCATGCCTGACCTAACTTGCGAGCTGGGCTACTGGGAGGAACATTCATCGCCTAGAGAAGGGTCAACGAGAAGAGCGAGAAACAAGAGTCAAGACGCGCACTGGACGACGATGACTAAGGCACCAACACAGGATATTTGGTCACGTGCCTCAACACTCCACGGACAGCAGGGACGCGCAGAGAAGAAGTCGCTGCAGCGATGATCAATGCGAAGCTGATCGAACTTGAAGTCATCGCTAGATGTTCTCGAATCAATCCATCCCATCCTTCACCGAAAGCACATTCCCCATTAAACCAGCATTCCCAATTCCTCATTAGCGCCGGAATAAAGCCGTATCCCGATCAGCGCGGGGCGCGTTTTTGTTCCCCTCGCGGGCCCAACAGTGCCGGAGCATAGAAATATACCTTCGACGTCCCTTGCTCGCAAAGATGCCTCAACGATCAATCTCCATACTCCATCGAAATGGCCGTCTCCGCCCTTGACTCCCGTGTCTTTAGAAACCTCTTTGGAACCCAAGAGGTCCGTGACGTCTTCACCGACGATGCCTACGTTGGGTTTTTGGTTGAAGTGGAGGCCGCCCTTGCGCGCGCCGAGGCAACTGTCGGCGTGATCCCTGCAGATGCGGGCAAGGCGATTACTGATGCTTTGAAGAACATTTCCATTGAGTACGTTACGAATTCTTCTCCTCACACAGCACTAACTTTTCCGGTATCTAGTTTCGACCGCCTAGCCCGAGAGACAGACATTGTCGGTTATCCGGTGCTCCCTCTGGTGAAGCAACTGGTCGAAGGAACTCCAGGAGAAATGTCCAAGTACATCCATTGGGGTGCGACGACACAAGATATTATGGACGATGCCTCTATTCTACAAATGAAACGCGGCCTCCAGCTCGTACGCAGGGAACTACAGACGTTGGCTGAAACTTTGAAGGGATTAGCCGAGAAGTATCGTGATACGTAAGTCGACGGCCGATTCTCCCCACCTGTTCTGCCGAGTCCCAGGCCTGGCGCTAATCGGACAAGACCCATGGCGGGCCGCACGCATCTCCAACACGCTCTTCCTTGTACTTTTGGGTATAAATGTGCCGTATACCTCTCTAGCATCTTGCGCCATCAGGAGCGACTGGACGAAATCGAGCGGCGGTGTCTACTCGCCCAATTTGGTGGCGCTGCCGGCACATTAGCCTCGCTGCAGGATCCCGATACTGGCCTGAAAGTACGCGCTGAGCTGGCAAAGGAGCTTGGGTTGAGAGACCCCTTGATTACATGGCACGTCGCGCGCGATACGATCGCCGAAATTCTCAACTTTCTCGCACTTATCGGGGGCACTCTCGGCAAGGTGGCATTGGATCTCATTATCATGTCCTCCAACGAGTTTGACGAGGTTTCAGAACCATTTGTCCCACACCGTGGCGCTTCGTCAACGATGCCTCAAAAACGCAATCCCATCTCAAGCGAGGTCATTCTCGCAGCGTCAAAACTGTTGCGGTCTAACGCTAGTCTGGGTCTAGATGCAATGGTGACAGACTTTGAGCGCGCGTCTGGGCCTTGGCATTTGGAATGGGTTGCGATCCCCGAGGCGTTCATCACCGCTGTGGGCGCCTTGCATCAGACTAACTTTGCGCTGGGTGGGCTGGTGGTAAAGGTGGACTCGATGAGCCGGAACCTGCATTCCACCCGCGGACTGATCGTCGGGGAAGCTGTAATGATGGGCCTGGCGCCTGTCTTGGGTCGGCAAAAGGCTCACGATGTGGTTTACGAAGCCTGCAAGACAGCCATTGAAGGGAACCGGAGCCTGTTAGAAGTCCTGCAAGACAATTCCGAACTCAGTGACACCCTGCCTGGAGAACAACTAGCTAGTTTGTGTGACCCTTTGCAGTATCTAGGGGCCAGTCAACGGATGGTAGATTCAGTTGTTGGCGCCTTGGGCTGAGCCCGCACAGACCAGTGAAAACGGCCGCTCGCCTCGAGAACCCAATAATCAATCAAGCAATGTGTTCTGCAGGAGCTGTGACATCAGACGTATCCCGAGTACCCGGAACTATTTTGCAGACGAATAAGAGAGAGTGCCTGAACCCGAGGCCCTGGGGAACCTTGATGAGCCTAGATACAAGCGGAGACTGCCAGTGCTGGCCGGTGGGCCTGACGGAAGCTGATCCCGCCAATCGGGAGTGACTTCCAGCGAGTGGCAGGCAGGCAACCGCTGCGACCGTTTTTAACTCTCGACTCCTCTCTCCCTCTTTCAGGCAATTGCCAGAGTCTCGGGTCTCCTCTCTTTTCTCCTCCTGGGACCTGGTGGGCTTTTCCGGTTTTTTTCCCTTCTTCTGCCCTTTTCCCATCGTCCTCAGCAATGGAATTTCACATAATGGGCTTTCCGTCGCCTCACTCTTGCGCCACGTCCCGACTGTCATGCGATCAAACAAGCCCCGTCGCCCCCCAGGCAATCATGCGGTGTTTCGTGTCGTCCCCTATCCCCGCGCTACCTCGGAGGCTTCAGAGCAGCAATCTGATCCGTCGCCCGGTATGATGCTCTCGCATTCAACGGCAGCGATGCATCTCGATAACTCGACGCCCGGTTCGAAAGTCGCCATCCCGCGTGTGTCCCAGATACGGTCTTACGGCAATCGACGAGTCAAGCGAGCCTGTATCGAGTGTCGGGAGCAAAAGACAAAATGCAACGGGCATCAACCCTGCGGTCGGTGCACCAGCTTGGGCATGGAGTGCGTATACGTGGATGGGAAGCGAGAGGCTATGGAGAAACGGCTACAAGACTTGGAGAAGCAGGTTCAAGCGTACGATCGGCTTCTCACGGAGATTCAGCCGCGTGTCGACAGCCAGGACAAAGAGCTCATCAGTCGGACGCGCGCTCAGGTACGTCGACGAGGACTTCTCTTCCTCTCCTTTTCTATCCTGACTGACTGGACTTGGCACATGGCACAGTACGCGAGCCCAGAGCCCGAACATGCAAATCCCGACCACGCGACCCACGCTTCAGTTGACGGGCAGACCCGCTCTTTCGGTATCGAGTACATCCAAGAAGACTTCCACAAGGACAAGGCTTTGCAGGCAATCGGGTTTATGGGCGGGCCTTCCGAGATGTCGTGGATCAATGAGCTATACCAGGTCCTCGAGAAAGACACTCCCTTCCTAGATTCCGAAGTTTCGAACAAGTCCCAGTCATTGACATCAGTCTGCTATTTCCTCGACGATGAAGAATTGGTTTTGGATTCGGCCATTGACCCATACGGTCGCCCTCCCCGAGATATCGCCGATAAACTATTGGACTGCTATTTCTTCACCGTCCATCCCTCGTTCCCGATTATTGCCAAAATACCGTTCATGCAGCAGTATGAGATGTACTATACACGTCCAGATATTCATCCGACGAAACGATGGTTAACAATTCTAAACCTGGTCTTCGCTCTTGCATCGAAATTCGCACAGTTAGTATCGAAGCCGTGGGTGGCTGAGGCGGACAGTCCGATGGTCTGTTTTACTAGGGCGCGGAAGCTGAGCTTCACCGAAAGCCAGCTCCTGGAACACCCTAATCTCCAGCAGGTCCAGGTCGAAGGCCTTACGGCATTCTTCTTAATGGCTATTGGTCATATTAACCGCTCTTGGCGAGCCTGCGGTGTCTCGGTCCGGTCTGCGATCGCTTTGGGTGTCAACCTTCGCAGTGAAAGTAAAGAGACGTCCAATCTGTCCAAGGAAATTCGGTATCGAGTGTGGTGGTCCATCTACACATTGGAGAACACATTGTCCATTATGACGGGCCGGCCGACCAGTGCGCCGGATAAGTATAGCACGACACCGCTACCAATTCCTTTTGATGAAGAACAGTTTCGTGAATCCGCAGCATCGCGGTTACTCACAGACTTTGTAACCCGCACCGAGTATATGCTCACGTTGAGCTCTCAGCGACGTGCTGGCTCCGCTGTTTGGGATTCTCCAGGCTTGGGACGCGCTGTTCTTATGCAAGATGCGTTGCCAAGTCCGATGGACATCTCACCCAGCAATTCTTTCTACTTTTTCTACTTTGTGGATCTCACGGTGATTATGCGGCGTGCGATCGATTCACTGTATAGCCCTGGGTTTGCGCGACGACCGTGGCTGACCATCAGCGCATCGATCATGGATCTAGTCCAGGAGACAGACGAATGGCTCAGTCGTATTCCGCCCGTGTTCCAATTTAAAATCCGCCATCCCTCTACGCATTTCGAACGCCAACGATGGAGTTTGGCGTTCCGGTATTACAGCCTCCGCATCACCCTTAGCCGCCCATCTCTTTGTCGCTCTGAGAGGCAGCGTGCGCCTAATGAAGCGTCAGCTCTCAGTCAGCAACGGATTGCGCACATCTGTATTGATTCAGCATGCGAATTGCTCGATCTTCTTCCCGACAAACCCGACGCAGTCTGGCTTGTTCAGGTCTCTCCGTGGTGGTGTGTACTGCATTACCTCATGCAGTCCGTCACTGTGCTGCTGATTGAAATGGAGTTCTGCGTCCGGTTCCATGCGGATGGCGCTTCACATATTACACTGCATTTAGAGAAGGGACTCGACTGGTTGTACAGTCTTGGATCGATCAGCGTCCCTGCCAAGCGAGCTTGGGAGGTGTGCAACAGTATCTACAACCGTCTGTTCTTTGGGGCAGGGCCTGAAACGACGATTTTGTCGGACCTGCGGATGTTCTCGCCTGAGCAAGACCCGCGTGCCTCAATGATAGCTACGCAATTGGTAATGTCACCGGGCCGCGAGGTCGCCGATATTATGGACGGAGCTGCGTTTACCGAACCGTACATGAAGCTGCCGCATAACATGACGGTCCATCCGGCTATCGAAACACCCTACGATGAGATCCCTCTTTACAAGAACCCGGGCTAGATCCCTCGACACATATCCTGCCATACAAAGAGCTCTGTGCTCAAGATAATGATGAGATGAAATAAATTGTTCACCAGGGGTACGGTCGCGGTGCGGGTCTCTGTAGTCAGGCAGGCTCAAGCCACCTTGACAGATCCGATAAAACCATCGCCACCGAGTCCAAACCCTTGCGTCCATCCAGCACCAGATTTTCTCGCTTCCTTGATCTTCCAGAATAGGGAGCCCTGTCTGTGGATTAGTCCTGCGTTTTAGCGATTTGTGTTAAATAGAAACATACGTCATATACCCCTTGGAGATCATCCTTGTATATCTTTCCATCCTTCTGGATCAGTAGCCACGTCGTCACCCACTCGAAGAAAGCCGCTCCCCACTATCCCAGTCAGCACACTCCTCGGGTGATTCAATGTAAAGTTGGGAGGTAAAAAAAAAACACACCCCAAACGGATCCGCCGCACACCGATTGCCATGCATCATCTCAAACAACTCCCCAAAGGTCAACGCCCCGTCATGGTCGCGATCATACTTGGAAAACATATCCTCAAACGACTGCGGCACGAAGCGCCCCTCGGGATCAAACGTCCCGCTATCAGACCCATGCTTCGCCTTGTAGATGCTGTCGACGTAGACGCGGAAGCGCGGGTCGGGCAGGTACGAGTGCGCCAGGCGCGTCGGGTACGAGAAGTTCAGGTTGATGATCAGCACGGCGATGAAGGAGAAGAGCATGTTGAAGCCCAGGTCGCGGAAGCCGACGTACGTGTCGTAGGGGAAGATCTGGCCGTCGCGGTCGCGGTCCCAGAAGAGGATGTGTTGCTGCATTGGGGTCTGCCAAGGTCGGTGTTAGTATCGGTTGACTGTATCTAGAGAGATAGGGAATAGCATGGGAGAAGTACAAATTCATGAAAATCCTTCATCGAACTCTCCGAGTCATCGCCATCGACCACATTCGTGCGCGCGACGCCGGGGTTCTTGATGTACGAGTCAATATATGTTGCGGGCAGGCGTTTTGAAGTCACGCTGCACTTTTTAGCCGTTATCGAGAGATGGTCTTTTTCGTCTTGCTCCATGTTGGTTGTGTGGTTGTTTGCAAGGACAGTGACTGAGCCCATTATCGAGTATCATGTGAGAGTTTTCTTCGTCAAGTGGCAGAGAGCGGACCCAACGTGGAATATATATGTGCGTATCTCACCACCATACAATATAACGCCACCAAGGGGCTAGCATGTGATTATGGACCTTACTGATAGCCACTGCCCTAATCGCCTGTTTATTTTCGTATTACTATACTCTACAGCCTGATCGGTGGCCTCGGTCGACAAGTCGTAGTGCAGACGTCATAAAGGGTGTGATGTCATCGAATGCCAATACATCATCCTGTCCTCACAACGATTTCTGTCTTGTACGACTTCTAGACTCGGAAAGAAATAGCCGCGAGTAGCGTAGAGATAAGAATTAGAAAGCAACCTGTATAGCCTCACAAGCTCAAAATTTCGAAAATGTATTCGATCCTTCGATAGCGTCATTTGTTGACATTTCCTAACCCCGCAGGAACAAAATCCCCGCGTCCTCATTCGCTACGCTTATTTCCGCCCCATCAATATAGGGAAGGTACAGCATCCATCATGGCCTTCCGAACATCCAAAATAGACCTCCTCATCATCGGCGCCGGCCCCGCAGGTCTCATGGCCGCCTGCTGGGCCAGCCAGTTCGCCGGCATGTCGACGCGCATCATCGACGAGAAGGCCGCGCGCACGGCGACGGGGCACGCGGACGGGATCCACAGCCGCACGCTCGAGATCTTTGATAGCTTTGGGATTGCAGATCCGGTTATGCGCAGGGGTGTGCATCAGGTCGAGATGAGTTATTGGGTATGTAAACCCCCAGGTTTGGCATGTTGAAAGGGTAGTGAGTGAGTGGGTTGGAAATGGTGCTGAGGAGTTAGGTAGGGGGTGAATCCGGACTCGAAGGAGCTCGAGTGCCAGCAGCACGTACGATCACAGCTTTCTGGTCTATCGAGATTTGGGCAGATGCTGCTGAACCAAGGGCAGGTTGAGCAGGTGATGATCGATCACATCGAGGGCAAAGGGCGCGTTGCGATTGAGCGGAATAAGAGCGCGAAAAAGATCCATTTTACGGAAGATCCTACGCGCCCGGTCGCTGTCGAAGCGAAGAGTGTCCGTTTGGATCGCATGGTGGATGTTCTTCAAGATGGTGACTCAGGTGAGCACGGCCACGCCGAGGTTACGGAGGTTATCCAGGCACAGTACGTGGTTGCCTGCGATGGCGCGCGAAGTCTTGTAAGGGATCAGCTGGATGTGCCGATGGAGTCAAGATCGACGGATTCGACGTGGGCAGTCATTGATATTGTCCCAATAACCGACTTTCGTATGTCATTGACTATCCACTATCAAGCAAACGTACGATGGACTGATCGAGACAGCCGACATTCGCCAATCCTGCGCCATCCATTCCGACAAGCATGGCAGCATCATGACTGTACCGAGAGAGAATCGCCTTGTACGTTTCTATCTCCAGCTGGCGGGGGATTCCGACTTGGAGAAGAAGGCTCGAGAGCAGACAGAGGAGTCTCCAGGCGCGATCGTCCAACTTGTGCAGAAGATCATGGAGCCGTATACTCTGACATATGAGTACTGCGACTGGTGGTCTATCTATCCTGTAGGACATATCCTGGCACATATCTGAGGACAAGTGACTGACATATTCCAGATAAAACAAGCCCTGGTTAAAAAATACCAGATAAACAACCGGTAAGCGAGTCCTTACCCCATCATACTCGACCAGCAAAATAACACCCTCGAACTAGGGTCTTCCTCGCCGGCGACGCCGCACACACACATTCTCCTAAAGCCGGACAAGGCCTGAATGTCTCTATACAAGATACATACAATCTCATGTGGAAAATCGGTTCGGTCGTAACAGGTGTCGCGCAGCCACAGATTCTCGAAACGTACGAACGCGAGCGACACCCGGTAGCTGAGCAGCTGATGAAGTTGGATGCGAAACTAGTCAATGCCTATGAGCAAAAGGGAGCATCGATCAGCCAGGTTAGCCGAATACGCGACGAACATGTGGGGTTTATGTCGGGCGTTGAGGTGACGTATCCGCCTAGTCTGCTCGTTGCGTCACAGCAGAACAAGTCGTGGGCGAAGGGGATTACTGTTGGGAGGAGGATGAAGAGTGTTCCCGTGGTGAATCATGCCGATGGGTCTACGGTACAACTGGCGAATGTACTGTCCAGTAATGGCGCTTGGAGACTGCTTGTATTCGCTGGAGATCTAGGGCAGTCGAAGCAGGTTGACCGCCTGCGGGCGTTTGCTGAAAGATTCGACACACAGGCACTCCTGTCTAGTTCTAGGCGGACGAGACCACTGTCTGAGCGGCAGTTGATGCTCGAGGCAATTCTCATCCATGCCGGTGCTAGAACATCTGTCAAGTTCATGGATCTGCCCGAGCTTTTTCGCCCGTTTGACGAGAAGCTGGGATGGGACTATGGGAAGATTTTCGCGGATGACGAGTCCTATGGCCATGGAAGTGGACGAGCTTACAACGAGTATGGCATCCGCGAAGGTGAAGGGTGTGTTGTTCTTGTCCGTCCAGACCAGCACGTAGCCATGGTGGCAGATATAGAGGAGGTGGGCAGGTTAGAGAGCCACATATCTCAGTGGCATACAGCTATATATATAGATAATTAGTGTACTAAGATTACTAGAGCTATAGTGATCTATCTATCTATTATTCTTTGTGCGTTGGGCGCTGGTGTGGTAGAGCAGGTCTGCAGACTGTGTTAACACACGTAGGTGTTTGAAGATGGGATGGCTTACTATAATCACTCTCTGAGGACCAGGAGTCTAGCACTCGCAGACCAGCCCTCCGGCACAGGGTATCTCTATCCTGTGGACCATACTTGTGGCTGCGCACGGCGAGCAGCTTCCGACTAGCAGGGATCGATACCCCGTCCAAAGACACGTCGATGCGAGGAACGTAGCTCTGATTGTGTGCTCCGTCTTCTGCATCCCAGCTCCCCACAACCTGCCACTCATCTAGGGCGAAAATCTCCTGCCCCAGAATTCTATTCGCGTGCTCCAGTCCGTTCTTGACGAAGCGATGGTTGATCCCCTCCGGGTCGTTTTATGCATTTAGAACTCGCTTCTCATCCTTGCACCCGTCCAAACCGAGGAGAAAGGAGCAGTTAGCTGGTGAAAAGCTAGAAAGGAAGTCTGCTGCGGCGGGCTTTTCGAAGATTCCTAGTGTCGACCCGAGGTATAGAATAGTCTTTGGTCGCGACTGAAGATCAAGATGCTGTAGTCATTCTCGAACATCACCATAAGTGCCCAATAGACCAAAGCATCGCACATGGCGATAGAGGCCTGTCAAGACTGGACGGAGGGTTCGCTGGAGCTCGGGGTAGGAAACGTCGAGGGCGAAGTAGTCTACCGGGCGGCCGATTTCTTCGAGCGCATCGAGGAGAATCGTTGTCTTGCGAAGGCTCCTTTGTATTCGTCAGCGCATGTAATGGAAATGTAATGGGAAATGCTCACCCACTTCCGAGCTCAACGAGCATGCTCCCTGCGGGGATCCATGCGGCAATCTGGCGGCAGTGTTTCTCAAGCAGACCGATTTCCTCGCTTGTAAGGTAATAAGACGGAGAGTAGGTTACGTCTTTAAAGCATTTCAAGCCAGCTTCGTCCCAGAGGAGAGGGTCAGGTAATGCAGCGGTCTCATTGTGTATGCTCTGCAGAAGCGCGTCGCGCAGCTCGACGCCCTTCTTGTCGGAGCGGATATCTATAATTTGCTCGGTCGGAGCACGCTGAAATGAAGGATGCGTGTTGACCCCGAACCGGGGCTGGATAATACTTTCTAACATTGTGGTGTATTCTTACCTACTGTTGGAAAGGAGCGACGGGCTGTGCTTAACCCCCGTACCATTTATAGCAGGCGCGCGGGGGGAAAGCGCGACCGACGTCAGGAACATTGTCGCGCCTGAGTGAACCATTGGGTCTGGATATCAATTCCGCGAGAAACTAAACTGGGATTATTCTGATGAGAGCGATGACGGCGATGCTGAGAAATCCTAGTCAATAATGACATCAAGACCGCCGCGAATAGCCCTACTTTATGTACACATTATTCATGCCCTTTCGCCCAACGCCTGCTTCCGCGATCGCGAGTCCAGATCCAAGTATGGGGCTTCTCCTAAGCTGCAGACCCGGTCGCCTGTTCTTGTCTCTACATAGTCATATGTCGCCGTGTGCCACGTGGAGCGATTATCCCAGATCGCCAGGTCGTTCTTCCTCCACTTGAATCGCACTTGCGCATCGTGATTCTGTGTAACGAGCTACGGAGTGATTAGCATTCCTTTACAACAATGCAAGCGACTGACTCACATTGAGAAGATACGGAAGGAGCACATCTGACTCGTCCTTGGTTACCCCGTTGATGCGCTTCGTGAAGCCCTTGTTCACATACACCGACTTCCACCCAGTGACAGCTGTCTATTGTCAGTAAACTACATTCAGAGAAAGCTAGAGGGACGTACGATTTGTTCGGATAACAGGGTGTATGGATGTGAGTTCCTCCCCATGATTGAGCGGTGACCCGCGAATCCCCTTTCTCAATGGATTGCCCAGTCGCCGCGCTTCATCATGGAAAAAGGTCGCGTCATGCGTGGCTGTCAATCGCTCTAGGAATGCTGCCATCTCCGGTGATAGCCGGTCATAGACCTCATATCCCGATGCCCAGAGTGTATCACCTCCGGTCTCAGGGAGTGTGTGAATTTTTAGCATCGCGTAATCTGAAGGGACACGCTCAAAGCTGATGTCTGTGTGCCATCCAGCCGAAGCAAAGCGACTCACATCGCTGAGCTGATGCGTGAGACCGCCGCCTTTCTTCTGCTTCTCGCTGCTGATCACGCTGATCTGGTCGCCCAGCTCACTTCCTTCCTCTGTGAGAGGGTGGACGTGTAGGCCCGACGACTCCGGCTGCGAACAGTTAGCACGATTATAAAAACAAGGACGACTCACTTACGGAACCAGCTAGCACAGTTAGTCGTTCAGCAAAATCACGCATTTGTTGCGGCGTCACATCTTGATTACGAAGAAAGACCACACCGCGGCTTGATACTGATTCAGTCAGTCTTGGCTCTAGGAGGAACAGCTCGATTCATCCTACTGGTGACTGCAAGGTCTTGGATTAATTGGTCGCGGTCAGCAGATTGCAGGATTTCGCCGACCTGGAGGCCTTCATACTCTCTGCCAATGACAGGAGTCAGATCCTGGTGCTGGTAGCGGTCGAGACTCCCAGAGTACTCGAGTGGCCGTGAGATCTGAGGACGAGAATCGGGATGACCGCCTCGAATGCGCGAATGAGTGTCTTCGATAACGGTCGGCATTTTGATTGACTTGATGGTAGGGGGCTAGATGTGCACGTTCGACGGGCTACTTTCGCCTGGATGGCGACATTCATATACTCATCCCCACCGCTGGACCGGGCGGTGCCGTCTGTCATATGGTTCTTCGGGTTCCCCATGTTTGAGGGTCGAGCCATGCAGGAGCCATGCTCGAGTCAGCGTGGGTCCCACAGCGCTGTCGGCGGGGCTCCGGCGAATTTCTCGGAGGGCTGCAGGAATGGGCCGGTCATCTTGCCCAAGCTGGTTTAGGGCACTTTTGGGGATTCCGGGGGTTCTCTTGGTCGGGGACTCGACAGGGACCCTTATCAAGGGGCGACATGTCGATTGTAATTCTATATCAAGTGCTGAAAAGAGCGGGCTGACATCAGCCTGTTTCGTGCGATGTCTCTGAGCGAATACACGGCTTTCCAAACCCCATAAACACAGTCTCTTGAATCAGGGCTTGATTTGCGCCACCCCGCGATGTCGTGCTCGGAGCTCGTTGTTGTGCCATGCGTTAGTGCGATTTTGGCTTCTTCACCAACGGCCGTTGGAGACCCAGCCGATTGCGAATAACTACAGAAAGAAATGCTCATCGCCGTCATATCAGCCCAGAACACTTTAGATAGAGGTGTGTATATAAGGATGAACCTGTCGCGTACTCTCTTAACCTGAATCATCGTGCCTTTCTCTGCTTTTGCCGACAGTTGTACGCCATGGCTGATATCGAGCAGACCGTCAGAAGCTCCGCCGTCAAAGAGGCTGGAGGAAATGTCCATCCGTCGAAGGAACCACCTGCTATCGGGCAGGAGCATCTCGCTGGAGTGGTGCCTCCACATGAGTCCTATGAGGGCCATCACCGCTTCGATCCCACGGCCTCGTGGACGCCAGAGGAGGAGCGGCGGGTTGTGTGGAAGACAGACTTGATGCTGATGAGCTGGCTGTGCCTCATGTTCTTCGGCCTGCAGCTGGACCGTGGCAACCTGTCCAATGCATTGACCGATAACTTCTTGGATGATCTGAACCTAACCTCGGACGACTACAATAACGTACGTGACCCTCGGAAGTTGCGCGGAATTGGTCTTGCTAATGCGTGTCTCAGGGTAATACAATCCAGCTGATGTGCTTCTTGGCTGCCGAGTTCCCCGTTCAGCTTCTGACCAAGCGCTTTGGATTCCGACGGGTCTTGCCCACGCTGATGCTGTTGTGGAGTTTGGTCTCCTGGACCCAGGCCTGGATGACGGATCGAGCATCTTTCTACGGGACCAGGGCCTTGATTGGAGCGTTTGAGGGAGGCTTCATTCCGGGAACAATCTTGTTTGCCACATACTTCTACAAGACAAAGGAGCTTTCAGTCCGCCTGGCCTTCTTCTGGTCAACTCTGAACGTACGTCTGACTGGTAACGTCTTGTACCAATGGCGACTAACATGCCGCAGGTCGCACGCATTATTTCGTCTCTCCTGGCTGCTGGCATCTTGGAAATGAGAGGCGCAAAGGGAAAGCCCGGATGGTTCTGGCTGTTCCTGATCGATGGCCTGATCACGTTCGTTATTGGCCTTTTCGCTTTGTTCTACCTGCCGAAATCCCCAACGCACACGAAGAGTGTCCTGTGGCCCCGGTCTTGGTATTCGGAGCGGGAGGAGGTAATTATGGTCAACGTGAGTATTTCATATCTTAAATGATGCTGCCCTTCCCTGACATTTGTTAGCGCCTCCTGCGTGACGACCCGTCCAAGGGACTTACAAAGCTTACCGAAAAAGCCACTATGCGCGACATCCTCAATGCTTGGAAAGACAAATCGATGTGGGGGCTGTACTTCGTTGGCCTGGTCGCATATATCCCTCAAGGTCCTGTGCAAGGATACCTTTCGCTGACACTGAGGCGCATCGGATTCTCGACGTTTGAGTCGAACATGCTCTCTATTCCATCCGCAGCTCTCCAGATCATCCTCATGTTGATCCTCTCTAAGAGCAGCGAATATTTCGGCGAGCGAACATTTCACTGTCTGGTCGGGGAGTTCTGGTCGCTCCCATTGCTTGCCACGCTACTTGCCCTTCCAGATGGAGGCTATAACTGGGGCCGCTTCACGGTGTGCACCATGATTTCTGGGTACCCCTACTTCCATCCCATCGTATCGGCTTGGATCTCAGAGAACACATTCGATGTCAAGAAGAGGGCCATAACTGCGGCAACGTACAATGTGATCGTACAGGTTGGATCGGTGATCTCCTCGCGTGAGTTTATCGCCCATCTCATTTTTGGATCAGGACTAACCCAGCTCAGAGATCTATCGTAGTTACGATTCGCCTTACTATTATCAGGGCAATAAGGTGCTGATCTCAATATGCGCGCTGTCGCTGGTGGTGTTTATCGTCCAACGCGAATGGCTCAGGCATCTCAATCGTCAGAAAGAGCGCCAGTGGGAGGCGTTGTCACCGGAAGAACGTATCGACTACCAGGCGGATTTGGCCCAGCGAGAGAAGGAGGGAAATAAGCGTCTGGACTTCCGCTTCAAGTACTGAGCACAAGGTTCAGCACTGGTGGTGAGCCTGTGTTGGAAATTTGGTTATGACCAGCTGGGTGTAAGATCAAGTCTGTTGAGAGTGGCTGTTAATATCTGGGGTGTTGTTGTCGGGCCAGTACGCTTCGAGTGATATTTGATTTCCACTGTCAAATATGAGATTATTTAATACCATATCGACTGAAATCTGGTCCAATAAGGGGGCCGTTAGATCTGCGCTGGCGTTAAATTGATGTGGCATCGCGTAATCGTTCGCAGTATAAGAAGTTTGACCGTAAGTCCACAAACCCTCGAAATCACGCTGTGGGAGAATCTGTGTAACAAGGGGTCCGGACAACGCCGAATCCCCATGAGACGCTATAGGACTTTCGCCTAGCGAGTCTTCGTTGGCGAAAGCCGCTTCTAATGAGGGCTCTGGTGGAACATTACCCACCGTCCCAGTATCTCTTGACCTTTGTGAGTTTCGAGAATCCCAAGGTTCCCACTCGCTACTCGAAGCACCAGCAACGGCGTGATTGACAGCCCTCGGCTTTTGCCCAGAGTTAGCCCGGCGCAAAGGTCGTGGCACAGCAGCGGAACTTAGCGATTGAGCATGCGCCATTTTCTGATACAAGATCTCCACTAACGCGTTATTCCCGCCGTCTCTGAATGCAGTCAAAATCGAATGGAGACGGGCGAGGACACTACTAGGACGGATATCATGATCCCAGGTAGGTGCTTCAGGAAGCATTGATATGCTGGTGACGGCATCCGCTAAGGAGTTTGCAATCTCGTGGAGTTTGAGTTGCTATAAAAACAGTATTAGTATTCTGAATGATTACAAAGGGGATGAAAGTGTCTTACCATGCCGAATCCATGGGCCTGCAAGGCTGCTCGAGGGAGCCTACTTACTGCGTTCACAAGATCCCGGGCGACTAGTAGTGGAAATGCTGGCGAGATAGACCATTGCGACGTTGGGATCCCCCCGGTAGTCTGCGCAAACAATGCCTTCCATGTCAGAATGCGCATCCAATGCCGTGTTACGTATAGGTCGGCTCGCTGCACGTCACATATCTGATCTAGACCACTGGATCCATCGCGAAATTTGTCCTGGAGTATATCATAGACGCTGGGCTCGGTAATTCGCGCAGGACAGAGGCCTTCGTTGTACCCGAAGTGGGAGTCTTCGATAATATCGAACATTTTCGACTGCTCGAAGAGTCTGAATAAGGCCAGCAACTTCAGGAAAGCAGGCAGGACTTGAGGTTCGTCATGTGCGTCGACGTCGGGCATTGCGGTGTCCGTTTTGAGAACCACGGGAAGCTTATGAAGAATGCAGACACCCCTAGGAGCTTCAATCAGAACCTCACCCTGAGGAAATATAAGGAATCATATTTACCGTTCCGTGACGAAGAGAAGCCACAAAACCCGACGTCGGATCTGCTGCTCTTCGTGGTCCAGTCCAGCATACGAAGCCTCTCTATGGAGGAACATCATCTGAGCGAGTGAAATCGCCTCTCGAAGGTAGAGTACCGACTCGCTTCCTCCTGGCTTCTGGTTTTCGTAGAAGACATGGAGGAAGAACGCTGTGCGCACGGTGTTCAAATTCACGATTGACCGATATTCTGGGGATTGGCGCGCCCGCAAACATTCCGACGCAAAGACATCGGCAGTGATCGATCCGTCAGAGACGCAGTTCTTTCCTAATCTTAGTTGAGCCATCGTTGCTGCCGCGACAGCAGTCGCAAGCGCTCTTGTCTCGTAGTCCGTTCCTTCAGAATCCAGCTGTAGGTTCGCTATCAAACTGTCGACGTGAACGACCGGCCAGACCGGGTACATCCGTACGTGGTAAATATACAGCACGGAGGAAATGGCATTCGTCGGCACCCTGCTCACAAAGCATGTCAGTACATTGTCAACCGTGATCGTGTATCGTAGATCTGTACCTTTCTGGAACAGCCGCATCGACTGCCGATTGAGGGCCGTGAGCGGCATTGTTGCGCTGGTTCTGCTCGATGAGGTACCTGGTAGTCGCACGGAGCTTCTGCGGGCCTCGCGACTGATGAACTCGAATGTAACTGCACTGGATGCGCGCATTCATACACGGCCTACAGGGATGACCGCCACCGCATCGAATCTTGCGGACCTTGCAGCCATCGCAGGCCTTCTTCGTGACCGGGACTTGGGGCGAGCTCATCGCGACCTCGGCGACCCAGATTTGCGGCGAATAAATCAGTTGAGGGAAAATGTCGGAAAGTTGGAGACAATCGCCCCTCACATGTTGGAACTCCTGTAGAGCTGCTGGCGCTCTCAATGATGATTGGCGGACGGAATGATTCCTCATTGAAGCGTCGATGGCGTCTTTCACTCCACCCGACACGCCATCACCAGGGGCCCACTTTTGTATACATTGACGGCCACAACTTTGCAGCAGTCTGGGCGCAGAACTTTTCAGGGCCAGAAACGTTGCAAAGGACCCTCCGAGTTTTTCCCCGAGCTTGTAGTCATGTTGACTTGACACCCTCACCGTCACTCTTAAATGGAGTCAAGCGCCCATGCGAAGAAAGAAAGATTCGCATCACTCATTCTTGACATTTCGCATAACCTCTCAACACAATGGCTTGGCCTAACAAGAACAAGGACATGCTCTACCGCCGTGTAGGCAACTCTGGATTACATGTATCTGCTCTCGGGCTCGGGGGCTGGCTCACGTAAGTTGCTGTGCGATCCCTGATGGGGAATTTATGACTGAAGTGCGTCGTTAGGTTTGGAGGACATATTGGCAACGGTATGGATTTTGCGATTTTTCCCGCGACTAGAGGATTAACGAGTTCGGTGCATATGAAGAGGTCGCCTTCGAGTGTATGAAGCAGGCGTACGACTGCGGAATCAACTTCTTCGATACCGCGGAAAGGTAACTATCCCGCCTGATCGAAACGGACGAGGCCTGACCCGATATAGTTATGCTGGAGGCGAATCGGAAGTTATAATGGGGCAAGCAATCAAAAGATATGGTTGGAAGCGTAACGATCTTGTCATTAGCACAAAGGTGAGCGATTATCCGGCGCCGTTCATTTAATATAGTTGACACATACGCAGCTCAACTGGGGTCTCGCCAACGGCGAAATACTGATCAATAATCATGGCTTATCCCGGAAGCATATCATTGAAGGTACCCAAGCGTCGCTTCAGCGCCTGCAGCTGGACTACGTCGATATTATATACGCCCATCGTCCGGATCGGTTGACCCCGATGGAGGAGACTGTCCGAGCGTTCAATTTCGTCATTGACAAAGGTTGGGCATTTTACTGGGGAACTTCGGAATGGTCTGCAGACGAAATCGCAGAGGCATGCGGAATTGCCAAAAGCCTTGGGCTGATTGCGCCCATCGTCGAACAACCACTGTACAACATGTTGGATCGTGCCAAGGTTGAGGGCCAGTACCAGCGCTTATACTCCAGATTTGGCCTAGGCCTTACGACATTTTCCCCGCTAAAGATGGGTCTTCTTAGCGGAAAGTATAACAATGCGACAACACAGCCTCCGCCTGGTTCGCGGTTTGCTGAGAGCAAGGACAAATTTGTCAATGGGGCGCGCGAGACCTGGGAGAGTGAGCAATGGGCAGGGAAAATTAAGACAATCAATGGCCTCCAGGTCAGAAACATACCTCATCATCGTCTCTGTACTTTTTGCTGACTTTCTTCCTCAGGCGATCGCAGACACTCTGGAGGTGAAGCTATCACAGCTGGCACTCGCATGGTGTTTGAAGAATGAAAACGTCTCATCCGTTATAACTGGGGCATCCCGACCTGAACAGATTGTCGATAATGTCAAGAGCCTGGAGATATTACCTAAACTCACTCCGGAGATCATGGCGCGAATCGACGAATACCTCCAGAACAAACCAGCGTTGGATCCTGCTCGCCAAGATTAAACAATCTGTGTGGCTAGGCAAGATTCATGGATAGACGCATGAGATAGATCGGCCCATATAGAACAAGGAGGCCTGTCAGACTAGATGGTCCATATGAAGTAAAAAGTCACCTCTCCCCGCAGCCTTGAACCATATCTGTGCAGATAAAGTCAGAGCATCTAGGCAGTGGCCTCAAGATAAAAATATGCAGCCCACGCCATAATATGACCAATCACCTAAACATCACAATCCCCAATTCAGGAAAGACCAATCCGGCTGAGCTGGGCCAATCACGGCTCCTCCCATTTGACATGACGTTCCCATTTGCCCTGTCATGTCAAATGTCATCCATGGTGCTAGTCCAGGATAGGGGATGTTTCCACCCATGGGGGTAAATGGATCCTCTGAAGCTAGTGTCGTGTCCATCTGTGTCGGCCAGGGAGATGCCTGGCCATGCGTAATAGGTTGATGGGACGGAACCTCGGCGTCCGAGGTGATGGTTTCCTTATATAGCCAATTTCTCATGATTAAAACTATCTTGGGCGTCTCCGGCGAATGGCCGGATTGTCTCAGAGCCGATTCAGTCACTTCCCAGGCGTGGAAGACAGTTGCGGTGATTGTCTTGAACAGTAGATTGGGCGATACCAAGCGAAGACATTTGGCTCGCGCCTCGAAATTCTCACCCATCAGGTTCCAACATCGCTGTGCGTGGTTGCTGAGGGGTCGTTTGCGCAAATCTTGAAGAATATGAAGATAGGCCGGGAACGGGAAGTGAAAGTGCATCAGCCACAGGTACCGCTGTGCATTGGGTGAACGTAGAATTTTCGTGTCGGTCTCAAGCATGCGTAGCGCGTGAGGAACAGCAGCATCGCGCTGTGCATCTGTCGGGCGCCCTGGCGAATTCTTGGAAAAGTGACTAATAAGGCGACATTTCGCCAGAGTCTGTCGCATCATCCAGATTGTGATGAAGTGAAGAGGATTCTCCGGGTCACAAAACCGGAGATACCGATCTTCGATATATTGTTCCCAGGCGTCGATCTCGTCGACACCAGTGGCCAAGTCAGGATGAGCTTTGCGCGCAACAATCTTCAGGGCTGGGCACGTAAAGTCGAGGTGGGCTGAAGAGTGCCTTAGGAATTCGCCTATCTCACTTCGAGCCACGGCAAATAGTGCCTCGGATGACTTCCCTTGGACTTTCGGTGGGCTGCGCATTTCCGGCCGCAAATCAGAGTCATTGACATTGAGTGGGACCTTGCAGTCCCAGAGGGGGGTAAGATTCGTGGTGCGATAGTCTGCCATTTCTCCAATTCTTGTATCAAACAAGATCAGCGCCCACCAGAGACGACGCCGCATTTCAGCTTCCAACGGGGGATATTCGCTACACGCCGCTTCACTGTGGAGACACATCCGCTGCGCTACGCGGATTGCGATGCCGAGCATAGAGGACAACGTGCGAGGGTCAGTGCTTGGGCGTAATGAAACCTAAGGGTGTGAGCAGGCAGGAGAAAACATTGCGTATCACACGTACTAAGTAAAGGAATTGCGCGGTTAAACAATCCCGGTCATCGGAGCGCAGGAATTGTGCACGAATAAGTGCCTGGCGACACGCAGCCTGGTATTTAGCGAGCGTATCGTTCTGGGGTGGGCCGACCAGAGCGTCGCTCTCGTAGGACATAACGCTCAAAGTAGCCATACAATATATGCTAAACATGAGAGCTTCAAGAGCAGGTTTAATGTCTTTCACGTTGGTAATGGCTTCGATGATTCGGCCCTGGAGAGTGGGCGTGTGCGTAACCTTGAATAGCGGGTCGACATTGTCGAGGTATACCTGCCAAAGCTTGAAGATCTGAGATGGTTCCGGGTGCAACTCTGAAAGGTCAGGTGTATCTTTGGAGCCAAATAGAGGGTCATTGGCACTATAGACCTGGTCCCATGTGTTCTTGACCACGCTCTCATTCACATCTGGGGGAGCAGGGGTGTCCGGATCTTCAGGTCCGGGCGACTGGTCGATTAGTCAGCTACCTGTTCAAATGTGGGTATCATGTTGTGTAGTAAGTTGCCAACCTCATTCATAGCCCTCCAGAAGCACCTACTACGAGTAAGCTGTGAAGAAAGTGGGATGTGGGGGTAAGTACGTACTTGGCCCGGTATTTGCCCTGTGGTGACTGAGGTGATGCTGAGAAAGCAGGAGATTCCCGGCTATCCTCGTTCACAGGCTCTGCCTCGAGGTCAAGACTCCGGCGCTCGTCACGTTCCCCAACGGCGTCCCCGTGCAGCGAGTTGAATTTGATGTCGTTCTGGCGAAGGAGGCTCTCGTAGTGGCGCAGTCGATCGAGGAGTTCACGTTCAGCGAATCTGCGCTTGCGGCGGCGCGGGATCTGGTTTGCGGGTACGCATTGTACTTTGGCCTTAAGACAGTGTGCGCAGGGAAAGGTGCGGTCACACTTAATCTTGCGTTGCTGGCAGAGCACACACGACAACACGCGCTGGGACTTGGCCGGGGTGGCGGGGATTATTGACGGCGGATTGGGCTGGATCTCGGTCATTTCGGAGAACTCAATCCCAGTAGATGGAGGGAAGGATGAAATTCGAAGGAAAGAGGGGGGGTGGAGGGATAAAAAAGAGACAAAGGAGGATGACAGTGAGAGAGTAAACGGGCGGATCGAGGAGGCGAAAGCCCGCGCGGGGGTTTCTGAGCCCCGAACGCGGATGACTCAGCACGATCGGACGGCAGAAATGTCCGTCTGTGAGAGTGCTGGACACAACAATCCCCGACTCAAAAAGACACAGGGGATATAAAGGCAATGGCCTGTTCCCAAGATGTCACCGTCATCAGGACACCGCTATACACACTATATATACCATCCCCAACATGGCCTCAACAACAGACCAACCCAAGTCCGCCGACCAGCCCGGTGAATACGCCGACGCTGAGCGCAATTACCAGCCCAAATCCATCAAATTCTGGCTAATCATGCTCGGCATGTACCTCGCCATCTTCCTTGTTGCCCTTGTGAGTATTATCAGAGCCTCGTCGTAATATCAGAACATACTGACCGCCATAGGACCGGACCATTATCGCCACGGCGATCCCAGCAATCACCGACGATTTCCACTCGATCAGTGACATTGGCTGGTATGGAAGCTCGTACATGCTCACCAGCGCTTCCTTCAACCCCGTATTTGGTCGGCTCTACCAAATGTACTCAACAAAGTGGACGTTCCTCATCTCCATTGTCATCTTCGAAGTCGGGTCTGCTATTTGTGGAGCTGCCCCGAACTCAACAGCTTTTATCGTCGGCCGCGCGATTGCAGGACTGGGCTCTGCTGGCATCTTCTCAGGAGGCATGATGATTATCCTTCCGCTCGTTCCTCTTCGCAAGCGTCCCATGTTCACCTCTATCTTCGGTATGACCTTTGGAGTCTCGTCTGTCATTGCGCCCATTATTGGAGGCGCCTTTACGGACAGCGTGTAAGTCACGTATCTCAAGCAGAGTGATTCAATCGTAACTGACGTCTGGCAGCACTTGGAGATGGTGCTTCTATCTCAACCTTCCCATCGGAGGCTTCACCATCGCTGCCATACTACTCTTTTTCAACGCACCTTCGCCTCAGCGCTCCCAGCGCGGGCTCGCAGCCCAATTAAAACATCTGGACCCGCTGGGCGTTTTCGTGTTCATTCCCTCCATTGTTTGCCTTATCTTGGCTCTCGAATGGGGTGGTACTACCTACGCCTGGAGTAACCCAAAGATGATCGGCCTTCTGGTCACATTCGCCGTTCTGTTCGTGATCTTTGTGGTGGTTGAGGTCCTGAACCCCGGTACCGCAATGGTGCCCCCTCGAGTTGTTCTGAACCGCTCCATCGCTTCGGCCATGTGGTTTATGTTCTTCATTGCTGCCGCGATGATGTCGATTGTTTACTACCTGAATATCTGGTTCCAGGTCGTCAAGGGCGACTCGGCCACTCACGCTGGGCTGAGCACGATCCCCATGGTCCTCGCCTTGGTGATTTCAAGTATTCTTGCAGCTGTGTTTACGCAGAAAATCGGGTACTATGTTCCCAGTATGCTGGTCGCCCCTGTACTTACTTCCATCGGCGCCGGGTTCATTTCCACCCTCGCCGCGGACTCCAACCACAGGTACTGGATCGCTTATCAGGTCCTCTTCGGTCTCGGGATTGGGTGCGGATTCCAGACATCGACCCTCGCCGCTCAGACAGTCCTACCCCGGCCCGATGTGCCAATTGGCATGTCCCTGATGTTCTTCATGCAGCAGTTGGGAGGTGCCATCTTTCTCGCGATCGACCAGAACCTCCTCTCTACCAAGCTTGTCGGGCGTCTGTCGAACGTCGCCGACCTCAACACCGAACAGATCGTCAACACGGGCGCAACGGATCTACGCCACGTGGTGCCCGCGAACGAGCTCGACATCGTGGTTGACGCCTATAACTATGCGCTAACGCGCATCTTCATCGTCAGCGCGGCCATTGGAGCCGTCACAATTATCGGGGCATTGACAATGGAGTGGCGGAACATCAAGACGAATGCTCCGCAGGGCAAACCAGATGAGACACAAGGTGCTTCCGACGAGGAGAAGAACCGACCATCGAGCGAGAATTCCGCGCAAAATGACCCCAACAGTCAGCGGAAATCGGACGTGTGATGGAATCATACAGGAGCAGTTTTCTTCTTCTCCTTCCGCTGGGGGCTGTCATCCCTACAAAACGTGCCGTTTTGTACTATATATAGACTTACCATCTTCCCTTCTTTTGCCGAGCACGCTTTTTTATTTCTTATGTGATGATTAATTATTTGTGAGATGCCCGCGGCTCTTCTGTTCTTATATAGATATGCAACCCTCTTAAAATTAGACGCATAATCTTTTCATTCTTCCTTAATCAAATTAAAGTCTACAATATCCACAAAAGAACAATCCCAAACACATGCCCAACAACTATGAGAAGTACAAGACCGCGTTCCCAAGTGCTGGTAGTAATCAGCAAGTTTCGCCCTCGGGCCAAAGACCCCATTTTGCAATGAATTGAATACGAGCTGATGAAATCACCCTGACCGCACCCTTGACCAGTCGGCTCCAAAGAAATCAAAGCATACTCTCATATCGCCTGAGGCGAGAGGAAATATTTTTAAAATTACCACATGCCTCGGGAAGATCTTCACGAACACGGGCCAAGCGTTCCATCGTCCACACGATCCAATAATACGTACTTCACCCAACAATGAGATGTTGGCATTTTATAGTCCGAGATGTACATCTGCTCCAACAGAGGCATATTCTTTTATTGCTATTTGCTTTTTCTGTGACCCCTGGTCGGACTATTCTCATATTCCCTCTTCACTCGTCTTAACAAGTTCCCATCCATACCTACTCCCCAACAATCCATTCCCAAAACCCTAGTGCCGAGTGAGTCGGACCCGCTGCATCCATCATACAACCGCTTGGAACAGGCCAGCTTCATACCGGCCCGAAGATGACTGTCTCCGAGTAGGCGATAATCGACTTTTGGTTGTCGCGAGGGGTTGTGCAACCTTAAATGGCCGCATCCGATGGTTCACATAAATAGCCTTCTTATCCCTCTCTGCCTTTAAACTTCCGTCCCGAGTCGCACGTAACACAGTCCAGTCCATCCACAATGCCCCTCCACCTCCGCCGCGCCACCGCAACCGACATCGACCGCCTCGCCGACGTCTTCTTCTCAGCCTTCCGCAAAGATGCCATCATGTCGCGCTTCTTTCCCGAGAAGCCCAGTGTCCGGCAATTCGTGGTCGACGGCCTGAATCGAGAGCTGCAGGACCCCGACGTTCACCTTGTCGCTGTCGTCGACGACAGCATCCCAGGCGAGCCGATAATAGCGTACGCCAACTGGGTTGGCCCACGGCCGTCTCAGCCACCCAAAAACATCGATGGGGTTAATAACCAACCGTCGATCCTGAATGAAGCCTTCCCTCTCTACCCCGCAGACGGAGACGATCCAGCTTTGGCGGCGTTTTTCTCTACAGAGCTCAAGCAAAGGAAAAAGCGGAATATGGCGGGTCGGGCCTGCTTCTATCTGGCGACGTTGGTTTGTCACGAGGAGCACCAGCGCCGCGGGGCTGGTGGGATACTGATGAGGTATGGGATTGACCTGGCGGAGAAGAGTATAGGGGACATTTACGTCGAAGCGAGTCCACCGGGGGTTCCGATCTATACGAAATTTGGATTTCGCGAGATTGACAGGCTTGTTGTTTTGGATGGCACATTTACGCAGCTTATTATGCTGAGGGAGTATGTGAAGGAATAGGAATGCCTCTTCCATCTGCCGCCGATATGAGCGTTTAATGATTAAAGCGAATGTATTACCATTGCTATTTCAAGAATACCGATCGATAAAGCCTCTAAATCTCCTTCAAAAACCCAACCTCAACGACGCGATCCGCCGGCAGCGCAAGCGAACTCATCTTGCCGCGCGTATTTTCCCGAATCCAAAGGAAGACCCAGAGCACAACGCGGCGGACGATATTCGTCTTGGGGCTGATCCTCATCTGCTCTTTGCCCATGATGTAGACGACGTTATGGGCGTATGCGCGATCCAATCGGTCCAACGCGCTCTCCGTCCCGGCGTGGCTTGTCCGGCTCAGCGTGCTGCTGGATTGGCTTCCCTCTTCTTCTTCTGATGCTGCTCCTGGCAGTGTCTCTGCTGCGTTTCTCCGCGCGAGATACTCCCTGATCTGAGCCATCACGGCACCAGCGAGATCTGCCGTCATAATCTCGTCGTTATACCCATATCGCACGACGAGCCGGTATGCGTTCGGAATCGACAGGCTCGAGACCGAGAATCGCTCCTCAACAGGGACAGAGGGTTCCTCGCGTGGCCGCAAATGCAGGAACACAATCACTTCAGGGAGAACAGTAAACTTGAGCAGAAACTGGCTGAAAACAATCGGGGTCGTTTCGCCCGCTTTGTCGAAGAATACCGTCAGTCCTTTCATGCTGCCCAGCTCGCCCCCTCCGAACCGATCTGATAGCCGCAGCAGCGTACTATTATTATTATTCCCCGTACCCGGCTCAGCAGGACTGGACTCCTTGGTCACGAAATGCGACGTTGGGAACCTGTCCTCCGCCTCGGCGAACCACTGCTGCTCCTTGCCGTATCGCCACAGGAGGAAAATCAGCGCCAGAACCGTCGCGATCACGATCGTCACCCACGCCCCGGTTGGGACCTTGGTGAGCGAGGACGAAAGATACGCGCCATCCAGGGGGGCGATGACCAGGAACGGCAGGATGATGATCAGAGGGCTGATGCGCCACACGAACATCCCTGCTAAGCTGACCATGCATGTGTCGAAGAAGGTGACGAACATGACGCAGACGCCGTATGCGTTTCCGAGCGCCGTCGTGTTCTTGTATACCGAGGCCACGATGATGGTGCCGATCATGAGGAGCCAGTTTGCGAGGGGGATGTAGAGCTGGTGGTGAAAGATTTTCGAGGTGTGGACGACTTTGAACTGTGGGAAGTAGGAAAGTTTCATTACTTGGCTCAAGAGCTGGGTTATAAACGGGGTATGTCAGTGAGGCTGATATTGATATTGTCATATGAGGAGGGGGATGTACCTGGAAGGTGGCCGTTATGATGGCCTGCGAGGCCACGATCGCTGCTAGGATGGCAAACACCAGCGCTGGGTATACAGTGCCTGGAGGCGCGCAGTTGAAGAAGGGGTTCGAGTATGCCTCTGGGTGGACACTGATGTATGCGGCTTGGCCGATATATGCGAGTAACAGACAGGGGAATGTATAGCACAGCCAGCTGATCTGGACAGCGCCTCGACTGAATGCACCGAGGTCAGCGAAAAGAGCTTCCACACCAGTGAACGCCAGCAGCGTCCCACTGAGCATTCTCCAGCCCTGCTCGCCGTGGCGAGCGAGAAAGCTAAATGCTAGACCAGGGTTCAGAGCAACAAAGACCCCCGCGTCGTACTTGGCAAGGTTATAGATACCGAATACCGCGTTCATACCGAGCCAGATAATCACGATAGGGGAAAATGCAAAGGTAAGCTTCGTAATTCCCAGTGGCTGGATGAAGAAGAGCACCACGAGAATTGCGTCTGTAACTCCGATCACAGTGCTTCTGGAGATATCCGGCGACACGACCTGGATGCCTTGGACTGCTCCCAAGACGGATTGTGCCGGTGTGAGTACACCATCGGCAATGACCATCGTCACCGCTAAGACGCCCATAACCTGCAACAGACGCCTCGCGAAGGGACTTGATTCAAGACTGTGCCGCGCGTATTTGCTAGCCCGCTCGAGGTCTATTGTGGGATGTCTCTTCATCTGGACGAGCGACGCCTCGCGGGGATCGCGGTTCGTGATGTTCATGTAGCGGCTCAGAAGAGAGTACATGCTGAAGGTACCACCCTCGCCACCGTTGTCCGCGTAGAGGATGATCAAGACGTATTTCACTGTGACCATCATGAACAGACTCCAGACGACAATGGAGAGAACACCGAGAAGGTCCTGTCGCGAGGGCGCTTCGGTGAACGTTGACGAATACACGTAGAGAGGACTGGTTCCTATGTCGCCGTAGATGACTCCGATTGACTGGTACGCGAGCCAGGCGAGCATACTACCTTTGAAGACCTGGTAAGGTTAGCCAGGTATCGCTTGAGGGGGCTGCGTATGGTGAAGTCGCACCTGCTTCTCCTTGAAGTCTCCAGGCTTCGACAGGCAGGGATCTTCGTCGTCATCTTGATATGAGGGTATAGATCTGAGGGGGCTGAGGAACGCATCTGGATGCTTCTCGCCTCTAGTTGCCGCGACCATTGTTCGATTTTCAGGCAAGGGGTGCAGCACAGCGAAGCCTAGAAAGACATTAGCGCACAAAGATTGTACAAATGTGGTACATCACGCACTTGTTGTGTGGCCGTAGCTATTCGAAGACAAATCAGTCCCCGATATCGTTTTCTCTGCGGACCAAGGATGCTGGCGCACCCCCGGGAGACAGGCATTTTAAATCACATCGTGGCTTCGATGATGCGATGCTGGTAAAATCCTTATCTGTGGAAAAGTTGTGTGTTTTGTCTTTGAGCTGAGGTGAGCTCTTATCTTTATCTCGGAGTGTCGGTTGCGGTGATTATTGAAGCCAATCGTTGGGGCCAGGGTTTGCCTGCGCGATTTACCACCTCCAATGGCCACTGCGCCACAACCACCTTCATCACACATTATGCGATCAGATTTGCAGAAACTTTTCCCCGAAGCTCGAGATAGTAGATGGCACGCCCCGGAATCGAATCGATGATTGGAGGGCTGTAGTATCAGCAAATGCAGGGTGGTAGCTTCCACTCAGTTCGCACGTGGGACGCTTGTCTGGTGAAGTGATTAATTTCTCCGATACATCAAGGAATCTTCGCACGGATCAGCAGCTATTCAACAGCTCTGTCAAGTTCATCGACTTCTCCGCGGTCGGTGTCTAACGAGGTGTAATCCAAGCCCAAGGTGCACTACGATACGCTATGGGACTACTTGGAGATCGGTTTCAAGGGCTCCTTTTTCCTTAAAGACTTCTATGGAATGCGAGTCTCGTTTCGTTCAACTTTTCCCTTGCCCTAGTAGCCTGGGTTCCTTGCCCGATGAGAGTAACTCTATCATATCTCGCGTCGACCGATCGATCCAAGGGAAGGTATACCCCAACTTCCAGATGCAACCTTTATTTTTAGGGTCACAGTTCTCCATTATCTCGTTGAACACTAATCCCATTCACTAAGGTAACCTAACAAACATGCTTAACAGCTCGGTTATAAGTACTAGCCCCCACCCTGCAGGATGGAAGGTATGTCCAATCTATGAGATGGGGTCTAAGCTCCAGCTCCTATCCGAGCTCTTTGTTTGGTTGAGAGGGGGGATCCTGTCGCTTCCCTTCGTCAAGTCCTTTATCGTCGTATTTCTCTAGGTATTTTACTTTTTAGATCAAAATCATGGCGTAGTTCTCGCTTTGGGCGCTAATATTAGGAAGGAGAGATGTTATCTACTTTGGGCACTCTATGCTATCGCGATGGACCTGGGCCAGATGCTAAAGTTACCTGGGCTATGGTCGTTTGTAGGCCCACGAGTTGCGGACTAGATGCGGGCTTTGCGAGCAATTGACAGAACATGGAGATATAGTAGTGCCATGGCTATATTCCAAGCAAAACTCAAATTATGAAACGCTGGGCTGAAAGATCTGGTTTCCTACATGTGGAGATGTCGTTTTGGTCGCGATTTACGATTTGTACGGGGCCCTCGACATCCTCCAGTGACACTCTTTCTGTTTCTACTCTTCAGACGAGCCCATCCTCCCAGTGGAGCGCCAGTCACTCGC
The DNA here is from genome assembly GCA_000812125.1 of Aspergillus ustus. Classification (NCBI taxonomy): domain Eukaryota; kingdom Fungi; phylum Ascomycota; class Eurotiomycetes; order Eurotiales; family Aspergillaceae; genus Aspergillus; species Aspergillus ustus. The sequence goes on from JOMC01000198.1 coordinate 95,713, forward strand.
CGTGCGGATACGATGCACACACCTACCCATGCATCCATGCAACGCGAATGCAATCAACCATTTAGTAGATCGCGTGGGTATGAGAAAAGGCTCTCGGATCACTATTGCATCAATGTGCAGAGTACAGAATGTTAGCGCAGTTCTATCTAGGGGAGTGGTACCTACGCAGGGTTGTTTATCTTGCACATGGGCCAGTTGAAGAAATCGTCGCGGCCATTTCCACCAACTCCACTTTTTAGTGTGCGTTTGTTTCGGCTTATATCACGTTTCGAAGAGGATGGAGAACCTTAGACCAAAGTACTTCCATACTACATATCTTATTCACCTCCTGGGCTCGTTCAAATGACTTATACTCCGCGGAATACGTTCAAGTTCAATGTCTACCACGTGCGAGATACTGTTCACCCAACTCCACAAGGCATTGACTCTGGCCGACCAGACTTGGCTTTTTCTTCCATGAGTCTTATCCCTTCCAGCTGTAACGCCACAGTTCTTGTGTCAGTCACATCCGTCATCTTCCCGCAGCCACCTCCACGTTTGTGAAGAGAACAGTGGGGCGGGGAGCTTGTCTCGCGTGTCCGGCAGAGATTCTCTGGAGTATGCTCACTGCTCAGTATGCGTTGCGGATACCAATTATAGCCGGCATTGCCCTCGGCCAGCATAGTTTGTGACCGAGGACGACGATAACGGTCCTCTGCATGTTACTACTGGTTAAGTGACGCGCGATAAATTGTCACACTGCGTATGAAGTTTTGCTCAAAATTGAAGAGTGCTTGGCCGTTGGGGTAATCCCCGGCGGTTGCGAATGACACGGATCGCGGGTGTGGGTTTTCTTCATATGGTTGCCTGACAGATTGAGGGCACTACACGACACAGTGTATTCTGTACATATTCGACTAGGCCTTGAACTCGGTATGAAAATATCCCCTAGACTAGATCCCATGCTCAAGAAATCTCATACCATCGCAGTCCGATGCACTTTTTGGTGCAGAGTGCAGAGCATCTGTAGAACTTGTTCACCTGCAAGGGAATTTTATGCAGGCCACAGTACATACATAATACATAATGCAGCAGTCGTCAAGGTATCCCTTCTAGGATTTATGTCTGCACAGCGAGTCATGGCAGCCCCTAGGGATCGAAGCTAGGCTGTTTGGCGTAGAAATCGCGGGATGGGCCGATGGGGCTGAGCAGAAGGTGGGTTCAGGGCGTCGAATCGGGCAACCCGACCCTGATTCTGGTCATCACAAGCGAGCAACTGCGCGCACTCGTTGGATTGATCTCAACTCTTGCATGACTCCGGCGCCCTCTCCGGTGCGCTTGGCAAGTCTGGGCAGCGCCTTCAAAGCAAGGAACCCGCGGCCGGTTGGGCTCCCTTTGGTCCGGAGAGAGCCTCACCTCTCCAGGCTCCCGTCGATAAATAGCGGCCGTCTCCGAATCTGCCTGCGTGATGTGATTCCAATCGAAAATTGTCAATATGCTGCGTTCTAGCTTTTATATCTTCGCCGCCATCGCCACCGCGCGATTGGCGGTTGCGAAGCAAGTCGGTTATTTCGACGCTGACCAGTGCGCTGCCCCCGACGATTTCGGCTCCTGCTACGACGATGCAGACGAGTGGCTCTCCGACTGTATCAACAACAATTGTGATGCGCTAGGCGTCGACTGCCATAATGCCTGTGAATGCGCTCGACAGGACGCATACACGCGATGCGCGGCCAGCTATTGCTGGAACATGGTACGCTTGATTGCAGTCTAGCCACCCCGAGTGCGTTGCTGAGAACTAACAATATTCGCTCCTAGGTCTACAGCTGCGAGTATCAACTGCAAGTCGGCGACGCCCTTAACTCCTGCATAAACCCCGATATTGAGACGACCCCCTTCTGGCCTCCTCCGGACAACGCGAACGGGCGATGCTCGTGCAACCTGGGCAAGATTAACAAGGCACAGGTTATCATCAACGAGGCTTTGGGAACATGCGGCGATATGGTGGACGCTTCCACCATGTCCGCTGACCAGATCAGGAACCTGGGTACGGCCTGTCTCTGCTGCGGACTGAGCGGTTTGCTGTCGACGTGAGTTCACCAGGTCTAGCCGGAGAGAGGAGGAGAGAATACCATACTAATAGAGGTTAGTTACGATGCGTTCTGCCCTCGGCTTGACCTCGGTAGCATTGGGTTAGATAACTTTGAGAATTCGGTCGCCGAGCTGTTCTCTGCGAGCATTGACTGGTCCGAGTGCAGCTCGCGAATGAGTGGCTACGACTGCGCTGCGGACTTTGGATATCCTTCCAACATCGACACGTACTATCAGCCGGGCGCAGTCCCGACGGGCGGAACAGAGACCCTGCACAACATCGGGGCTCTCACGACGCCTGTCAGCGTCACTGCGACGTTTATCATCGGGAGCGAACAATACCTCATCACCGCCGTCTCGACCGATGCTGCAGTGCCGACCGAGGCCAGCGACAGTGTCACCACCAGCGTTAGTAGCGGCAATAGTGATAGTAGCAGCAGCAACAACAACAGCAACAACAGTGCCAACAATACCACTCAGAGTGGATCGGACGATAATCAGGACTCGAATAATAACGAGACTCAGGACGACTTTGCCGTCCGTCAGATGGGGATCAGCTCGATGCTCGCTGGGTTCGCCGCGGCCATCGCTGGCCTTCTTATCCTGTAACGAACGAGATGTATATAAATAAAGATCACGGCTGTGGCGTTGTCCAAAGGCCGGACACGAGGAAATACGAGTTAACTGTGCCTAATTTGCTCGTATTCCTGTATCTGACGTCGTGGCTGCGACTCAGGCCGACCCCTCCCCTCCTTCCTTCCCAGACCATCTCCCCCCAACAACGTTGACCACTTATCCCTTCAATCCTCCTCAAAAATGACACAGTCAAGCCTCACAAAAGAGGTCGTCAAGCTCGCTCGACTCTCCAACCTCCAAAACGGCCTTCCCCCCGCCATGCGCGCGCTGCCGGTCGCGGCCATTGTAGCCGGAGGCGTCCTCTCCAAAATCACCGGGACATCAAACTCGGTTGAAGAACGAATGCTAGGCGCTGCCGATATGATTGCCCTTGAGAATCCTCCTTCAGGAGATTCGACGTTAGGTTTCAGCTCGCAACAGGCTGCGAATGTGGGAGAAGAGCAGCCTCCACTCCGCGAAACAACCAACACCACCACCACGTGACTGTGAAGCGAAAAATAATGTCTCGATCGCGAAAGCAATTCCTGTATTTTTAATGAGTTAATGAACATCTCCTCTCTGTAACTATTTATCTATTATTTGTAATACATCAGCCCTGAGTCGGAAGGTGTGGACGAAACACTCGCTGATGTAAACAAATATATATTCATCACCCTGAAGCTACAAGGTGTAACAGCTCTTTCTGAAACGCCGCCGCATCAGCAATGAGTGCATCTACTCTATTCGCAATATCCCGCCCTGAATTCTCGCCAACGAAGAAGAAATGATTGCCAGTCACAGGCACGCACAGCCGTTGCGGAGCAGAGTGTACAAGGTCCATCAGCTGCTGCCACTTCGGGGTCCCCTGCACCTGGTGAATCCCCGCCTTGCCGATCATGGATTCCAGCTTGTATGTGAGTAGGAACCCCCAGCTTGCCCTGTCTGCCAGCGCGTGGCTCGCGTCAAGGCTACTTGTCGGGAAGAGAGCCGAGATGAGTGGGAAGTTTACAATATCAAGGACCCGGCTGTCTTCCTCGTGTGGTATTTCATCCGGGATAAAGGCTCCCTCCCCGTCGTACTTGAGTCTCAGTCCTATTAGGTTGATCGGTGTTCCTCCAACGTACTCCCGCATATAGACATCCTTGGAAATGATCTCCTTTCCCCCATTGAGATCCTGCATCTCGCGCACCTGCTGCCAGAAGTTGCCGAGACGAGACGAGACATGGAAGTACCCCGCTGAGCTACAAGATAAACCTGACGAAGCGGGCCGGATGCTTGAGAAACCGGGGGTAGCTGCAAAGCTGATGTACTGCAACACCTGGAGACCGAGCTGCTTCGCGGCAATGTTGAATGGGACAACCATGCGACCGCCCATACTCCACGAGATCAAAACCACAGACCGGGTCGGCAGGCCGTGTTCAGAAACAATTTTCGCGGCAGTGCTGGCCGCTTGCTCGCCCCAGTTCGGGATCCTGTAGCTGGAAGCTGTGGCCGGCATTATCTCGGGATCCGTCTCGAGCGGATAGGAGAGGGAAAGAACGCCATATCCGAGATTAGAGAGCCAGTGGGCTAGGAAGTCGGTTGGTCTTGATCCAGCGTGTCCGCCGTAGAAGATACGGGCCAAATGTACGGCTCCGGGGACGCAGACTATCAAGGGTTTGGGGTCGGCGCTCTCAGTCGATGAGCTGGCAGGCTGGTAGTGATATAATGTCGGGAAGCCGGCAACATTGTCCAAGACCTCGCCGGGGTATAATGGGTGCTCCATGGTCGGGGCCGTGAATATTTGCTCGGAGGGAGCGTTTTAGCACTTTAATCGTGGATGGCGACCATATGGAGCATGTCAATTCAATGGCTAATTACTTGATCTTCGTGCTAGATGGGGCCTTCGGGTGTAAGCGGCGATAAGGCCGGGGACGGACCGGATCAACCATCATCCGGCGTGCTCCGCCCGCTTTTCTGCGCCCTCCACAATCTCCAACTCATGTCGGCCCGACCGCGTCTTCCGATGTGTATTTTCGACTGGAGGAGGATCTCCCCGATTTCCTCAGGCGACCGAATAATAGAAGTATATCGCGAGTGACACTGCCCGTCGCACTCGTCGCCGAGAAGACGAAGTGGTATCTCCGTCCAATATTGGCGAAAGTCATCGGCGTCACCTTGGCCACAATAACGTTGAGCAGCCAGCTGGTTGTGTCGGTCACGTTGGATGACAAGTCCCCAGCTGCTCCCCGCGCCAGTACCATATACACCGTCGAGGACAGCATCAGCTTCAGTCGACCGAATTGGTCTGTCCGACGTGGTGATGTGAACCAATCCACCCAGAGCCAGCGAGCGACACCTCCAAATAGGCGGGAAATATTTTTGCCATGCTACTGGATTAACCGAGAGGGTCTTCGAAGATCGAAACAGAGTAGAAGGCGATGACATTATCGCAATTATTGAGCATGTACTGCGCCAAGGCGTCTGCGAGCTCGAGCTCAGTCAGATACATAGAAGTGAAAGTTCCGCGTTTCACCTACGCATATGTACTGTGGCTTGCTCGTAGAAGTCCCAACACAAACATGCCGGCGACAGACACTTTTCTTATTTCCGCGGCGATATATTACAATGCAATGAGCATCGGATCTTGGTAAGTGCAAGTCCGAGGGCCACTGAAGACTTGGATCGAAGTAGTGAATCGCCGATAGGCGAGATGGACGGACTGTTCGACTGGATTTGCCAATTTGATCGGCAAACGTATTGCTGCATTGTGGTGGTCTGTAATTCACCACATGACATTGTGTATCGGGCCGGGTCACTTTCGACAACGACTAGCCTTGCGCCTGGCTTCCCTGGTGGGATTAGCACAAAAGGATACATAACCTTTTCCGACCCGCTTTAGACGACTGAGCCTATCACTCGACCCCGAAGCTGGTCCGTTTGGCGCTTCTGGAAATTACATCTCATCCCTAGAATGTGACTCGTTGGATTTTATATGCAAGCTTCCTGGGACATGAACTACGATGATCCTAGATAGACTGAGTGCAAATCACCACTCCTGGATGCCATCCTTGGTCAAGACCTTTCCAACATCGCTATCTCGCTCCCCTTCGATAACGCTCCGAATGAACGGTCCAGCAACAGTCGGATCACCCGCACCCATAGACTTGAGCAGCTCATAATTACCGCCGAGCCCAGTGGCGAGGAAGCCAGGCGAAATCGCAAATACCTTCGTCCCGTCCTCCTTGAGGATACGGTGCCACTCACGCATAAGCATATTGAGACCCGTTTTTGCGCTGCGGTAGGCAGGAACGCCAATTGGCCCGGGCTTTGGCCAGCCCGCCCCTGGATGTCTATTGACTGCCAGCGCTTGGTTTTCCGTACCGGCTAGTGTAGACGTCCCTGATGTGATGAAGAGCAGGCGGGGGTCGGTGCTTTTCAGCAGTAGAGGGATAAAAGTTGAAGTGACAACCTGCGTGCTTGCCGTGTTGACGCTCCAGGATTTGTTCCAGAGCTCACGCTCAGAAATTTCACCGCGAGTGTAATGGTGCTCTAGCTGGGCTCCTGTTGCTGAAGTATTAGCTAGGAAAACTAAACATTTTACAGGCCAACAGTACCGGCATTGTTGATGAGCACGTCTAGCTTTTCAAATGTAGACGAGACTTGGTTGAATGCGCTCCGGATTGAATCATCCGCCTCAATATCGATAACTATCGGAGTATATGTGCTTTGCGAGGATGGATATTCCTCCTTGGCTGATTTGATTGCTTCCTGTGCCTTTGTGGGAGACCGTGCTCCTACCAGGATGTGGTACGTCTTGGGGGAGCTGCTCAGGGCGCGGACGATCTGGAAGCCGATGCCCGTATTGGCGCCAGTGATGAGGACGACTGTGGCCGACATGTTGCGTGTGTACTCGATTGATAGTTGGAGATCTTTGAATTTATAGTGCGGGAGGCGTAATCCTCTGCGCGGCGATAAAAGACGGTCTCCGAGCCCTTATATCCGCGTACTCTTCCACTGGGAATCCTGCAAACCATAAGAACTAACTCGTCATACTCCCATTCCTACTAGTATATTTAACCGCAACCAAATATCACTAAACCAAATTGGTAATAAAATCTAGTACTGCCACCAACCACTACTTCTTCTTCTAGTTCTTCCTGCCGAGCCTTTCCTCCTCTTCCGCTTGAGCTTGCGCTCTTCTCGTGGCCTCTCCTCTCTCCTTACTTTCGGCCGCAATCTTCTGCTTGATGTGGTCATCGCAGACATCAAAAGTCTTACCGGGCTGTCGAAAAATGGTATGCTGTGGGCAGAGCTCTACATGGCCTTTGTTAATACAATGCGCTTTCATAGCACCCTTACATGTAGGGCTGTAAGATTCACGTCTTGTTGGCTAGAGTCGCTCATTAACCTAGGAGCATGAGGGTAACTTACCAATTCTGATCTTCCGGTTGTCGCATTAACCATAGTTGTTGATTTTGGACTTTGGGCTGGGCGGATGGTAGTCCATGCGAGTAACTGGTTTATATAGTCCAGCTGGACCATGGTAATATACATAATACCTACTCATCTTTATGGTATAATGCTCATATAACCATTTATCCTTGGGTGAATGCTAATATGTATGGTATATGGTAACAATAGCTATAACCACGTGTCTTGGTGCTATATAAGAATAACTATAACCATTCATCTTTGTGGCATACAATGACAACTACATTCAGACAAATAAGCGTTTCTTCTTTGACCTGAGTCCTTTAACGTCAACACGCGCTTTGACAGCCGTCAGCTTTCGATTGTTAACCCAAAACATAAATATCCTGCCCACTCCTCGCGAGCCAGCCCGTAGAGACATGTATTAAACTCACTAGGAGCCGCCCAAAATGCCCAGTCAAAAGCCGCTACACGCTTCGCTTCGCCCGATCATTGATGAAAATGTGGATTTCTATCCTGTCGCTTCTGCACTCGACCTGGAGCAGCTTCGTGTGCATGCAGCGTCCATGCATCAGTTGGTTAAAGGATTTCCCTGCACCCCTTCGATTGGAAATGCCATGCACGGCTCGTACAACATCTGTGTCCCGTTAATCTTTGATAGTGGTCTCCACTGGCTTGCAAAATTTCCTATTCACGGTACAAAAGAGTCATGGGACCCAGTGTTCGCTTCAGACTTAACCGCAGAGGTCAATACAATGCGTCTCTTGAAGAGCGAGACAACCATCCCTATCCCTGAGGTATTGGACTTCTCTGCGACTGTAGAGAATGCCGTCGGTGCTCCTTTTATCATCATGACTTTTGTCTCCGGCATCCCCTTGGATAAGATGTGGTCCCGCGAGGACAAGGGCGCTGAATCACGCCGGATGCGTGCCCTGGAAGGGATTGCCTCTGCAATGGTGCAGCTCTCGCAGTTCACTTTTCCAACCGGCGGGTCGCCAGTCTTCAACGCCGACGACACTATCGATCGCACTCAGACCGCACCGACCCGGCAACATGACCCTCTATTTCTGCTCGAGGGTGGAATAGCTTCCAAAGTGTGTCCTGTGTATAGCGACCCGAAGTACTACTACACGTTCATGCTTGATGAACACCCTACAATCCACCCATTCGGCATGGGAATACACGCGCTTCTCCGGCTGTTAATCTCCTGGGTTCCCGAGCCTTCGAAGATGGGTAAGCACTTCGTCCTTGCGCACCCGGACCTGGACTTGCAGAATATCCTTGTTAACGAGGAGGGCGAGATCCAGGCTATTATCGACTGGGATGGGGTTGCTGCTGTGCCCATGTCTTGCGGGAATGAGATATACCCCAGGTGGCTTACGAAAGATTGGAATGAATTTCCATCGGCTTCGAGTCCATCTGCCGAGGGAGAAGAATCGAGAAACGGCCCCGAGAGCAACGCGTACTACCGCGCTATCTACCGTGCGCTCCTGGAAAAGGCCGGACTCCGGCTTCTGAACAGGGCGCTTGGGAAGCGCACCACCCGCAAGGACAAGGTTGCTTCGAGCGACATCTGTCGCATGTCATTCATGGCGAGTAACCTCGCCACGGCTGTCACCGACCACTTCTACCGGGTTCCGATCCTGATGAATCTCATTGGAGAGATCTGGGCTATTGAGGGAAAGGAGAAAGTAGATACGCCGTGGCTCGATGGTCTTGGTGCTGTTGTTCTGGGTAAAAGGAAAGACCCGGAGATGATGAAGACGTTGCGGAGCGGATTTATGAAGCTTCTCTACAAAGACTAGGGCGGGAGTAAGTAGTTCTAATAGCACATCGACATACCAGCTAGCTTAGATGCATCGCAATTACAAAATCTGAAGTGGATAACTATAGAAATGGCAGGTCTTTACTAACGTGACGACCACTGGGTTGCCACAAAAGCTCGCCTGGTTGGTGAAGGGCTGTCATATTGCTCTACATAAGGGACAGAAGTTTCGCCTTTAGTCAAGGCCTACTTTATTCATAGCTGGCTCCGAGTGTCGTATTTACGAAGTAGTAAACGCGTATAGCAGAAACCTATCTCCATTTCAAACTAAACCAAACTAGAATGTTCAATAGTAGGCAGAGAAGCGCCGCAGGCTTGGGCCGCCTTGTACGCTACGTGATACAAATGCATCCACCACTCATGGTCCCACGCTGGGTCGTCTGTCTCACTGCACCATCTAAGAGCAGCCTGCTACCGCTGGATCCTCAAGACACACCAGCGCAGACATCAAAGCGGATTCCCCCTTGCTATTCGTAGCATCGATATCACAACCCTGTTCAAGCAGGAATTCGACCAAAGCCTCGTACCCACCCCTCGCTGCCAGGATCAGCGGATTATCACCGTAGCAGTCTTTGACTTGTGCATCTGCACCATGTGCAACCAGCATCTGAACACTGGCCTCGTTCCCCCACATGGCCGCGAAGTGCATCGCAGTCTGGCCGCTATCGGCCTGTGCGTTCACGTCGGCTCCTGCTTCTGGTCGTTCGAGGCCCATAATAGAGGTGTCCAGCCGACTGCACCCCTCACGTTGGGATCAGCTCCGTGCGCAAGCAGGACCTTGACGGCTTCCACTGCTCCGACCTGCAGGGCGTATACTAGGGCAGTGTGTTCATTATTGTCCGCTGCGTTAACATCGATCCCCTTTTCGATTAGAAGCGGTATAATTGTGGGGTGACTCCCTCGTGCTACTGCTTCCATTAGGGGGGTGCAGCCATTTGTATCAGTGACATGGACATCGGCTCTGTGCGCGATCAAGAGCTCAGCGATACCGCGCGACTTGACATGATACAGGGGTGTGAATTCTAAGAAGGTCCTTGCATTCACAAGAGCTCCGTTTTGAAGCAGCTGCATGGTCACGGCCTCGTGGTCCCCGGTGACGGACCCGACCAGGGAAGTCCATTGTTTAATATCCCGACTATTGATACCTGCCCCACTGGCCAGCAGGAACGAAACCACCGCTTCGTGTCCATTCCTCGCTGCCAAATTTAATGGACTTCTCCTTCGATCATCCTGTCGCTCAATTGCGGCGCCCATCTCCACCAACAGGCGACCGGTACTCTCGTGTCCTTGAGCCGCAGCGAGACAGAGTGGTGTGGCGCAATTCTGATATCGCTCATCCTGCTTATTAGCTTGGGTATCTATTGGTGCGTGGCTTTGCAGGCAGCGGAGGACTGTGCTGTCGTGCCCATGCAATGCAGCCAAGAGCAGAGCCGAAAAGCCCCCATTCTTGACATTGTGCGCAAAGCGATAATCCAGAAGCGTGCGGTAGAGCTGCGAGTTAGCACGACTCAGTCGGCAGAGGTTCTGCTCAGACTGGATGAACTCTGCAATGTGCAGCAATAACTTATCCGGCAATTCAAGCAGTTCCATCCGCGGCAAAGATCCATGAAACGGGGAGTGATGAAGAGCAGAGTTGAGCCCCTCCCCTTGTGAACTGAAGCTGCCAAGCGAGAATACGAGCCTGACTCATCAAACTTATGCGCAAATAATGATCATGAATCGATATTTATGCCCTGAAACTGGGCATCCAAGACTATGATACGCTTCGTACAGCCCAGAGCTCAGAAATGCGGCGAATCATGACTCGCCTTGAAGGATCTCGTGGCAACTCGCTGGGCGTCGGATCGTCTGCCAAGAGACAAGGTTGAATCAGCGATTAGCTTTATTATTGATATGAAGTCGAGTCTGCCCAACCGGCATTCGCTTGTTTCCCGGGCTGATGCGCGTAGGAAAAGCTTTGGTTGCCGCGCGAATCACCGCGTCGCATTCTGGGCAGTGGTCAGCTTGGCCATGCTTGTTACGGTTAAGTTGGGCCCTGAAGGCTTGAGGAGATGCTGCAGGATCTCTAAAGCGATTGGCCACCGGCGATCCGGCCGGATTGCACAGAGCCTCCTCAAGGGTCTGGCTCCAGCTGATGAGGAGGAGGGTGTCCCTGAAGTAAAAATACGCGACACTAACAACAACCCCTGCTTTGTTGTCGGGAAAAAGGGTCCAGCCATAAATTGCGCCTCAAGCGCCGCCTGTTCTCTTCCCCTTTTTCTGCCTGTCAACCGCTTTCTTCCTGACTGCGTCTGTTCATACATTGTTTTGATTGAGTCTATCAGGATGGTTTCTCGTCTAGCTATTCTTGCCGCCCTCGCAGCGGTCTGCGTATCAACCGCCGGCGCTGCCGATGCGATCACTGCCGGCTCTGAAGGATGCGTGGATAGCTCGAGCATGGCAACCTGTGTTACCAACGCCGAAAGCGGGCTGGGGGATTGTGGACATGATGCTGAGGATGATATCCAACTTAAAGCCTGTATGTTGACGTATGACATGACGCTCCTCGGCTGCTACATTGAAAGTTGCTGGAACAAGGTCTGTTATCCTCCCTTATCATTCTTCATCCCCTTCTCCTCCTTGTTGACCAGTATCGTCGTAGGTCTACTCTTGCGAGTACCAACTTGTGGTTGTCGATATCCTCTCTCAACAATATCCGACGCCTGAAGACCCAATTCCCTTTTGGCCGCCCCCCGACAATGCGCCTGGTGGCTGCGTCTGCAATTTTGGCACCATCTGGGACAATCTCTCGTCTTCGATGAATCAACTGACGTCCACTTGCAACGAGTACATGAACTCGGTGACATCGCTACAGTCGTGCCAGTGCTGTGCTTGGAGCTCGGGTCTCTCTGCGTGAGTGGCCATCTATCTTTAAATGTTCACCCACTTTACTAATCCTGCTCTATCTCGAACAGCTTCTACGGAGCCTGCCCCGGATACGATCTCTCAAATTACGGTCTAGCAGCCATTGCAAGCAGTGCCGCAACCCAGCTATCGATGTCAGGAACGTGCAGCGACCTCAGCTCCTCCGTCTGCGAGGGAAAATTCGGAATCGAGTCGCAGGACAATGGAGTCTATCCCGATCCAGCTAATCTGCCTGATCCCGGCACCAAGTCCCTAACGACAACTCAGGGTTCGGGGCCCTTGACTACGCCCCCCGAAGGAGAGACAATCATCAGCGGCACATTCTTGAACATGCCGTACACGCTCACTGCGGCAAGCTACAATGCCGATAACGTCGAGGAAACGGGCACTTCCACGCCGACCGACTCATCTGAGGAGGATTCCACGACTGGTACTAGGTCGACCTCAAGCACAGGCACTTCGAGTGCGGACTCTTCGGATACCTCTAGCAGCGACTCCACAGACTCCAACTCTGCGTTCCGGTATGTGCCAGTGACGGTGGGAATGGCTGGTGTCATCACCCTCGCTCTGGTTGTAATCAGTTTGTAAATAGCCATGGGTCGCTGGACTGTCCAATAATCTTTCCAGTGATGTATTAATCCACCGCGGTAGGCCAATTTGAATGACTTCTTGCACTTCATTTCATCCTCGCCACAGTTATGTAGTCTGCCAAGTGCCAATACGAGGGTGACTCATCCACGAAAGTGACTGTTGGTTAGTTAATTACTGTAGTCAACCCATTAAACATAAATCTGCCCACATAGTCCCTTTACCATCCCAAACAATGCCACCAGCCTCCTCATCCCCCCTCCCGGGCCTGCCAGGGTTGACTCTGCCACTCAACTTCCAACCGTCGGACGAGGACACCGAATATGGGACTCGATTGTTCCCCACTGCATTGCAGGTTCAAGACCTGGCCGATGGGACCAGTATGTCAGTAGCTCTCCTCTACCCCTTACAGATCCGTGTACTAATATGAACTGTACAGCCTCCCGCTGAGAACCCTGCGCGAACTGACCATGCTCCGGCTGATGGATCACATAACTGATAAACCCGGATGGCAGAGGAAAGTCCTCAACGACGAGCTCACCGACAAGTGGCGTGATGAGCTCCAGGGCTCCGGTCAAGATGTCTCGCAGAAAATGCTGGAATACATCATCGCGGAGCTCCGCGACAAAGCCGAATTCTACAAGGAAAACAAAGGCGTTGTCATCGCATATGAAGCGGGGATTGTCAAGTCGGATCGGGCGGTTTCCGAAAAGACACGCCTCGCTCTGGTAGATGCTGTCTGGGCCTTGGAGCAAGAGTCTACGCCGCCGGACTACCACCCCGGGTCGGATGACAAGGTCGTCGATCTTGTGCATCCATCGCTCTTCCCACTGGTCTATGGCAAGACCCATGTCCTTCAGGATAGAGTCATTTCGCTAGAAGATACCCTCAACGTGCATCCAAGCCAGGGCGCAGTAATCCCCGTACCGCCGGCCGAGGAGACAAAGCTGCCGGCCCCAAAGCCAGATTATGTAGACTACAGCCGCATCAGGCCGATCCCGAACCCATACAGTGGCAGGTTCCAGTGGCTACCAAGTGACGTGGAGCTGTGGGGTTCCGACAAGGGCTGCAAGCTGACAAGTTATATTAACAACCTGCATCCCACACGCCACGCGAGACTCTACGCACTGATAGAAGAGATTATTGACTGCGCCATCCCGCTCTGGGACTTGACTCTCGGCCCGCTCGGCAAATATCCAACTTCAAATTCCCTGGGAAGCCGGATGGACCATTATTACCCATCTTATCGCAGCGAGAACCCCGCGAATGGCCGCCGGTTCACTGCAGACGAGGTCGTTCAGCCCGAGGCTCGCGACCACCATCCCCTGCCGACACCATACATCGGCCTCCAGCACGGCCAGTGGTACAATCTACAAGTAATTGTTAAGCTGGCTAACATCAAGCTGACACCCGAGAAGCCCGAGTACGCCGGCGGCTCGTGGCATGTCGAGGGGCAACTGGTACGTACACACGCTGACCCCAACCCACCCAGTCCGCATGGGATCGATCTCATCTCGCGACTAACAACGAGCCCTAATGGATAGAACGAACACATCTGCGCAACGGCTCTATATTACTACGACAGCACCAACATTTCCGAAAGCCGCATCTCCTTCCGGCAGGAAAGCTCCTTCGTTCCACACAGCTATCAGCCACACCAGATCGACCCATGGATCGGCGCTGTGTACGGCTGCAAAGACCACGGCCCCCGCGTGCAGGAGATCATCAGCGTGCAATGCCGGCAGGGTCGGCTTGTCACCTTCTCTAATATCTTCCAGCATCGTATCGCGCCTTTCTGCCTGGTTGACCGGACGAAACCCGGTCATAGGAAGATTCTGGCGCTTTTTCTTGTTGATCCGAATATTGCGGTTGTCTCTACGGAGAATGTGCCCGTGCAGAGGGCAGACTGGTGGGAGGATCATCAAGGTGAGACGGCGGGGGTGATGAGTATGCAAGAGGCAAAACAGTTTCGGGATGAGTTGATGGATGAGCGCAAGGCTTTTGCTGGGGATCAAAATGAAGCTTTTCACTCGTTGACGTTTAATCTGTGCGAGCATTAACTAGCAGCTTATACAAAGACTGACCACTGTTGCTCGAGTGGGCATCCGCGGTTGGCGTTCGGAACCTGTCAAGAGGATTGTACAGCCTGGTGTCTGTTGCCCCTTATCTGGGTACAAAGTGCACTCTCATCTCAAACATCAGCCCCATCATTCCTCGCGGTGGGCGCTCAGCCGTCGGTCATCCGCTATATGAGCGCAAATAACTCGATACTGTCGTCCACTTTGCTCCGGCCGCAGTCTCGCTACAGACCTGATATTCATTAGGCGTGATCAAGAAAAGCCTGGGTGCAGGGCTTGCGGTGCACAAATGACATAGCGGTATACCAGAGGCGGACGCATTCATTGGTAGTACTAGCGTTATAAGATAACAGAGAGCAAGCATGACAGCAACATATACCCAGAAATGAGTACCAAATATTAGACAAATCAGGTATCAAGAAAGGTTCGCCCTTTCCGGACCCAGCGCATTAACATGAAAACCCTTCCTCGGAGCATGAACGCGAACAGATACCTCGCCTTCGGTAGTTTCAATCGTAATCTCCTTACTAGTCAGCCCGACAAGTTTGCCGACCGTTTTGTGTCTGGATCCGCTATCTGTCGGCCACAGTTGGACCAGCTGGCCCTTGTGGAGCCCACTCGCCTGTACTAGCGGATCGTTCTCCTCAACCACGTCCGCCGTGTGGTCGGACACGGCGGCGTTGGACAAGAGCTCTGCAACCTGCTCTCCTGAGAGAGTGTTGATCTTCTTCAAGGATTTCTCCGCCGCGGCTACAGCCTTTTGGAACCGATTGACCCAAGCGAAAACTTTCGGGAAGAGCTGTGCAGAGATGTGCTCCTCGGGGACTGCTCCGGGGGTCGAGAACAGCCAGCTCAAGGACCACACGCTCTCGATATCCGCCAGACTGGGCGATTCGGTCTTGGCGAGCCACTTGCGGCCATCTGCCAGCAGGGTAATTTCGAGAAACTCGATGGCATTCTTCACTGCGACGATGGCGTCGGGTCGTGTCGCTTGCACGAGGTCCGCAAAATTGAGATTCGGGCCACCCCCGACCATGTCGGCGCGGTCTTTCAGGAACGCTTCATTGCTGATCAACGGGGTGGTGGGTAGGAGGACTTTGACGATGTTCAGGAAGAGGCCCGTATCCAACGTAAATGAAGCGAGCAGTCGTTCGACTCCCCGCTGCTCGGGGGTCGTCTGCGATGCAAACGATGGTTTCTCTGCTTCCAACCGCTCAAGCCTCTGCAGGATCATGGGCGAGTCGAGGTATACGTCGCGGCCGATGGCCAGTAGCGGTATCCGACGATAGCGGATTCCGAGGCGGGCGAGATCCGGGCGTGGGAGAATTTGCGGTTGGAGCTGTGTGTCCAGGGGTCAATTGCAGCCATTTCGACAGAATTGAATGTACATACACATTGATCGTAGGAGATGCCTCGTAAGGCAAGGTAGGAGAGCACTCTGCTAGAGAACGGGGAGCGCCCGTAGTGGAAAAGCACAACGGGGGCGTCAGATGCCATGTTGAGGTGACGCTGGTGTTTTGCGACAGAATTAGTCAAGACGGCGAAAAGAGGAATCCAGCAGGAGAAATACCCCGCGCTGGCTTCAAGCGTGTGGTCCGAGGTTCGTTCGGTGTTGCTTCCTGTTCGGGCCATCACCACCATGACGTCATCTGACAATGTGATTGAGCGCGGCATAAACATTCTTGGCACGAAAACGTACAGTTGATTGGCCTGCAGGATTCATAAGTCGTTATGCATTAGATGTTCACTCCAGCCACAAATGTGAGATCTCGGAGTTAGTAGAAAGTCTTGGGCATCCCCAGTACATCCTCAAACCACTGGTCGTCCCCCAGATCCATCGACTGCAGCCATCCCATTTGATCCAGATCCGGGATATGGTGAAGCTGCCCATGCGCGTCCGAGGTCTGAGGGGCCACGTTTAATCGTGCCTCGGCCCAGCCACGGCATCTGGAGATGAGCTTGGAGAGGTATTTTAGGAAGTGGTCGTCGCACTGCAGCTCCGGCTCTCTGCAGCCCAGCTCAAGCCTCTGGAGCACGCTGTCCATGGTCGAGATGAGGTGCACCGTGTTACGCACCGCTTGGCAATCCCAGTCCGGATCCTTGAGCGTCGACAGATACTTCAACAGGGTAACTGTTAGAATCATCTGCGACCAGAAATGAAACGGCTGGCCAATCAGTCTCGCGCACGGGATGTTGTAAAAGCTGTCCAGCCACGACTTGATGTTTTCGACCGACCGCCATAAACACTCGAGGCGTTGGAATCCCAGTGGACCCGTCCGATTCCCCATCAGTATCCCTGCCTCTGGAGGGAGAGGCTCATGGCTGATAGAATAGCCTGTCTGGTTGATGTAGAGCTCGACGTACTGAGCCTGGGTGTTGATGATATCTACATGCAGAGGTCTTAACAATCCGTACCAAACCTAGATCTCAAGGCGATTTTCCACTTACCCATATTCTGTAAATCAGGTGCAAAGGAAGACTGAAGGTCGTTTAGCTGCCTTCGTAAAGTCTTGAGGTACAATAGACCCGGAGCTGAGCCGGCAGCAGCATCCGTCCCGATGCCACCTTCATCCTGTCGTCGAAGATCGTCCGCTCGTTGCTTCAACAACTGTAGACGTATTTGGGCGACAAAGAGCCTGTCTGAAGGACACGCCTCGGTGATCTCAATAACCCGAAGCGCGTCTGCCATGTGCGGTGTCCATCGGAGCGCGTCTTGTCGTCCAAGATGAGACGAGATGCTGCAGCAGTGATAGGTTAGGTTAAGTCACTTTACTATTCGATATGAAATGGAACGGTAATGCGTACTTGGAGCTCAGGAAGAAACAAGCCAGCACCGCTCGCTGTCTTTCTAGCAAAGCATAGGGCGTTTCACTTGCATCCGGGCCATTTACGTCGGCTCCGCCTTGAGTGATGGCCATCATCAACTGGGCGTCTAATGAGGAGGGCTTGAATAGCCGCAAGTCATATACTAGCGATATAGCCAGCATCATGAGGCGAGAGACGAGATCTGCTCCGCCGAGGAAGGGATCAGTGCTCCAGGCGAGATATGTCAATACGCCAAGGAGCAGGTCAATGTTCGACTCGACGTTTGAAAAAGCCGACGTGAACAAAGTCCGCTTCAATTCTTCAGTTTTGGCCAGTCTTTCCTGCGTTGAGAAGGTGGAGACGGTATGAATGGCGTGTAAAAGGAAAGGCCGGTGCTGGCGTAGATACCCGATGGTCATGGCTGGACCTAGGTCGAGGAACGGAAAAGAAGGCAGCATGCGGGCGCGGAAAAAGTCCAGCTGCGCGTCCGACTGATTTGTCGACGGAGATTGATAGTGATGGGCCGTGTAGATGGGATCAGGGTTGGGCGATGCTGTTGCAGTCGAGCTGGTTCCAAATGTCGGCGCCTCGCCGAAGTTGACGGTCGTGCTCGCGGGGGTCACCAGCGAAGCATTTCCAGGGGCGGTGGCGGACCCGATGAAGGACTGCATCACTGATAGCAGACTCTCCATCTTGTCTTCCAGACGAGCGATGCGCCTGTCGGACATGTTTGAAGGCTGCGGATTGTGGACATTGTGGATGTTGTTGCGCCTGCGAATCGACTCGGTCGGCTCGCACCTTTTGTTCAGCCGCAGACATCGTTCGCACGTCTCGCCGCTTCTCGTCCGCACACAGCGGCACTTGGCCTTGTAGCAGTGCGTGCAGGCCTGTCCATAGGCGCTGGACGGGGGTTGCCTCTCCATGACAATGACTGATAAAGATGGACCCAGCGAAGAGGAGGCTGCAACTGATGAAGTTGTTGAGTTGTCGGTCGGCCATTTCCCTCCGGAGATTACGCGCTGTATAAGTCCGCCGCCTCCGACGGAGTTCAACCCAAACTCCGTCCGCCTCCAAACATGGACTACTGCATTCATCTTTTTTCTCTCTCCTCCTGTTGTGGAAAGCCTCACAGTGTCTTCAAACGATCTCCTCCTTTTCCGAGTCTTGGTTGCAGAGGCATGTCTCCAACCGGGTTGCAACCGTTGCCACAACTCGCGGCCAGTTATATATTTGTAGATGCAATAAACAGGAGAGTGGACAAGCTTGCCGTGAAACGTTTCAGGCATTGATTTATTGTGCCTTTGCGAGGGCTAACCGGAGTTCGGTTCTATCAGGGTGCTTAGCCTCCGCCCCTATTTACTTGCTATCATCATGACACGATGGATAAGCTACTAAGAAGATATAACTAGTGTGATGCACTTGTCATTATGTCTCTCGAGCAGCCACTACACTTCTCTTCTAACTTCCTCTTCTCTCGCACTGGATGCTCTATACACCTCCAACATGTCCCCTAAAAACCAAGCAGCCTGGATCCCCGCCAAAAACGTACGGCCGTTCCAGGTCAAGGACGCCCCCTACACACCCCCCGGCCGCGGCCAGGTCGTCGTCAAGAACTCCGCGGTGGCCATCAACCCTTTCGACTGGGTGCTGCAATACATTGGAAACATTCTGGCGGGGCACCTCAAGTACCCCTTTGTCTTCGGTACCGACGTGGCCGGCCAAGTCGTCGAGGTCGGCCCTGATGTGAAGCGTTTCCGTGTCGGTGACCGTGTCTGTGGGAGCGCTACAGCGCTGGCCAAGACCGTCAACAGCGCGGCTGAAGGAGGCTTCCAGCTGTATACCGTCATGCGAGAGCACATGTTGGCCCCGACCCCGGACCATGTCACCGACGAACAAGCGTGCGTTTTGGGACTGGGACTGGGCACGTCGGCGTACGGCCTTTTCCACACGGACTATCTGGGCCTCAACCTGCCGAAAGTTCCGGCTCCGACGGAGGTCTTGGGCAAGTCGGGCAGGCCGTGCGCCGTGATCATCACGGGCGGCGCGTCGAGTGTGGGGAGCAACGCGGTTCAGCTCGCCGCGTCCGCTGGCTACAGAGTCATTTCGACCTCGTCGCCGAAGAATTTTCACTATGTTGAGGGTCTCGGTGCGGCGCACGTCTTCGATTACAATACCACAACTCTCGCCGAGGATATTCTCAGTGCCATCAAGGGCTACGAGCTGGTCGGCGCCTACGCGATCGGCGATGGTTCTGTCGAGGCATGTACTGCCGTGATGCAAGGCCATGACGCCAATCTCACGAGGAAGCGTATCGCCCTCGCCGGTGGTAGCATCGACGGCGACAAGCTTATGACCTTTGGGGGCAAAGCATCGTTTCTTTTTGGCATGGTCGGAGGGATATTTACCTCGGTCGCCCGGCGCATGAGAACTGGGGTGGAAGTCAAGTTTATCATGGTCGATGGCCTTGTGGATCCCAACAGCGTTGTGGCTCGCGTGTACAAGGATTTCCTCCCACAGGCCCTGGAACAGCGCCAGTTTGTGCCTGCGCCTCCTCCGCAGGTGGTCGGTAGGGGACTGGACAAGATACAAGACGCGTTAGACATTCAGAGGAAGGGTGTCTCGGGCAGGAAGATTGTCGTTACCCTGTGATTATACTAGTTTGGACAACATACTTTTCTCTTTAATAACTATCGCCGTCTAGCAGCCCTGAACACTCCCTAAATCTCAGTGCACCCCATCCTCTCCGTAGAACCAAAGTCATGAATATATACATATACGCCTGGAGAAGGGAAAGTCTCCATCAAACTAGAACGCCAAATGGTTCTCTTTATTAAATTTGCATATTCTATTTGCTACCATTCTAAACTCCAGTTAGGTGTGAACAGCAGGGAAGAGATAGTTATAAACGCAGCCCAAGTATAATCGAGGATTCTATACACCATGGCAAAGTGATTTGGTGAATGAAAACAATGTATAAATAAAACATCAACGAGAAAGAGAATGTCGACTGAATAGTCGGGGATAAATGAGCGACTGTCGGCAGGTGAGTGGTATATAAATATCAGACCAAGAGTGTGCGCCGCTTCCTCACGGTTGAGCCGCAGCTTCGCCATCCTTATCTGGAGACTCACTAGTCAAGACTAGGAGATCCTTGGTCTTGCGAATATCCTTCCATCCCAGCCCCGGGCAAAACACCAAGACAGCGGCGCTGACAGCGATACCGAGGTACATGACATGGTCGATGCTCTTAGCATACGCAGCGAGTACAGCAGCCAGCTCGGAGCCTGAGACTAGGTCTCGAATGGAGCGGACTCCCGCAGCGACGATCGTGTCTGGTGATAGACCAATTTCTGCGGCGCGCTGCTGGAGCTGGTCGCGAAGGCTGTTGCTGAAGATAGCGTTGGCCGCGATGAGAGAGACAGCTGCGCCGATGTTCTGCCAGAAGATTATAATGGCCATCGCCTGGGGGATCTGTTCCGGTACGACGAGGTTTTGGATGGCGATGTATGGCTAGCATGAAGATGAGGGATTAGTGGGAAGTAATATGATTGCTCTGAGGGGTTGGACTCACCCCTGCCGCCATGCAGCCGCCTGCGACACCGTAGAGAACTTGATATCCGACCCACTTCGCAACGGATGTCGTTGAACTCAGCGTGGACAAGAGCCCGTAGCCAACGGCTCCGATAGCACCGCCTGCAAGAAGGAATGGGAGATAGTAGCCGAGGACGGAGACTATGGAACGGTAACGATAGTTAGAGCCACCCAGAAACAACGGATTGATGCAAACCTCGGGCAAACTTACTCAATGCGCCCGAGATCATGGTAAAAAGGACAAGCCCAAGCGTAATTGGGAGCATATGCACGCCGCTCATCAAGGGCGTGTCATCGCGGATCGCTTGGAAGTAGATTGCGATATAGAAGTCCGCTACAAGCACGCTGGACAAACTGAAGAACATGGTCATTGCCGCTGACCATATCACCCGGTGCCTGAGCATCGCCAAAGGCACCATTGCCGCGTCTCCCTGGCGATACTCCCAGACCAGAAAGGCAGCGAAGGTGGCAGCACCACCGACCAGCAGGCCAATCACCACGGAGCTGTTCCACGGGTACTCATTTCCGCCGAATTGAAGCCCCAAAAGAAGCATAACGACCGCCGGGCAGATGAGCATGAACCCGGGGAGGTCCAAAGATTTGACGGCTGTTCCGAGAATTTGGAGGGGAGGGCTCTTTTGTTTCGGCTCAGGGATTCTGTTGAAGAGGAGGAATCCGCCGACGATTACGCCAAGCGGGAGGTTGATGTAGAAGCCTAAACCATAATAGTCAGTCCTCATTCCAGGCTGCAAGGTAGAGGATAACGTTACGCACACCACCGCCACGATACGTTTGTCGTGAAAGCCCCTCCAATTATAGGACCCGTTGCAAGTCCCAGCTGGCCCATGCCCATGTTAAGCCCCATGAATAACGCCTGCTTCTGCGTCGGAAGGACTGCGGATATCGTCGTCATAGCGCCGTTGGACATTCCGGCAGACCCAATGCCCGCGATGACTCGGCCGATGATCAACATGGCTGATGACTGGGCGGCGCCGCATAGCGCAGACCCGATTTCGAAGAGCACAAAGAAGGTAAGAAAGGTCCACTACATGGTAATATCTTTGGTTAGTCACGACGATGGTCTGGTCATTTGTAGGTCAGGGGCATACTTTGATGGAGAATTGACTGTAAATCTTTCCGGTCAAAGGCTGGAAGGCTGCACTCCCCAGCTGGTAGGCGCCACCGTACCTGGGCCAAATGATCAGCTTACCCCAGTCGTTAAGCGCAGTTGACTCACCAGCCAACATCCACCAACGAATCGAACTCGGAAGTAATGGCCGGTGTGGCCGTTGAGAGGACTGCCAAGTCAAGGAAGAACAAAAAATAGGCCAGGGTGACAGAGGTGAGAATCAGTGTCAGCGCGAATCCGGAAGGATACTGGTTCTTGAGCTCGGTGTCTGCACTGGAGGCGCTTTTTTCGGCGCCGTCATCCTTTTCCATCGAGTGGGATAAGTTATCGTCCAGGGTCTGGTGTGCGGTCTGCTCCATTTCCACGCGTGAGTAGCCACTGATCTTCTTTTGCGAAGCCGTAGAGGTAGCCGACAAAGTTGCGATATAGACAGCACAGTATCTCGCACCAAATCTCAATTATAATGGGGCAGCCCCCTACCAAACGGCGGAGTCTGTCTCCGAAATCCACCGTCAATTCCGACTTGGTTCGATTGTTGGTAAGACGGACCTAACTTCCGAAGTCCGTGTGTGGCCCGAATCAAACAATATGCAGCAGGAATTGGGTGATTCCAACGCCGTGTGACACCTGCGACTGTGCTACTACTTTCCGTGACGTCGTACTGACTGTAGTGATTGGGGGTTAGCCCTCGAGGTTGCGAATAATGTGTATCATGAATATCTCACCAGGTTCATAGTGGCTAAACCAGTCGTTCAGATAAACGCATGACCACCTGGATTGATACATAATGTATCATACCCATTTTCATGACAGAAGAAAGAGCATGCATTGTAAGAGATTTCCAGCTGGGGCTAGATGAGGCGTTGTGTTGTCAAGGATGCTGTGAGGAGGAAAACTCACCATGATGGAAGTCTAGTGCTTTATAAACCTTGAAATCATCCAAGATGGTATTACTACCGCCTTTCAACAGTGAAGCTATTGAGCTCTTCCAATCTCACCTGGTGTCAATTGCCCGCCTCGTTACACTTGCAGCTTGCACGGAATATACCAATTAGGCCAGGATTCAAAAAGCTTGGTGCAGGCTGGACTCAGGTTGGACTCAGGTTGACGAATGTGAGATCCCTTCTCGGATCCTTTCCGCATTTGACAAGAAATGATCTTCGAACCCTCACGCCGCTCACGCGCCTGCCGGGAATTATTTG
Source organism: Aspergillus ustus (assembly GCA_000812125.1). Lineage (NCBI taxonomy): Eukaryota > Fungi > Ascomycota > Eurotiomycetes > Eurotiales > Aspergillaceae > Aspergillus > Aspergillus ustus. The sequence continues at coordinate 118,933 of JOMC01000198.1, forward strand.
TGCCTCCGTGTCGCTTTTAGAAACATCCGGCCTAGCTCCGAAGAGATAATCTAAAACAAAAATCCTGAATGGTTGCGAAAGATTCATGGTTTCGATTCCCCTCAAATCCGAGCTTTGTCTCCGCGCCAAATCCATGGCTAGTGATGCACGAAAAGTTCGATGCACTCCGGAATCCCTGCGGCTCCCCGCAGCGAAACCAGGCATTGTTCAAAGTCTGGGGATTGAAATCCTCAATAAAAACCAGCGCTCTGTTAGTTGACTACCACTTGAAATCATCGCTGACTGGGACCATTTTGATCTCTTCCTCATGTTGTTCTCCTAGTTGGAATTCAACAACTCCCTCCACGTATTTGAGACTCGGCTTGTTTCATCTTCCAGGAGGGTTTAAGGCAGTTCTGACTCCAGTGGCATGCCCCACGCACTTGTCAGAAACACAAGATGACCCGAGGTACCTGCTCGTGAAGCCCGGGGAGCGCGAACTGCCTTATCCGTACTAGTGCCATAGTATAGCGTACACTACCGTCTTCTGATGTTGAATCACCTCAGTTTAGAGGTCCAAGGGATTAAGTGCTATTGTTTCAAGACCCTTTGCATATTTTCATACGTCTCAGTTGAATGTATACTGGCACATATGGGTGAGAACAAGATGGAGATAAGTAGCATATTATACACATCAAGAGTAGGAAAATATAATACCTACGGCGAGGATAGTGCACTTCCTCACGTCACAGACCTCTGCCTAGTTGTCAAGGTAGGATCAAACCCCACCTAGTCAAAGGCATACGACTGTAGACCAGGGTTCAAGAGCAACCCATTACTTACCAGGCATCGGGCTAATTGTTGAGATCAGAAGCTCCACTCAAGGATGGTCAGGATAGCCCCCAACAGGTCAAGTGTAACCTCATGTATGATACCCCGCAGCATCCAGTTGATCTTTTCCGACATCAAATTAGCGGATGGAAGTTGGTGATGCCTTGAAACAGTTGAAGTGTTGGCTAAAACTCCGTTTTTCTCCGCACCTCTGCTTCTGTCTGTCTATAAAAGGCCCTTCCACCTGCCAGCAACATACCAGTCCTCATTCAAGCGTTGTCCCAGCAAGCACCCAAAGTCTACATTTCTTAGTCTATCATGAAGCTGACTACGACTGTCATCGGACTGTGGCTTGCACAGCTCAGCAGCTGTCAGATCAGCCTGTCCCACGGCCACTATGATGTTCCAGGTCTTGGCACCAACAAACAAGCACTTCTTGATGCCGGTGGCACCACGCAGGACATGGCCATAGCGATGGTTGAAACGTGAGCGCGCTTTCTAAATTCAATATAGGAGAGCAGCACATTAACTTTGTATAGAGAATCCTTGACTGCTGATTACCCATTTGGTACACGAAGTCCCCCTTTTCTCATCCTTCTCCTTTACATAGTTTCCCAGCTGACTGTTATGTAATTAGGGGACGGAAAAACGCAAGATGCGGCCGTTTTTGGCATCTTCAAGCAGAACTGGTACACCTTGCGGAGTGATGCCCAAGAGTTCAGCGGCCAAAGTGCTTCGGACTATCAGAATGGGGCTGCCTTGAAGTGCGTTCCCTCTTTTGTCTCTTTCGCAGAACTCCAATCCGGCGCTAACATTGAATTCTTACCGCGCAGTGACGACCTGGCTAAGGACGTCAAAGCCCTCCACGATGCTCAAGATGCCCTAGGGTTTGACACCTGGGCTGCTGCACAGCGTAATGGGGCCTACGGGATTGAGAACCCGAACACTCAGGATATCCAAAGTATGACGAGATTATCTTGCACTCTATAACACCACAGGCTGACAAACCATAGACTACAAGGCAACTGTGGAGTGGATCAAAGACCAGATTGATAGTGATCCAAAATACCAGACAGATGATACGCGGTTCTGGGTTGGCCCAACAGCGTAAACAAGAATTCCGTGATTGGCATTTTGGTTGATACCTTCTTTACCCTCTGTTGGAACGGAACCACATTGATCAAAATCTGCAATACTGAAGTAGCGTTATATGTCCAAGTATCAGGAAAATCCATTGAACTCCCTTCTTTTTGCCTTATAGATAATGTATTTATCTCCAAATAATATCTCCCAAAGATTCAAGGGCAATACAAATGGAACCAAAAGATTTACACCACTAGGCTGGAGAGAGAAAAGAGCAGAGTTTTCCCTTGCAATCTATGATGGTTGGATTCAACACTTCCATTTTAGTACCCTCAGCGCTCTACTGGTGTCATCCCGACTTTCTCGGATGATGGACTGGTTTTTTGGGTATCCTTGCATGATGAAAATGCGCATATAATGTCTTCCTTCATCCTGCCCACTTTGGGGGCTTATGCGTGGCGACGCCTTTACGGAACTTCTTGCCCAAACTAGACATGAAAAAGTCATTGTAAAATCCTGGACACTAGGAGTTACGGACAATAAGAGACCATTCTGGGGTGTCTGTTATGGTCCCATTGCCCCTAAAACGCGGATCCGGACCCTCCTCGGCGTAACTTGGGCCCTTTAAGCCGCGCTCCAAAAAGGCAGAAGCCCCGCCTACTCCGCCTTTGTTCCACAGTGGCACGACAAAAATTTGTAAAATCCTTCTAATTATAGTAAGCGCTGGTACAAAAGTGGATTAGCCTTAGGAAAGCTATTCTGCCAGCCAAAACAAAGAGCTTAACTATGTTACCGAGTCTGCATTATAAATATTCACAATCATCTAAGACAATAAATAACTGTAGGCCAAGTCCGAGAACACCTTCTGCAATCACATTCACAAATGCAGCAAATTAGACAAAAGTAATCCCCGTAAATGCCCTATCTTCATCGGACAACACCTTCACCCTGTGCTTTCCATCCCTGTCGCAACGATAGATATTGCCACCAAGATCAGTCAAGCAGATGCTGTCATGAGAAAGGTCCAATTTCAACCCAATAGCCTCATTCAGGTTCCTGCTGAGCACCTCATATCCCAGATCAGGAGTCGAACTAGGCAGAGGAAAGCCCAAGGGATCGAGGTAGAGCCGGTTCAAGGAGTTTCCAAACGGGAGTTCCCCCCTGTCTGTCCAATAAAGCGCGCGAGCATCTTCGTCGACTTCCAGATCAATCGGTTCCGGAAGTCCGCTCAAGACAACGTGGATGTCGTCTCTGGTAGCTGCGGACTGCCCCTGCGGCGTTGTGATGGAGGCGGAGAAAATCCGGCCTTGTCCGCCCTTCGAGGGGCCCTTTTGGGTCCAGTAGAACCTGCCTAGTGTTGGTGCTACAGCAATACCAACACACCAGTTCAAGGCATTTTGAGCGTCGGGGTTGTTGCTTGGGTCCCCGGTCTGGATTACAACCTCGAACTCCGACCCGTCGTAATTGCAGCGGAGGACACAGAGCCCCTCGCGGTCAGAAAAGTAGATTTTCTTGGACACTAAGTCAAGTGCCAACTGTTTCGGGGTATTAATCATCCCTGGCGCCACAACAGTTCGGATATCAGTTCCATCCAAGTTGGCCGACAAGACAGCGCCATCTTTCTTTCCGGGAATGCCCATGTTGGTCCAGAAGATGCGCTTGCTGCTGGGGTCGAAAGCGATTCCGTCTGGTAGAGCTTGCCCCGTAGCAATGGCTTTCTGCACCTTCCCATCTAGTGAGACCTGGAGAATCTCGCCTGCTTTGAAGCCCGGTTGTTTCGATGACAATCCAATATCGAGGACGAGGAGGGAAGTACTCTCGGTAGTATCAGGCTGAGCGATTTCTGTGGGTGGGTAGAGGCCGCCCTTGGTACACTTGGTCCCGAGCCTGCCTTGATTCAGATAGTTCGTTTGGAGAAAGTCGACGGTTTTGGCAGGTGAGAGGCCTCGTTCGGTTACGTAGTGCTTCTCGATGAAAGCCACGGTGTCTAGACCGACGCCTATAGAGATTGTATGGTCAGAATTCAACCCCAAAGACTGCTGGAAATTCAAATACAACTGCAGAGGGATAAAGGGAATCACATACCGTCCATGCCCCTACAAGGCAGAACCGACCCCTTGAGAAACATATCCGCCCATATCGAGTCAATCTCGCTCGGGGTAGAAACGTCCTCAGCCAGGATCGTCAGACACTCCCGCTTAACAGCTGCCCACAGACGGTTGAAAATAAACCCGGTAGACTCCTTTCTCGCAGTATATGGCTTGGTCCCCGCTTCCCTCGACCGCTCGGCCATGAACTGAAGGATAGATAGCTCGGTAAATCCGTCCGTCATCAGCTCAACAACCATCACCTGTGGAGGCATGTAGTAATGCATGTTCAGGATCCGGGGCTTGGTTGTATCTGACACTTTCGCAAGCATCTCTGAGGACTTGTAGGAAGACGAGTTGGATGCCAAAATACAGTCGCTCGGCGCGAGTTCGTCGAGCTGGGCGAATGTATCGATCTTCAGTTGGACTTTCTCCGGCACAGCCTCGATAACGAGCCAGGCATTGCTGATTGCCTCCGCCAAGTCCTCAAATGCTGCGATTTCGCCCGGTTCTGCTCGCGTGTGCTCGGCGTACGAGGCGACATTTTTTTGGACGTAGGCGATGCAGTCTGCACGCTGTTGCGGGCTGGGATCGCGAACGTGAACGTTGTATCCTGCTGATGACCAAATGCAAGCTACGAGGCCTGTTAATGCAAGGCACTGCGAACCAACTTTGACAAAGGTATATACCGATACGACGTCCCAAGACTCCTGCGCCAAGGACGACAACAGGACGATTGCGGTAGTCCTTGGGTGGCTGCCAACTTGGGCTCATTTTCGCAGAGATGGTGTGTATAGGAAGCCTCTGAGCTTGAATTGAATAGAAGTTGTTATGAATTCCAACGAATTAGGTGAGTTAGTATGTCCTAAGTAAATGCCAGGTGTAGGTCCGTATGGTCGCCTGGGTTTATGTAGTTTTTCTCGAATGCATGCAGTATTCCGACGTCGACTATCGGTGCCCTTTGCTACATCAGGGATGATTTCGGGCCGCGCAACCCCGGCAGCTGGACAGATGGCGGCATACCGAACCATCGATGGCTCTCTAAAAGCCCGAGGATACTATTTCTGTAGGAGGGAAGTTTCCTATTGTCCTCGGTCCCTGCGATGATCATTCCGCTAAGCCTATAGTACTCGTATAGTGTGGACCTTTACACTTGCCGTAGCAGCCGGTGATAGAGCTCCAGGTAAGATGGTCCCCAATTAGGAGACCATATCACTGAGGACAAGGAATGGTATGCGTTCCGATTGGTCAGAGCACCACTGCAATCCATCTCGGCATCCCGCAACAATTTGCGGCGTGAGCCTTTTACGGTACCTCGGAAGATGTCGGTAAGTGGGCCGGTACATGTTCCTCGGAGGACAATATGATTTGTGGTCCCACTGTTGACACGAATGCTCTTCGCAGTAAGGATTGAGGATGAACTACCGTGGACCTATTGGAATGACGCGAGCTCATCGTTTGCTCCCTAATAGTCCATGGATTGGGCTTGGTTCAGGCTGCTGCTGCATCGACTATGAGACTATGAGCCATGGCAAAAAGCAAGCGATCAGACGATAAATGGCAGCAGGAAAGAAAAATAAACGAGACCAAAAGGTCTTAATTGTCTCTGGTGCAATATATGTTATCGTATTCTATAAAACTGCCAGATCTACGAATAGTAGGGGCAATAAATAAAGTGTGTGAATGATACAAAGCAAGATACATCCCCATCAAACCAAAAGTAGGATTACACCGCACCAAACAAAATAGAAGAAACAAATATATATCTATATACAAAAAAGCAGAAGGCAGAGATTTGGAAGGGCAAAAGAAGGTGAAGATTCAGAAAGAGAAGATTTGGTCAGTCATTTTAGACACGGCTCCCGGGGCCTGGTATCCCAGATCAACCAACCCTTTCTTCGCTGCGTTGACCATACCAGGAGGGCCACAAAGCATGACTTTGCTATCATCCGACGGCCCAGGGAGCCTCTCACGCATAACATCTTGCGTGACATACCCCGTGCCATACCGCCAATTCGCAGGCGGATGGTCCAGCAGGTACCAGATCTTAAGCGTCCCCGGACACGACGAGGCAAATGCCTCCAGCTCGTCTCGTAAAAGAATATCTTCTTCGGTGCGGTTCGCGTAGATCAGCGAAATCTCAGTGGTATCTGTTTGGTCTTCGCAAATTGCACGAATAAGCTGGTACATGGGTGTAATTCCAGTGCCGCCGGCAATCATTCCTAGTTTCTTGCAGAGACCCTTTTTGTATCGCATCGCGCCCTTGGGGCCGCGAAAAGGGACCCTATCTCCAAGGTTGAGATTGGCTAGGTACTGCCCGGTGAGCAGTCCGTCTGGGTAACACTTGATCACAAGCTCCAGTTTGCCGAGGTCGAGATTGTTCGACGTTGGAGTGTACGAGCGGGCTACGGTTTGGCCGTTTATCGTTGCTTTGATGGCAACATGTTGACCGATGGGCAACCCAATGACATCAGACTTGTGCGGGAGCTGGAAGACGAAGCGATACACATTGGGAGCCAGAAGGTCCTTTGCGACCAGGGGCAGAGTCCTGTAGTCCTTTGGCTGAAGGAAGCCCGGAATAAGGTGGGGGTCTTGTTTGAGGATGGTGCTTCTTTTGATGCGAGGAGGGTATTTTGTGAACCCCGACTCAATCTCAGTGAGCTTTGAAAGACGCAATCCAACCACACCAGCTAGGATGGCACAGACACAGGCAGTGGCGGCAGCTCCAGTGGCAAAGCCGCCAAGAGGGAGGGAGACGGCTACCTCTGGTGACGGCAGGTGAGCTAAGTTGGGAAGTAACTTGGCCAGGTCCTGGAAGTTCAAATATGTCTTGATGGAGGTGGTCACCAGGTAAAGCGAAATGGCCGAGCAGGTGGTGATTCCCAGGGCGCGCACTGTGCCCGAATCGGTCATTGTGGGTTCTCGCACGGCAGACTCCTGGATCACCCGGATGGCTGTAGGAGCCTTGTATTCTTCTGCGTCTTTCAACGTGCCAACCAGAAAGGTTTCCAAAATTTCATCCGCGTCCTCCGAGTGCCCCACGTCTTCGTACGCCTGCGTTGCGTCTTTCCCGGCAACATCGACCAGTACATCGACACCACCGGGGTGGTCCTTGATGTACTTCGTCACGTCGTAGACTGGAAATCCCGATGTTAGAAAAGCTGTGGGATGCGGATGTTGATATGGTCACCTTTTCCGTGAATTGCAACCCACAGGTCTGTTTTGGTGTTATGTGCGTTGACTTCCTCCACGGTGAATTCCTTTAAGGGTATCATTGTGGCAGCCTCGGGACCAATGTTTTGCTTTGACGCAGAAAAGAATGAACAAGGTGAAGCTTGAGGTGGTCCAAGTTTATGATATCGAAAAACTCACGCGTTGTGGTAATATTTGCATGCGAACATCTTTATATAACGTGTAGTAAAAACCGACGAATGGGATGTTTTCAATTTGACTTCGGCCAGCCGAGGAAAGCGGTTACCGAATGAATAAACCTTGGAACTGCCCCCTGCTGGTCGGCATCCCGAACCCTCGGAACTGTTGAGCGTGTAATACCAAAGTGGATACCTCCCCGAGGGAGCTCACATCCGGTGATGGCATTGAGATGTTTGCTTCGCATTGCAGTATACCGAAGCTTTGGAAGCCGAGGAGGCAAGCCGCGAATCGGCCAGAGGGTGACTACTGCATCCAGAACAGTATAAAACCGTCGAGCATCAACAACCTGGCTTCTTTACAGCCAACTAATACATACTTACGGAACGATCTGGCGTCGTTGGGACACTAGACACCTATCATGCCTTCACAAACATTCTACCTCCTTGGACAAAGTCCGTCCTCGGCAAAGGAAATCCAGGTAGATCTTTCTACGGCTCTTGATGGTCTGAAAAATCTTATCGCTGCTCATTTTGCCATCGTGCAGCCAAATGGTTTGTAGCCCCAACAGCAGGGTCATTTCTCGATTCTTGTTTCTGACACGCGGCACACAGGAATCGGATTCCAAGGATCCAATGCTGTCCTGACAGAGGTATCGGAGGTACTGTCAGAGGCAGGGCCTGTGCCACTGACAATTGATGGGCAAGCGGTTCGCGACCCTCCCTGCCCCAGGGAATTGCCCTTCGTCGGCACCTTCTTCGAGGTCTACCCAGATCATCTCGGAAACCATCAGCGCCTTTTCGATACATACGGACCGATTATAAAAACAAACAACCTAGGTCGCGTCACCTACCAGACCAACGATCCAAACATCGCTGCTATTGCTTTCTCTGAATCCGACTTCTTCACCAAGAAAATCAACGAATCCCATCCTCTGTATGCCTTGAAGACTCCTGCTGCTGGCGTTTTCCTCGGCGATACCGACACCCCCGAATGGAAGGTGGCGCACAAGTTCTTGCCTCCCGCCCTCGGCCCCAAGGCAGTGCGACATTACGCGCCCACAATGCAAACGACCGTGGAGGACTCGTTCAAGGTGTTTGATGAGTTGGATGAACAAGATGAGGCCTGGAACGTCTATCAGTACATGCTTAAGCTGGGCTCTCAAGCGGTTGGCAAACTCACACTTGGGATGGACTTTCAGCATTTTGAGACTCCTAATTCCCCCGTCCATAAGATGGTCCACTATATTGCCGAAATTCTTTCTCTCAACAAAAAAGTGACCTCCAAGGGCGATTGGTACAGTGCCCTGCCATTTGGCGACCCGAAACGACTCAAACTGCTGAGGGCCCGCGTCGAGGCCATGGTAGAGGAGTCGATGCAGAACGCTTCAAGAGCAGGAGTTGAGGATCTGCCGTTACAAGACGCGGCCTTGACAGCAAGCAACATGGTCGGTATGTATCAAAAAACGACCGGTCTTTGGTGGCAACCACGTTGGGAATGCTGACATCTCACAGATTATGCCGTGCGTGCGACCGACAGCAAGGGCGAGAAATTACCAAAGTCGAGCATTATCTGGGCCCTCGTCGTGGCTACCGGCGCCGGTTTCACCACGACCAGCTCTCTCCTATCCTGGCTTATCTACGGCCTCTGCGTGTACGAAGGAATGCAAGAGCGCCTTTTGCAAGAGCTTATCGACCAAGGATTCGACGAAAACACCGAAATGACAGCAGACTTCACCGACAAACTGGAGTTCCTTGACAGGTATATCAAGGAGACTCAGCGTCGCCACAACCCTTCCTTCCAACCGGGCCGGACAGCCAAGGTCGACCTGATCCTGCCGGGGGGATATAAGCTCCCCAAGGACTCGGTTGTAATTCCTGCACTGCATCACATCCATAATCACCCTGATCTCTGGGACAATCCTGCTCGGTTCAACCCTGACCGGTGGGATACTGCAGAAGTGAAATCCAGACACAAGGCGGCATATATTCCCTTTGCGATGGGGCCTCGGATGTGTATTGGGTTCAATTTTGCTCTTCAGGAGATCAAGGTCTTTTTGCCTAAGCTGATCTACCGGTACAAGTTCTCCCGAGAGGGCAATGACCCTATCCAGTATGATCCGATGTTCCAGCTGATCAGACCAAACAATCTTTACGTGCGCGCTGAGCGGCGAGTCCGGTGGCCAGGAAAATCGAGAACTAACACCGTCTGAGGGCAACAGTTTTCGGCACAAATAATAGGCGTTATTCTGTGAAATCAATGTAAACTGTATAGCTGCATTCCCGCGAATGATCATTTCCCATTTATAGATTTCCAGAGAGCACCAGTTTATCAAGATCAAAGCTTCCGCCGGGGACGTACCGCCTAGTGGAGGTGTGTGGGGTACTGCAAGGGTAAATAATCCATACAGTTCTCAATCAAAGATGTGTGCTTGGCCAGATACCGTCCTACTGTACAGATTCCCTCAATGGTCTTCAGTGATTTCTCATGCTGAGCTTTGGGAGTGGTGGCCAATCGGAACTCTGGAAAGAAGCAGGGAAGAGGGCCCACTTGCCGAAGTCCCGAATTGATCCAATCAACTAATGATTATTTGAAATGCATCAGAAGTACGCTCACTAGATAGTATATAACGTAAAAATAAGTCATCAGGTTCAGTTCAGGCATTGCTCCCAAGCGGGATGATCTGCTCTCTGCTCCTCCCCTTCACCGTCCCCACCACTTCTATCGCGCTTCCTCTCGACCATACAACCGGCCCCTCGACGAATACTTCGGCCTCGCTACTGGTACTACAACTGTATAACCCCCCCGCTAACGCTCTTCCGGGCTCATCCAACATCGGTGTATCCCCCCATCTCCAATCCAACGTCCCTCCATACTCCACAGGGACGCTCGCCGCAGGCATGTAGTTGAACAGGTAACGCTGCTGCATTTCCGCCGGCGACAAGATAGAGACTTTCGACAGAGTCTCTGGGTCGAGCCACTGCTTGACGAATCGCCATGCGACTCGGAGCGCTGGTGGTGCGCCTACAATCTATACTCCTCTCGTTAGTAGACAGAGGAAAACATGCGTTGGGTCCGCAGATGAGACGCACAAAGACACGCCCCAGCGTCTCGGGGTAGTGAGTAGCTGCTACTTCGCTGGCGGCTTGCAGATACCGTTTTATATCGAGGAATTGTGTTAATGTCAGCCCCGTCATGTCGATGATATGCGTGGAGGCTGTGATGGGAACCTCGGGGTGTGGTCGAGGGAGGCGGCTGCAGAGTGGCAGCACGAAATGTAACAGGTTCTCGTACAACGCGTGGAAGGCCAGGAGAGGCCCCGATATTCGCCCCGACGCAGAAGATAATGAAGACATCTTGGACACGTAGGCGTCCATCTTCTCCTTGGTCAGGGATTGAAGAGGGAAAACATAGACTGGACGACCGCAATGATCTCGTCGGCCCGTCCACTGGGCGAACTGAACGGGCGAACACGTTAGGCCCATTGCACGATTCAAGGGAAACTGGAGGTGTAGCAGACCAATTTTCTTGACTCCTCGTAGCAATCCACGTCCATGCGTCGGTAAACACCCTCGATTTCATCTTCCGCTCGCGCCCGGCTGACTAGATGGAATTGGTCTACCGCGTCGTGAAGTTGGAACTTATTTGCCCGGAGGAAGCGCCTGGCGGAAAGATGGACCCGTCAGTGTACATTGAACCACGTTGAAAGGGGGAGTCGCTTACAAGAGCATGGCATCGTCAAATTGGTCTTCGTGTTCATCTGCTCCGTCGTCTAGAACGTAAAGGCCTTTGAGCTTGCAAAGATGCTTGAAGTCGCGGAAAGCGCGCTCTTGCTCCGGCGTCAAATGGCCCAGCTGGCCGCGTAGCCAGTCCCTGTCAGGCGCTTTTTGCTCCGTAGACTCGACTGGCGCTTTCTCTTGAACTGGAACGGCCACACTCTGCGGCTTCGAGTCGCCGAACCAGAACACCATGGCTTATGTAGTAACTTTTCACGCAAAAGTGCCGTAGCAAACTCGTAGACGAGAACAAAAAACGGTGTCAATCTCGCGGTTGGCGTCATCCATTTTTCATCCGATACATCATTTTTAAGAGAAGAAAGAGTGTGGCACATGGGTAGGGAAGGTTGCCACTGACAGCTTCAGTAGATGACCTGTTAAGTCGCCATACCTCGGGTCTCTAGGGGTACTGTACACGGGAAACCGGCTACGGAAATGGAATCTGAGGCTGCGTATCAATGAGAAACCTCACGCTGACGTTTATTTGCCCGAAACATCTTATACTTGTACTCGGAGTAGTACAAGGACCGAGGAGCTGCGGGGATTATGTGAGCCAACCCTGCCGAGGACTTGAGTGACCTGCCTCGTACGTATTGGGCCCACCTCCCGAAGAACACGACGATCTGATTCCCTGGATCAAGCGGTAATCTAACCACTTTGTAACTAGTACACGATAAATACCGGGCGGGTGGCGACTAACGGCAAGTTCGGCATAGCGGTCACCAGCGTTCGACAGGGGTGTCTGACAGGCATTCTTCCTCGGACACTCTCCCCCATAGATACACACACATTAATAATGCCATTTGAGCAAACAAAGCCGATGCCACGGCGCCACCAGCGATCGAATATCGCTTGTCAGACCTGCCGCCAGCGCAAAGTTCGATGCAGCCTCGACATTACCGGAGTTCCCTGCGTCGGGTGCGCGCAGGACGGCGCTGAGTGTGTCGTCGACCACAAAAGACAAGAAAGGTGCCGTGGGCAACGGCTCATGCGTATGCAATCAATGGTACTGACAGGAAGCGTTTGTGCAGGCTTCAACGCTTCCGCATGGCCAGAGTCCAGCATCCTCCCACGCCTCAAAGCGCCGCCTTGAGCCACGGCGACCGACCTCGACAATTCTCACCGCACGCCTCTGGGCACGAGACACGTATTACACCACCAAGCAACGCGCTTCCATCTCCGGGCAGAGATGTATCTGTGTCTCAAGACCCCGTTGAAAACGAGGAGCGCTATGGACTGGAGATTGCTGCCGCCGCGTTGGGTCAACCGCAGAGAACCGGCCAGGTGCCCTTCTACACAGGTGGGTGGCCGGATGTGCGAGCAGGATGAGTTCCAACTCTGAAGATATTAACTTTGCATGTAGGAGGAGGAACGGGGCCAACCTCGGCCTTGGATGCTTGCGTTGCCAACCAGTCGCTCTCGAGCCACTTTCTCGTCCCGTGCAGCCCTTCTGTGCACTTGGCGGACGAGGACAAGAAATATCTCCAGGCCAAGGGTGTCTTCACCATACCAGCGGCCCAAACCTGCGATCATCTTTTGCGCGCCTACTTCTGTCACGTTCACCCGATTATGCCGATCCTTGAGCCCGACATTATCCTCACTTACCACGTTGCTGGCCGACTGCGTGAGCATAACGTTCTGATTCTGTGGTGCATATTCTTCGTGGCATCTAATGTAGGAAGCGTACTGCTTACGAGCCTAGATTGCCTAATACGCTAATGGCTGGCTGTAGTTTGTCCCTCCTCACGTCTACGAACAAGAGGGCTACGGGTCACGGAAGGAAATGAAAGCTGCTATGTATGCTCGCGCGAATGTAAGTGACTACAGCCCTTACAGTCCTGATTTTGCTGATTCGGAATTCATCACAAGTGCATGTACAACCACGGAGGAATGGATAAAATCATTCTTCTGCAAGCTGCGCTCCTGATGGCATTCTGGCATTCCGAGGCGGATGAGCACGCACAACCCTGGTACTGGATGGGCATTGCAATCAGCCTCTGCCAAATGCTAGGTCTACACCGCAATCCAGATTTATCAAAGTACAATTCTTCGGTCACCGATCGCCAGCGACACCTCTGGCGCCGGCTATGGTGGACCTGTTTTTCGCGTGATAGATGGCTGGGTCTCACGTTGGGGCGGCCGTTGCGGATTGATCTGAACGACTGCGATACACCCATGCCTTCCACAGGGGATTTTCTGAGCGATACTACAGGCGTGGCCGAAAACATAGCGTCCTACCTACCAGAGGGCCTGCCGCATTTGGCCAGTCACTGGGTCAAGTACATTGAGATCAGCACCCTTCTTGGGGAGAGTATCACCATGAATTACCAGGTGGGAAAGCCGAGGCCACTGCTGCAGGATGTCGAGGCCCTGGAATCAAAGATTGTGCAGTGCACCCTCCCAGAGGTTGGGAACTCAAATCTGTCTCGTGTGGTTGTCTTCAGCATCTATCATCTGCAGTTGCATTACCAGTTAAGACCACCAATTCTGTAGCCTGAGAAATACTTATGCTAATCTTCCTCCCCTAGTGCATTATCCGGCACCTTCTACCGCCCATTCGTGAATGTGATCCCCAACGGCCTCGACCCACGCCACAAGGCGAGTTGGCAACATTGCATGCGCCTCAAGGCCGATGCGGCCGCCTCCCGGACAAATACCGTCGTCGAAGCCATTGCACAAGACAACCTCCTTGGCTTCTCCGGCCCAATGACGTACGTAACTCCTGCTTTGATTCCATACCACCGAAAGCAATCCATGAAAAGACAATACTAAATCCGGGGTTTTCAACAGGCCTCCCCTTCTCGTTCCAGCAATGCAAACAAACCTACTCAATTGCAAAAGCGGCGATTCGTTGTCCAAGCGTCTCCGTCTGAACAAGCTCATCATGTGCATGCTTGTCATGGAAGAGCTTCAAAAGACGTACACCGTTGCCTCGATATACCGTGGCATCTTCGCAAAGGCCATTCAGCAGCTGTTCCCGGAGTACACCGAGGGCACATTACTAGGCCACCCTACTCATGCTGTTAATAATGCCGATACTACGACTATGCATGCAGCTGGTGCTGCTGCTGAAGAGGCAACTGAGGTGGAGCCTGGAATCGATGGGCTGGGATATAACAACGTAGCCGCGGACGAGTTTGTTGACCTTTTGATGGACGAGGCTTCTATTTTTAATTTCTGGGATACGTGGAACCGCGAATGAAGGAACTAAGCGAAACTATATACCATGAGCATTCCGAAATCCCGATAAATTAGTTCTCTTGTAAGTATTAGCCAGACTCCGACAGGGCTGGGATACGCGGGCGAAGAAGCAGTCCAGGCAGGAGAATGAAAATATACTACATACCACATTGGTAAGTGGCTCTGAACCCTGCAAGTGCCTCATGGCTTCTAAAACGATTATAATATTATAGGAGCTGAGACTACTTTCGAGTTCTTATATACGCCATGCAAGAGACGATCCTCGTGCTTGATTGGAGACAACGTACGGAAATTCTATACTGCCCATATATATATCTTTTTTTTAAATATATACGGCGATAGCCAACGCCACTGACGTTTTTACTCGGGAATCTGTCATGTTGCTGCGGACATTGCGGCGGTGCCCGCAGACACGCCCGCTAGTGTCAGAAGCCCCAAGCGGGCAGCCCGCGTATATAGCAGCGTCGATCGTCCAGAAAACCAAAAAGACACTCACTCAGAACTTCCATACTGGCATTCAGTTTCAGAAAATGGCACCCCAAGTTCCATCCAACCCAGATGAGGTCATGGTTATCCGGACTGTCACGCCGGACATTGTGACATTGAGCCTGCCATTTTCGCCTTTTGGTGGAATCAAGTTCGGAGGCCGTGGGACGCTGGGTATGCTTTCCATTACGATCCCGACATAGATGTCAGATCCTGTAACTAATCATTGTCGGTGCATTGATAGTCCGCCTGGCTACAGGGTCGATTGCAGTCTTCTCCCCCGTTCCGTTAACGACTCGAGTGCACGAGGCAATTGCCAACTTAGGCGGGCAAATCAAATATATCGCAGCTCTAAACATTGAACACCACCTGAATATCACACAATGGAAAACTGCATTTCCGGGTGCCGAAATTATCGCTCCCGAAGGGCTCTGGGAGAAACGGCAGTCTGTTCCGGAGTTTAAGGACACGCCCTTCACGCATATATTCCGCGCCGATGACGATAGACCCCCGAGAATATCGGAGGAGTTTGATGGCGAGTTCTCAGTGGAATACGTTCCCAGTCATCAGTCAAAGGAACTGGTCTTCCTGCACAAGCCGTCCAAGACGGTCTTCGAGGCTGATCTAGTGCTGAACTTGCCAGCGACGGAACAATATTCGCGAACAGGCGAGAGTGCAACATCTGGCCTCCTAAACAAACTATTGAAGCCGCTGGCGTCGACCGAAATGTCGGCGTTTTGGCAGAAGAAGTTCGTGTGGCATGTTTCGGCCATGGCAGATCGCAAGGGCTTTGGCGCTTCGATGCAGCGCATTCTTGCTTGGGAGTTTGAGTGCATAATCCCCTGCCACGGCGATGTTATCGAACATGATGCCCGCCAAGTGTTTCTGACTGTAATGGCACCGTTTATAAACGCTGCTTGATATGCTACTTCTTCTTCAATCCTGTGGTTTCCTAAATAAGCGTTGTTATGTTAAAGCTAGGCTCCGTTGCTTGACACAAGTCTGTTATATTAACCCTTTTTGGAGTTGTTAGGAAGCAAATGGCCAGCTATTCTGTTAATATAATAACACAATAACGTTGGTGTCCATAAACAGGAATCCAACGACTGCCGTAGAATGCCGGCACTCGATTAAGCATACCACATCCATCCACTTGTAACCTGGCCGCATCTGACTGCTTCCACCGCTGTTTGAAAGTCGAGCTTTGCCATCATTGTGGCTTCGAAGCTCGGGATCTTAGCAGAGCGGGAGATAGGAGGTTGGAAGTAGGGAGAAAGAGGAGAAGCAACAATAGGACCTCAGTTGTTGTATATCTATCTAGAAGCGTGACCTAATTTAACACCTGAACAGCTTATGCCCAGCCTCAACCCGACCGACCGGACCGGACCGGCCTCCTGCAGCGCAATGTCGTGCCCAGTCCCCGAGTCAAAGCACGAGCCGAACCCCAAGGACCATGTCGAGGGCATTGGCTACCTGGCCAACCAGGAGCAGCACGAGGAGACGGTGTGGCGGGTGTTCTCTCGCTATTCAAAGCGCATTTTCTGGCTGATCCACGTGATGTGGGTGCTGTTGATCAGCGGCTTCGACAACAACGCCAGCTTCGCCGTGATCAGCATCCTGCGCTTCCGGATTGACTACGGCTCTGCCTACGACGGGAACTACGTCTTGCCGGCCCGATGGCTACGGGGACTTGCCGAATGCATGGCCGTACAAGTTGCTGTTCATCTCCCAATGTGCCATTAGATTCACGGGCCCCCCGCCACCTATTTAGAATAATTAAATAATCAATTTTAATTTCTGGAAGTTGCTCATACCCTACCACATTCCCTTACATCTGCTACCTCTGATAATATAAAGCCGGTGGGTAGGTAGACTCCAATTAATCATAGCCACCTTACTAAGACATTTTTTAGAACGAGTCAAAGAAAAACGCTCTGCGAATTCTGAATATGTTTACCCATGGAATCACCCATCTGATTGAGTACCTAAAGATTAATAGTCGGTAACAAAGGCCCGGAATAACTGCTTCTAACACGTTTAGTGTAATTCTCATTAGGGCATCTGCCATTTTTGCAAGCTAGTGTAGGTCACAGAGCGCAATGTGGTTCTAAGCCCAAGCGATTTCTGGCAGGAGAGCCTATAAGTGACGGTTGGAAAGGTTAGACCGCAGGGTATTTGCCCTTTTCATGTCTGTCGGGGTCCTCTTTGTTCTTCAGACGGGATGTTGCGCTTGGTTTGAGGATCATTCTTTTTATAGGTTTCAATAAAGGAACAATAAGCATGGGTAGTCGGCCTATAGTATCCCCGTGGGAATGGTAAAATGTAGATGGGGCCTGTACTGCTGTTTTTCGAGAAGCTGTTGGGCCGTGGTGCTCACGTACAATGACGAAAGTAAAAAGAAATGAAATTAGAATTATGGCGTCTGGATGTATGGCTTGCACAATACCTGATAGAATGTTCATTTGTAGATAATTGCGGTTTTTTTCTTCTTGATGTGGTATACTCGATAGGCAGTGGACAGACACCAATATGTCAATAGATACGTCTCAACCATCCCGCAGAGCATGTTAAAGTTCTTTGGGCGAGACTAGACATGCCCACTCCCACCAATTACCAAATCGTCCTTCCTTGTATCAGGATGGACGTCAAGGCCCTGTCCCATGTCGTCCGTTTTGAACTTAGCGCTCTTAATCGCGCCGACAAGGTCAAAAGGCTCGAGAGTCTGAGAGGTCTCCGTCATCAGAGTATTGGCTTTGCTTTCCTCAGTTAGAGGATCGACGGGTGGTTCGCTTATTTGAACAGGCTATTGCGTTTCATTGGCAGAACCAGATTGGAAGTGAAGAATAAGCGAGCACAACGCGGCAACATGGCCGCCAAGCAACCTATGTACACCTCGCCACGCGGTACCGATCGCACCGGTTGCTATGATAATGACTCGATCTGGGGTAAGCCGGATTAGAGCTCCAACGGGGAAGGTTAGCAAGCCAAAAAGCATGGACCACCCCCACTGCGCGCTAGTAAGAGGAACCACGCCGAAGGTTTTTCCGCCTTTGAATATGATGATGATCTGGCCAGCTAAAATTACCGCTTGGACGAAGAAAAAGGCGTAGTTGCGGTGGATGCTGTCGAGGATGTTCCAGCCATTGTTGACTGTGCGGTAGCTGTATGATTGTTAGAGTTAAGTAGTCTCTATAGGAAAACTACAGGAGTAATATACTTGATCATGTTGAAGAACTGCATCCAGACATAGATGTTGAATGTCATGGTCTGGAGCTTGGATTGTTCTCTCGCAGTTGTAGCATTGAATATGCCTTCTCCTGCGTAATGAAGAACGAATATGATGATTAGCTGGTAGATGGACTGACCAGTGACCATCTTCCACATGGCCGGGCTTAGAATGGAGGATCCTCTTGGTTCAGGCTTCCGGTTGATCAGAGACTTTGTAGGCCAGTCGGTTGCTAAGGCTAGTGCCGCAAATATGTCCATGATAAGGTTAATCCAGAGCAACTGGATGATGGAGAAGATAGATAAGTTCGTTCCGCCTGAGATGGCTAACACGATGGTGAGGATTCCTGCCAAAACATTGATTGTGAATTGGAACTACTTTGTTAGAACTTTAGGCAGAACTATTATGGCGGGAACGTACTTGGAGAAATTTCTTCGTGGCATTATTGACTATCCAACCCCACAGTAGAGCCTTCACAATAGAGGCAAAGTTGTTATCCATGAGGATAATGGACGACGCCTCTTTTGCAACCTCCGTGCCCTGGATTCCTATCACAAACCCGACATTAGCGGCCGTGAGTGCCAGGGTGTCATTGGTTCTGTTACCTGTTATAGTAATTTAGGGTTATTAGGGTTTAGGGTTAGGGTTAGG
>JOMC01000199.1:0-23813 GCA_000812125.1 Aspergillus ustus
TTTTTTTTTTTTTTTGAGGAGGCTTTAAGAGGTGATCGAAAATTATTATCTCGCACTAACCCGCGGGCACAACGCTCCTCTCTTCGGTAAAGCGGGGGGTTCGCAGCCACATCCCCATCGTTTCCCGTCCCTTCCCCTCTAGCAGTCTATCTAATATAGAGATATATCTATATCCATCCACTGTGTATGTAATTATTTGAAACAACTTCGAAAAATAATCCCGCTATCCATCGGAAGCAAAGTACCAATGGCGGAAACCGGCCAACAACAATCTCCAGCCTTTCCTGTGAGTTAAAACACTACCCGAATGGCGAGCTACACACACGAGATGGAAGACTAACAATAGAATTAAAAAAATTCCCCCAGCTCGCACACCCGCCCGACAAGTGTCGCGGCCCCTTTTCCAACCACCTCCTCGCGGGCCGAACATTCGCGTACACCTATCCGTCCGGCATCGCCTACTACATCAGCTTCGACGCCGACCACGTGTATTTCAACCTCCGGGAGACAGACGGTACAATCCCAAGCACGTACCGAAAGCTTCCCTACAAGTCCCGACTGATTCGGTCTGGTTCTCCGTCTCTCATCCTGGCCCACTGGCTTGCGCCGCGCAGGCAGGGCCATGTTGCGCTGGTCTTTGATCTGGAGGAAGGGACCGTCACTGTTGCGGCGCTGATGCCGCAGAAGTTCGAGCTGTTCGATTCAACGGTCATAGAGGAGTCGTACGAGGACTATAAGGGTGCGATTCAGACGAATGGGAGCGAGATTGTGAATTAGAGATACTATTATGTATTGCACCAGGGCGACTTCATATCTACCGTGGTGGCGAGGGTGCTTGGGGGAGAATTCGAGCTTCAGTGACTGGCAGATTCTAGCCGCGGTGCTATGCAAAAAGTAACTGATAGAGGTTTAGATCATGCATATGAGAGATGGGAATGCGGTATATCAGCTGTTGACACCGCTCAAAAATCGCAAGTGCCAGATTGATGCTTCCCGATATATCTTGACACGATTCCTCGTGTATACTGAGGCTTTTTAATACAGTAATATAATATGTACATTGTCAAGGAAAGGTGTGCATGTAAATCACTAGCCTCAGCGCACATAGGGAATCACTGCTGGTGGAACCAGCCACATGGTTTGGTTTGCAGAGGGTCAAACTGAGCTGAGAGGATAAAGTGGGTGAGAAATAATATATTGCCTGGATGATTATTGCAAGGTTGCTAAACCTGAGCGTCGTGGTTTTAGACCGCACCACCATATTAAACGCGAAATCCTGACTTTCGAATCGGGCTACCAAATATGTGTCTTTTTATGCTCTAAAATAATCTGCCTTGTACGGCCCCTGTTTGTATGACCTGGTTGGGAGTCCGGATATGGGATACCCGAGATAAATAGCAGATCTGAGGAGACTTTGGAAACGTCCACCTTCCTCATGGCGTACGTAGAGGAGGCATCCTCAACTAAAGCTAGTAAGAGGGTGTGCCCTTATCCTAAATAGGGAAATTACTTGGAGAGCTAGGGATCAAGTTCTTCGTCCTATGAAACTTCGATTGAAACTCTATCCAAATTGCATCTAGCCAAACCTGGAAAGTACTTACACCTTTCTAGTTGATAGTGGGTCAACCAGAAGCGCTGGGAATGACCGGCATCGTCACGTAGTTTTCAAGACCAATCCCGAACCTAATTTCATTCCTCCCACCGAATACCCGTTCATCGCGGTCTTTCGGGTGGTCATGAGTGAATATCCCGCTTCCCTGAGTGTCCGCACCAGCTATCTCAAAGACCAATCTATTCCCAGGGCTGACGACCACATTCGTGGGCCAAATCTCGACTGTGACGTTGTAAACCTCGCCAGGTACAAGCGGCTCTACACTTGTGGAGGCATAGCTGTGGTATGGGAGATAGTCGCGGTGATATGCATGCGCCGTGTCCACCTTTCTAAGCGAGCAACGCAGCCAGCCCTTGGTAACCGGCACTGGGTCCCCTGCGGTGCCGGTGTAGAAAATCTCCTTCTCGGTCTCATGTAAGTGGCGGATAGTTACAAACAGGTCGATGTCTGACGGTGTTGATCCTCGTTGCATCGCAGGGATACAGACATGGAGATTGGCCGTCACATGCCCGGTGAACTCGGTCCGCTTGGTAAACGGTTCGGTCTTGAAAGCCACCATCCCATCACTTGATTGCAGAGCAAAACGGCGTTGCCGCGGTCGTCCCTGTTAAGTGGCGACGTCCAAGGGAGCAACCTGCATCATATCCCATGAGAGGCATCCGGTCTGCTGCAGAGCTGCTGTGCTTGGACGGTCTGTCATGGTCCCGTCCAGGAGGAGGTAGTATCGTGTATAGACAGTATTTGGCAAGGGCCATGATGGCTCCTGCCTTCGCTGGTAACCGCTTTCTTTGGCACCATTGTTGAATCCAACATCTCCCTCCCTCAGCACGATCGATACCGGTGGGATCTTGCCCGGTGTCGACCACCCTCGATCGTCTTCTCCCTTAAGAAAGGCATCAAGAAACGATTTCTGCAGAGCGGCGTTTTCCCGGTAATAAAAAGGAAGGTCGTGCCGTCCAGTAATGAAGTGGATATATTTAAACTCTGAGCCTGCATGAACATAACCCTCGACGTTGCCGCGAAGGTGTAGAAGAATGCCGCCCTGTATACCATTTTCAGCGTCAATTTCAGCTCATATTCCAAGTGAGTGAACGGAGCGTACCCAGTTCGCCACGCTTAGGAGTGGTACTTTAATATCTTCCAGACAATAGTCCCGGGAAGCATAGTACTCCTCGTCAAGGTATCTATGTTCGACGTTATCGACGCGCTGATCTCGCAGGTTGCGCTGCAGCTCTTCCTCCGGAAGCGTCCCCTCGATAGTAGGCGGCATTTTGGGATTCGATCGGGGGCGGCCGTACTGGTTGACAACGACCTGGCCGCGCCACCATATATCTAGGACAGGTTAATTTTAGCCATTGCATAAAGCAGATTTGCATAAAGCAGAGGGAACAAAATCATTACGTACCAATGAAATTGTTTGATAGGATGCCACCATGCCTGCAGCGGTCGCGATAATAGTCCGACATCCCCTCCCAAGGTATGATGGCCGCCAACCCCTTGGGATTCCTCGCAGCCACTCGCCACTGCGTCCCAGCATAGTAGCTAATGCCAAGAAGGCCGACCTTACCTGTGGACCACTTCTGAACCGCAGCCCACTCGACAACATCGAAGAATGCATCGCCGGTCCCCTGGCTCATTGTATCCAGCAGCCCAGGGCTCTGCCCGATGCCTCGCTCATCTGCCCTAACAACAATGTACCCATTGCGAGTCCACCAGGCTGGATCCGGTGTCTCCCAAGCAGAATGGACGGATTTATGGTCCGGGTTTACTTCATCAAACGACGACTTTCTGAAATCGCTGTACGCAACGTCCTTTCCATATGGCCCGTAAGTGACAAGGACAGGGCATTTGACTCCGGTTTCGGTGTCATGAGGACGGTAGATATTTGCCCGGATTACTCCTGTCTCGTAGGTGCGCAAGGGGATGTCCACGTTCTGTTCATATATGTAGGGGAATGAGCTGTCGTCCCTGAAGGTGATACTGGAGGTCTGCTGTGACATCTTGCAGACTTCAACGCGAGAGTCCTTTGGTCATGGTAGGGCTATCATCAGTCTTAATGCGCAATATATCATAGTAATATGGGGTCATTTAGATGGATATTAGCCGGCAATGAGGAGGCGGGGGAGAAAGCGGACATCCTTGACTGCTCCACACATCCGGCTTTGCGAACATGTTTTTCAAACGGAGTTGGCCCAAGCGGGCTGCCACTAAGTGCATCGAAGTACGTGCAAGTTTACTTTCTTTCCCATCAAACGCTCACCTTGGCGCCTTTGCATTATCATGGACTCCCTTCCCCTCGTTCGCCGCATCGTCACAGGCCACGACGAAGCCGGGAATGCGATTATAGACTCGGACTCTACCCTCACCCCGTTCCGTCCTCAGGACCTTTTGGGCCCCGATAACCAGATATCTGATGAATCAGAGAATAAGGCAAAAGACGCCCACTTTGTCGTTCTCTGGCGAACCGAGGCCTTTCCAGCTCCACTCCAAGGCCCCTGGACCGACTATAACAATAAACCTCTTCCTCTAAGCGATCCGACAAGCACAATCGCGCGTATTGTCGATATGCCTCCTGGTCTCTCTTCGCCTTTCCACCGCACCGTCAGCCTCGATGTAGGAGTGGTGCTTGTGGGCGAGGTAGTCCTCGAGTTGGACAATGCGGTCGAGGCTACAGTGAGGCAGGGGGAGACCATCATCCAGCGGGGGACAATCCATGCGTGGCACAACCGCGGTGAAAAGATCGCACGTGTGCTGTTTGTTCTTGTACCTGGTCAGGATATAGAAATTGGGGGTAGCATCATTCCACCAACCAAACTAGGTGTCAACTGAAACCTGGACGTCAGGGTTCTTCTTGCTAGCTGGGTATAGATAGTGCAATGCAACGAACTGCTCTGCATACTCTTGAGTTATGTACACGAGGCGTATCCTAATTCTAAATCACATGTTTCACGGAATCAACGGGACGAGAAGGTGGCTCTTGAACTGGCCGCCGGTGTGGATAATAATGTCGCCCTTGTTGCAGGTTTTGACAGCCGGTGCGAGCCAGGAGATCTCTGGACGCAGATTATGGCCCGCGATCACCAGCTTCAGCTGCTCCCCAGCCTCCCAAATCATCCCATGGGGCCACATCTCAATCTCCACTGGCACGATCTCGTCTTCGTGGAGAGGTTGAGGGTGTATATGAGTGTAGTGCGGCTGGTGGGGGGTCGACCGTTTGGTGTCGAGTTGCATGTGACTCACTCGAAGACGCCCGGTTGACCCCTGCGAAAAGTAAACGTCGACGTGCTTGTCCCCCTGTCGGTGTAGCGCATCCAGTTCCTTCCCCGCTGCTACTGGGTCGTGCTGAAGGTATCCCACATCGATACAGCGGGTCTCAACCAACGCCCCGGTACTGTCCAGCTTGCAGAATTTTGTAAAGAGGTCGATATCATCATTGCCAATTGCCTGCACGAACAACTTGAGCTTGAAAAAGCCGGTAAGCTCAGTTCGTTGCTGGAAGGCAAAAATAAAACTGGCTTCCCCGGTCTGCGCGTCAAACCGAACGCCCGATTCTTGAGGCGGGCAAATGTTGGAGACCAGCGTTCCCTTATCTGAATCTAGGAATAACTTCCGGGAGACTTGCCTCGCGAGTGGAAACTCACCTTCGGGCCTATTGACGACGTTCTCGTGTCCCGGGTTCAAGATTGAGAGCCTCACTTTGGGCGTGAATTCCCATCCGTTGGACTCGCCCTTCATGAAATGATCAAAGAAGTTTCGCAGATCTTCAACGTTTTGTGGGTAGTAGAGATCTGTATTGGTCAGCTTGTTTTTCAAGCATCATATTATATCAATCGATCATTGCACCCACCCGGCCATTCGTGGCTATCATGCACCCTGAGCCATTTGTGTTTACTGGAGGACTCCGTCCATCCTCTGAAAGTGCCCCTCGTATGTAGAGCGTTGGTCCAACTGGCAGTGACGTACATCGGCACCTCAATCTTGTCGCATCGTGCGCGGCGGTCCTCCCAGTAGTCGTTCCACAAAGGGTAGTTCCACGTCATGGCAGCAACATCCTCTGTACGGCCCTGGCCAGGCATGCAATTATCCAGGAGACCCTGTTGGAACTCCGGGTTCGGAATCCCACCTCGCTGCGCGTTGTCATTGTACAGGTCGCTCCAGCCTTCCCAGGGCGCGAGACACGTGAGATGGGGCGGTCTTTCCGCGCCTACAAACCATTGGGTCTGGGCCAGATACGAGTTTCCTGCCATTGTGACTCTTCCCGTCGGTCAGCATGGAAAATTTGTGGAGGATCGGATTGGGCTTTACTTACGTCTTGTTGCTCCATGGCTGCGCGGCTATCCATTCTACCAGATCGTAACCGTCTTTCCCATCTACCGTTGAGTTGATGTATGAATCGCCCTCTGACTTCCAGCTGCCCCTGATATCTGGACTGGCGTTAGGGGCCTCTCTTGACGTGAATTGGGATGGACATCTTACCAGGGTGGATGAGGGCATATCCATGAAAACACCAGTACGCAGGGTCCAGGCCCTCGAATTTCTCCAGCGAGCTGACTGTTGCCTGTGGGATTCCGTTCCGCCATGGGGACTGATCGGTTATCAGTCGATTTACCCCTCCATTCTTTCCAAAGCCGCCGCTGGAGATGATGGCCGGAACTCGGGCGCCCGATACGGGTGGCCGGAAGATGTCAAGGTAGATTTTGGTGTCGTCCCGCAGAACCATTTCCACGTCGCGTTCCCAGAGTATGTCGCATGGTAGGGCAAGCGCGCCATCCTTGAGTATGGACCCCTTGCGCAGGATTTTGGTTTCAGGGTTGAAGCCGGGGTATCGCGCGTGGCCGACGCTGCTCACCCCCTGCTTGAAGAGTACTTTGATGTCTCCGATTCTGTCCATTTTTTTTTTCTTTCGCCGATGAGCAGTTGGTGCCTGAAGAAGGAAAGACCGTTGCCATCATATTTATCATGGTCGCTTTGCTTCTGGTATGAATACACATTTCCCGTAAAGGTTGATGAACCGGCTAGTGGGGGATGCTGCTGGTCTGGCATTTCCGGCGGGGATGGATTGTCCTGCAGGCAGGGACGTACATATTTGTTATTGGAGTTCAACCCTCAAACGCAATCGTCACTAAACTAATCTCTATCGGGTTGTCTAAAAGCACCTTCAAGTTGTCTGCTACTCTCCTAACCCAGAATGACTGTCGGAGGACCAGCACGAGCCCAAGCTCGCCATGCGGCATTACCGTCGATGGACAAAGATCCAAAGCCTCTATCTGTTATTGTTATTGGCGCGGGTATTGCTGGTCTAACTGCGGCTGCTGCACTGAGGAAGGCAGGCCACATTGTGCAGATGAGTACCAGGCATGTTATCAAAGTACGGACATGGGTTACTGACAAACCCAGCACGTCTTCGAGCAGTCAAGTTTCGCGAACGAGTTGGGTGCAGCCATACATGTAGGCCCTAATGCAACCCGCGCCCTGGCATCCTTGCACTATGATCCTTCCCGACTCCGTGGTGTTCAGTGCTCAGGGGTTTGTCGCACCCTTACCCCTCATGACGGACTTGTCAACAATGCTCATGTACTTTCCCAGATGATGGTTTACACTTCTGCTGGTGAGCTGCTAGCGGATGAGTCATACCGCGATCTGCAGGCGAGATATGGTTCCGTACGGCCCCCAATCCTCCTTAAATATATATATATATATATATATCAATGGCCCTGACCACTGACCATCGTTTAGCCATGGTATTTAGCGCATCGAATTGACCTTCATAATGAGGTAAAAACGCTAGCCTTTGGAGAGCAATACCACGGCCGCACGGCTGCACTGAATTTGGGAAGTAAAGTGGTACACATCGACGCGGCCAACGGGGTCATCCGCCTAGAGGATGGACAGGAGCACAAGGCAGACCTTATTGTTGGGGCAGACGGTATTCACGTAGGATTGCACACCCCTCCCATTTCTCTTTGGATGACGGGCTGAACTATTTCTCGCAGTCTATTACGAGGGCGCTCGTGTTCGAGGGGTCCAGAGCCCACCATACAGGAACCTCGTGCTACAGATTCGTCGTGGATGCAGAGGAGATCCAGGGAGATCCAGAGTGCTCTCCAGTGCGATCAGACGGCCGTTGCAGGATCTTCCTGTCCGACACTAAGCGCGTCGTCATCTATCCGTGTCGGAACGGGGATATCCTCAACTTTGTTTGCATGTATGAAGACTCGTCCGAAGACATTATCGATGGTACTTTCCCTTACGTCTAACACACCTGCATTAGCTTTATCACGATGATGAAACTGAGGATGAATCTAGGATGGAACTCTGCAAGTTTGACTGAAGAGCTGTTGCGCACGTTTTCCGACTTTTGTCCGATCGTTACCAACTGCTTGCAAAAGGCAACAAATGTCAAGCGCTGGCGTCTTCTCCAGCAAGATCCGATCGACCGCTGGATTCAAGGGAGATGCTGCTTGATTGGGGATGCCGCGCATCCCATGCTTCCTCGTATGTCGCCGTCCCCCAAACATCCCACATTGAATTAAGGTCTTCCTAATTCCCTCTAAAGATCAAGGACAAGGCGGCGGACAAGCCATCGAGGACGGCGTATCGCTTGGCCCGCTCCTACCGCTGGGAACAACACCGAGTCAGGTTCCTGCAGCGTTGGAGTTGTACCAGCAGGTCCGCTACGAGCGAGCTTCAAAAGTGGAATGGCTCTCGAGAACTCAACAGGCGGGAAAGACGAAGCTCACTTGTATGTGAATTAAGTTGCTTGTGTTGACGTTGGAAACTGTACTGACAAGGCCCACTCAACAACAGCAAGGCAGATCCATGATTTTATATACGGACATGACGTGGGAGAGTACGCTAAGCACACTCGGTCTTCCAAGCTACTCCTGTGACTGGAATAGAACTTGTCCCATAAATTGCAGTATTCCCAGAGAGGGGACCTAGGATGTGATTGAAGAAGTTCTGCATAAGCAATCAAATAGAAAATTGCTATATATTGGTAGCTGCGAACAAGAGGGAGTTATCCCCGCTGCTTCCCCCCGCACACCCGACCAGCCAGGGTCGATATATATTTGGTTTATTCTAGAAAAGCCCATGTATTTACTGTAAATATTAACAGTAACCAAAGATGGCCTTCAAAAGACTAGTACGATTCGGCCACGCTGGCTCCGAGCATTACGGTGATTTACTAGAGTTCAATGAAGGCGCTGGGACTTTTCTGGTCGAGAAATTCCAGGGCAGCCCCTTTGGGACATTGACGGCCACAGGCGAGACTGTGCGGGTCGAGCAGGTTTGAAGCCGTTTCTTCTCTCTCCTTTTCTCTTCGCCCCGCTTCGAATATAAGAGGCAAGGCTCAAGGCTAAAATTATTATATATTTTCAGCTGCTGTGCCCCCTGGAGAATGCACCCACCATAATCTGCGTTGGCTTGAACTATCGCGAACACGCTACCGAGGCCAAGGTGAGCCACCCACCGAACTCGCATCCCGGTCGTACCTGCAGAGTCTGATACGCCTTTGTCCGCCAGCTCGAGATCCCACGGGACCCAGTCATCTTCACCAAACCTCCAGACGCGCTCGCCGCATCCGTGGCACCAACCCTTATCCACCTGGACGCACAGGGGATGCTAGACTACGAAGGGGAGCTCGTCGTGGTGATCGGCAAAGACGGCAAGGAGATCACTGAGGAGGATGCGCTGGACTACGTCCTGGGCTACACAAGCGGCAATGACCTGAGCGCCAGGAATTTCCAGGGACCGTCCTCTATCTCCGGGGGCCAATTCTGCTACGCAAAGTCCTTTGACGGATTCGCGCCGATTGGCTCGTATATCACCGCGGCAGCCGACATCCCAGACCCGCAGGCTCTGTTTCTGGTCACCAAGGTCAATGGTGTCCAGAGGCAGGCGTCCTCCACATCAGACATGATCTGGAATGTCCGGCGACTGATCGCCCATCTGTCGCGCGGACGGACCCTGCGAGCTGGGACCCTCGTCATGACTGGGACGCCGGCTGGCGTGGGGCATGCGACGAACCGGTTTCTCCGAGATGGCGATGTGGTTGAGGTCTCAATTAGCGGTCTTGCAACGACGACTAGCACGATCTCATTTGACAAATCCTTCAACTTGGGTGGTGGAACGAAACAATTGGATGTATAGTTGGGTACATGCTGAGATTGTCCTGGAATGTCTCGGATCGTTCGTGGGCCGGCGGGGTATATTTAGGTAGTCAGGCAACACTGTCTATTTGAGATTAACATATATATATATACTCTTCAAAGATACAGATTCCCGTTTCTCCTCCTTCCTGCGCTGAGTGCTATCCTTTGCCGTTACCAATCCTGCTGTGTCCATATCCTACCTGGGAATGGTACAAATCGATTATGAAAACGGGAAAAAATATAGCATTTCTAACTAGGCACACCCACAAACTAAGCCGATGAATTGGTCGATATCCACCGGTCAAGAAGAGCGTATCCGTAATCACCCCCGTTCGGTGTCCGGAGAATGGTGTGAGTATGAGACTTGGCCGGCTCAGTGTTGGAGAGAAAG
Organism: Aspergillus ustus; assembly: GCA_000812125.1. Lineage (NCBI taxonomy): Eukaryota > Fungi > Ascomycota > Eurotiomycetes > Eurotiales > Aspergillaceae > Aspergillus > Aspergillus ustus. The sequence continues at coordinate 10,157 of JOMC01000199.1, forward strand.
ACGCCAGAGTGGTGATCGAACTCGCAGATAATCACTGGGCTCTGGATCCGATAATAGAAAGCATCGCTGTCCCCAAACTGGCCAATCCAGGAAAAGAAAGTCTGGCCACGGTGGTGCAACACTTGGTTCAGGCGATTCTGTCGCGCAGTCTTCGGCAGGTAGAGGTGGAATTCCTCGACAATGTCTAGCAACAGGGCGGTGAATACTGGGTCCAGCTCCGCCAGGCACACTCCCTCGTAGGGAACCACGCGATTATCCTGAAAGGCGCCGCAGAGATGTCGCTGGTCGGCCGGGTTCCATCTCCAGTCTGGCATTGCCGCATCGTGCATTTCCTTGAAGATTTGGGCTTTGGCTTGCAGGTGAGGGGGTAGCTGTTGCATGAATCGAAGGCCAAGTGCCTCCTCCCTAGTAAACAGATTGGATCCTTTGAATCGACCGTCGTCAATTACGTTGGGCTCCGCTCCGGTAAAGGTTGGCGACAGAACAATCTGGCGGTTGAACAGAAGGGCATTGATGCACAAATGGTGGCCGTATATTGACCATCCCCAAGGTATCTCTGTTGATGGCTCCCCAAATAGCATAAAGTTGTAGGATTTTTCGTTCATGACCCCTGGTGCCCCGACAAGGTTTCCTAAAAATCCGTTGATTCGCATCGCCGTAATCGCTTTATGAAATCCCTCAGGTGACAACGTAGCCTCGATGAGGCTTAATATTGCACGCTGGGAAGCTCCTGCGGCCTCCTCCAGTCTCAATCCAAACCGGTGCACGTAGAGCTCCGGGTTTGACCATGCGCGCTGTTCAGGAGCACCCAGTGGCCGCATTAGTTTCTGTCTTTCTGTGCTGGTCACGGTGGCTAGCATGGACTCCGCGGCCGCAACAATACGAGCTACGTCGAGCTCATCGTCCTGGTCGGGAAAGAGGTTCGCGATTGGGGTTCCTCAAATCGTCCGTAAGTCATCAGATTAACACGATCTGCACGTGGACTGGCTTACCATCGATGGTAATCCCTCTGAACGGTTCTTTCCATTGCTTATCCCACACGCTGTTGATCTCGGCGACCAAGGGAATCTCGTTCAACATCTTGTCAGTGTATGACACAGCGGTCTCCCCTCGAGCGCGGAGCACCTGAGGGGATTGGAGGTCCAGCCATTGGCGAAAACTAGCCATACTCGATCTTGATAGCCTAATGGTGTAGCCGCAGGGGGCACTCAAAATTGTCGTCTGCTAATACTCGTAGAGCGAGGGATGGAAAAATACTATTTTCAACGCCCAACTAGCGTAGGATAAGTTGCACATCGGGCTCAGTGCCAGCGTGGGACGGAGGCCACTTGCAGTGATGGCGCCGGATCGGCGGAGGTGGGGGGCAGTCCAACAACAACAGTGGCGTCAGGGCCACAAAGTACAGAGCCTCTGTGTACCCCTCCAACCTCCGTGAGCGGTTGCGCTATGCTCTAATAAACATTTTGTCTTTCCTTTTCTGTGCTCTAACGCCTCTAACGCATTGGTCAACATGCCGTACTACGCGCCGTTCCCTCTTCGCGATGAGCGCTGTTCCAAGAGGCCCTGCTCAGCAACGCCGGTTCTCATTATTGGAATGGGGCCCAGCGGGCTCCTCGCAGCGTATCTCCTAGCCAAGCAGTCAATCGCATGCGCAGTGATAGAGCGGCACGAGCTCAGACTCGGCCAACCAAAGGCCCACGCAATCAACCCGCGCTCACTGGAGATTTTCCGCCAGACGGGCCTGGACACGACCAAACTGCGAGAGCTGGGTTCGGGTGCTGACGAGGCATTTTGGGTTCGCTTTAACACTGGCCTCACGGGTGCTCAGTTGGGTCGGATTCCGTATGAGCGGCAGGATGAGGCAGTCAAGGATCTGACACCGGAACCTCTCTTCAATCTCTCGCAGCCCATCCTCGAGACCTTCCTGCAGGAGGCGGCACTCGCAACGGGGCTTGTGACTCTGCACCGTGGATGGATCTGGGAGAGCTTTACATTCAATGCGGACGGGCATCCAGTCTCCCGGCTTGTCGGTCGCAACAACCCCGGGGATATAATCGAGATTACCTCGGAATATCTTATCGGTGCGGACGGCGCGGACTCGAGTGTACGGAGCGGGGTCCCCTCGATCGACTGGGAAGGCCTCCAGCTGGGAGAAGCCAGCGCCCAAAGGAACTTCTACTGCTCCATACATGCCCGTGGGGACATACGCCAACGCGTCACCGACTCGAACCAGACGGCCCAACTCTACTTCTGTCTCCATCCCGACCATGCCTCTGGTCTCATCGTCTACGATCTTTCCGACTCCTGGGTGCATACCCATGTGGTCAACCCGAATACCGACGACGTCAACTCATACACGGAAGGAAAGTGCCGCCAGCTGATCGATGAATGCATTGGTCCCGGCATCGATTATACAGTCGAATCCGCAAACCTGTGGTACACATGCCCCCGGGTGTCAAGCTCCTTCCATGACGAGAGCAAGCGGATTTTCCTCGTCGGCGACGCCGCCCACTCCTTCCCACCACAAGGCGGGCTGGGGATCAATACTGGGATCGCCGACGTGCACAATCTGGTCTGGAAGCTGAGCTGGGCGAGGACGCTGAGTCGGGAGGCTCAGGCGCGTACCCTTCTCGAGACGTACACCCTGGAGCGAAAGCCCGTCGCCACTGCCAACGCGACACAGTCCATGGTTAACGAGGCCCGCTGGATCGAGTTTAATAAATTCGCCACGGATCTGGTGCGCGAGGCAGAGGCGTCCGAGCAAGAAGGGGTGGTGGTGGCCGCGTATCTGGAGCAGGAGCATGTTCGACGCGCGTTGAGCCAGCAGATTGCCGCCAACAAGGCACACTTCGACTCGCTCGGAATGCAGCTGGGTTATGTGTATGGAGAGCGGGATCCGGTGCGGGAAACCGAGGAATCTTGGACATATGTACCATCCCCCAGGCCTGGCGCTCGCCTCCCGCATGCATGGCTGGAGGGGACGCGTTCGGTTCTGGATCTTGTGCCGTATGGCGCATTCACTCTCTTCCATGTCGGCGGTCCATTTGAGAAGACGATTCACTTCGTCTTAGGTCACAAGGTGGAAGTAATTGTTATATATATCATGGGCGACGGAAAACTAGAGGAGTGGGCGCGATCGTTGGGTCTCGTTCATGGCGACGGTCTTTTAGTACGTCCAGATCAGCATGTCCTGGCACTGGTTCGGTCGGATGATGAAGTCCTGGCACATCTTGTTCAATACCTTGGCCAGAACTAGACAGTATCTTGAGCTCACGTTCGCTGTTCTGCTTGCCTTCCTCGGTTGTGGTATATCGGGTCCAGGAGATGAGTTACCCTAAGCAGTAGTTAAACTCGGCGTAAATAGTATGAAGTAAGATTGTTGTAGGAAGATAGCAAGTTAGATACTCTGCATTTTCTAGACATGGCCCTTCGTATATGCCGGCCGCATAACTGGGGAGGAAGGATTTAACAGCGGACACCGTATATCAAGGAAAAAAAAATCAATAGTATATTACTGTACAACATCATCAATCCCAATATCGACTAGCTGCACGTTGTTCCAAAGACAAAGCTCCCTCGCCAGATTCCAGACAGCTCGAATGGCCTGGCTGGAGTTCCCCAGCCCGCGGGCCGCCCTCAAGTGTGAGGCTGCCTGCCGAGTTGCGCCGGACGATGTGATGGCAGAGGCGAGAATGAGCTGCGACTCCCTCTCCAAGAACACCCCGGTCCGCGTTGTTTCGCCGAGCGAGTATCCGAAGCAGACGGCCCAGGTCAGCGAGGAGAAGTCCGGAAAGTGTTCACGGAGGACCTCGCGGACCTCGCTGTTGGCGACGGTTCGATATGTTCGGTCCATGAGCTCCTGACCGGCCTTTCCGTGCTCGCCTCCGTTGATTTTGGGTCGTCGGGGTGTTTGCGTCGTGAGGTCGAGCAGGTCATGTCTGCGAAGGACGTCGGCCACGCCCAGGCATGCAGTCACGCACCAGGGGATTCCGACAAACGGCCACACGATCATAATCACTCCTTCCAGCTGTTGGAAAGCAGTCGCGGTGGCGTGCCTCCCTGTCTGTACAGAGCCCTCGAGAATACATGGCACAAGGTCCGCCCGATGAGCACCGATACAAAGCGCGGCCTAGCTCATTGCGAATAACATCAGTTTCTTGGAGCGAAAAGTCTACAAAATCCGACACCAGGGGGTCCACTGACTAGGATTGCATCTGCGATGGGCTTGAGCTCGGGAGCAGCGATCACCAGCTGAGATCGGAGCCGGGCAAAGAACTCGCGGTCCCATCTCGGGGCATTAGGCGGGTTGTTGGCTGTCAGGTATTTCTCTTCGGAAGTTGCCATTGTATCTTCGCTGTCCGGACAGATGATTACGGCAACCTGAGAGCACTTCTAATTGACTGTGGCCAACAGGGGAAGGATGAATGGACGGGGTAGAACTGGTCTTCACTGGAAACCAAGAGATATGGCTTGACTCAACAATACATCGAAATAGGCTTTTCCCGCAGATGAGATCCCATGGAAAACAAAGCAAAACGCCTAGAACTAACCCCACGCAGTACACCAAACCAACACACCTGCTCATTCACACCGGTGGAGCCAGCCCCTCCTCACTCCCCAATCGCGTGATCGAGCGCCAGGTACTCCACGATTCCGCGTCTGGGGGATGCGGGTGGTGGGGAGGGGCAACCCTAGAAGCATCCGCATCGCGGCTCAGCGGGGGAGTATCGCCAGAGACCGAGTGGAGCTGAATCTACTGGTGCACCCAGATGGCCCCGCGGCCTCGCCTTGCCTTCTCGATCTTGAACCCCCAACACCACTACCACTACCACTACCACTGCCGCTGGAAGTTGACAGGATGTGCATCCACATCCAGTGCAGCAAGGGTCATAAACAGCTCAGGCCCACGCATGTGATGCTGACATTCTGCTCGGCCGCTGTCCAGGCGGCGAGGCTGGGGGCGGTCGCGGCACTTTGGTAGTTGGCCGAGGTCTTAACCTAATAACGCGTAGAATGCTCGTTATGCACACACTAAATATGATAAAACAAATGAACGCAAAGTCAATGCCCGCCATGGCCACAGCGCGGAGGGAGGCTGCTTAATAGAGAGTAGAACACACAGAATTGCCAAAGAAAATAGTAGATAGAGAGGGATCTTGAGTCCATTGCCTTGTGAAATAGGCCGTAGAGCAATGATTGGAATGACGACGATGACGACGTCCATGGCGATATTGGATGCCGCGTTCGACAGGAACAGCGACCGACGGTCGAGGAATGAGCCTGGACGTTCGGGCTCCCACGATTTCGCAACGGGGATCCATGCAAAGATTCCGCTTCCTACAGCCCACAGTGTGAATATGGCCGTTGTACCAGGGCGATGTAGGAGACGGTGCCGATGCGGGTCATGCCAAACGCCCTGACATACAACAGCAGCGTTGGGGCCCGCAAAAACCCCATGCAGATGTTATAGACTGGCGGACTCAACAAATCAAACTTGAAAATTTAGAATAAACGGGTCAGTTTGGCCCAATGCCCTTTCGAAATGAACGGTGGTGATCAGGTGGGAAGGTACCAAATACTAACGGCGCATGCTTGTTGCCCCTATACCGAAGGCTAGTAGTCAATCAGTACGTAGACATTCCCTGGCCTCTCTGCCTTGTCTCAATCATACTTATGGGCTATACTGAGCGCCATGAAAAACAGAGCAAATACCTAGAAAACATCAGGGAGACCGAGAAACACTAGTCAGACGCGCATACCTACCACTGCGACGACTATCATGTAGTCATCCAGTCTCACACAGCGGACCAGCCACAAGCGAGTGGTAATTCTAGTCACCACTGCACCCGCCAACACGGTTGAAAGTATGATGATTGCTAGGACGCCCTGCATTTCTCTCAAATGTGACTTACAGCGGAGCCTGGATCGTGTGCCGACGGAGGAGAGGCTACTGTGAATTCTAGGAGCAGTTGCCGGCCTCAAAAGATACGTAAATGAGAAGCTAAAAGAACAAAATCCCACCGCCTAAATTCTTGGGTCTGTTGAGTGTGAAGTAGCAATATGGAGAAATGGGGGGAAAGGGGGGTTCAGCTCTGGCATTTTATCCTGGTTGAGGAGCAGGGTCCCCCAGACTCAATGCCTTTTCGTGATTAAAACTTTATTTACTATCTGAAGACTAGAATAAACCAAATAGTTCAATAGTCACTTTACAGGGTACAGATTGAGAAGGATTACCCCGATGACCATGTCACAGCCTTGGTCTGGAGAAACTGGTCTAACCCATGCACCCCGCCAAACCGGCCAAAGCCACTGGATTTGAAGCCTCCGTGGGGCAGGTTCGGGTCGTCGAAGATGGTTGGCCGGTTTATATGCACTGCCCTGTTTGATTGGAGTTGTTTTAGTTGGGGCTGTGCACGAGTGAGGAAAAGGGAGGCCATCTATCTCACTCACCCTGAGTCAATCTGCCCTGCTACTCGCAACCCCCTGGCTAGGTCCCTCGTGAACACTGCCGCTGCAAGCCCATACTCCGTGTTGTTTGCTAACGAGAGTGCATCTTCCTCCGTGTCCACTACGTGTAGAGACACAATGGGACTGAACGACTCGGTATAATACACGTCCATGGTCTTGTCTACGCCGGCGAGGATGGTGGGGTTGTCAAGAACAACCCGTGCGCCCTTCCCAACGGCATCTGATATTAACTGTTCATGCTTCTGAACCGCCGCAGCCGATACAAGTGCTACCGATCTTGCTTCCACGCCGAAGCGATCCGCTGCGGCCTGTACAAGGAGCCGCTGGAACTCTTCGGCCACTGCGCTTTGTACAATAATGCGCTCTGTTGACATGCAAATCTGGCCCGCCTGGAGAATACTCCGGTCAGTCCATGGAGAGCCAAGAATAAAAAAAATAAAAATACGGGGATGTTGCGGTGCGTTGCGTACGTTGGTAAAAGCGCCTTCCGCACAGCCCGCTGCAGCCGATTCAAGGTCCGCATCGTCGAGGACAATGCAAGGCGCCTTCCCCCCCAGCTCCAGCACAACAGGTTTTACGGCTTGGCCCGCGATAGAGGCAACTATAGCGCCCACCCGCGTACTTCCAGTGAAGTTGACCAGTCTCACGGCCCTGTGCGTGATGAGGGCGGTACAAACTTCACTAGCCTCCGATGGACGATGGTAGAGAATGTTGACGCAGCCTGGCGGGAAGCCGGCTTCGCGGAAAATGTCGCCCAGGGCCCAGAAGCACTTGGGTGACAGCTCAGATCCCTTCAAGACGATGGTGTTGCCGGCAGCGAGGGGGAGGGCGATGGCTCGCGCACCTAGGATGAAAGGAGCATTCCTGATGGGCGCAGATGGAGGATGATTATCAGTTCGCTGGGCAAAGAAAGAAAGAAAGAAAGAAAGAAAGAAAGAAAGAAAGAAAGAAAGAAGAGATACGTGGAACGCTCACTGTCTAGTGTTGTACATACCAGGGAGCGAACCCCAGAACCACCCCGTAGGGAACCTTCAGGACCAGTGCAGTCCGCTCCGCGTCTTCGATCTGGGGCACCAGCCCGTGCATGCCAGATATCTTCCCCGCCATATCACGGAGCAGGTTTGCGGCCAGGCCGACTGTGTGCCGCGCACTGTCCCTGCTACAGCCAGTTTCTTCGTGCTGATACATCGCGAGCAGGTCCTGTTTTGCAAGGAGTAAATCAGCCGCCCTCGTAAAGAGCCCCCGTCGCACAGAGGCTGGAGTTTTGGCCCAGCCCGGAAACGCTGCCTGTGCCGCGTCGGCTGCATAGATGGCTTCTTTGACCAAGGCAGCGGCGCACTGATGGATGACGCGCTTCGTGACCGGGCTTTGGATGGGGAATGTGACCCCTGTCACCCTGTCTTGATTCGCGATAATCAGGGGAACGGTTTCAAGGTCACTACAAGGGTCTGCCATGGTGTATATATTTTTTGGTGAGGGTTTGGATGGTGGTGGGTCGGCTTCTCGCAAAGATTGAAGTCAAGAATCAACTCGTGCACCGCAAAGTCCCGCATCTGAGGGGGATTTAGGGAAGTTTTTCTATCACGCAATAACCCCTCCAGCTTTTCAAAATCCAGCCGACTGTGCTTGCCACGGAGTCCCAATCTAGAGGCTGGCATTCTACGATCCACCTCCCCGCCCCCTCTCCCCCAGGCTGGCCTCTTTGCGCACCGTAGGCGACTTGCTGGTCTTGTCTGTCTCCCGGATAGTGGGGTCGACTCTCGCGGAGGTGCTGCGGGTGGTACGGCGTACGAGGACCTCATCGCAGCAGTAGTTGAGAACCTTCGGACAAGAGTAATGGGCCCTTGTGTCCCGGAAAGGGGCTATGAGTTGGCCGTATCGGGTCCACGGGAGTTGCGCCTGGTGATCGTGGGCATTAAAAAGAAAATAGTCTGTCTGCAATGAGTATAGACATTCAACAGCAACAAGCAACATTAGCCCACTCAGCCGACAGGGTTCCGTTCGGGGGCTCCGACAACACTGATTAGGTGTTGTAAACAACCTCTTTTACATCAATCCCTTCGCACATCGAACTACGAGTTCCGCATCTCCGATTAACAACAACAATGACGCACAAATTCAACGTCCTCATTGTCGGCGCAGGCCTCGCAGGTAAGCGAGATTATGAATCCGTCGCTCATCTCTGCAATGGACCGGCGTTAATCTGGTCTAACTCCGCCCTACAGGTTTGGCAGCCGCAGTTGCGCTCAGCATGGATGGCCACACCATCACCGTCCTGGAGTCCGCTTCAAAGCTCAGCGAGGTTGGTGCAGGGATCCAAGTGACCCCCAACGTGACACGCATTCTCCACCGCTGGGGTCTGGCGGAGCCCTTGGAGAGATCCGGGTGCACCCCCGAGACGGTCACGCAGCTGCGGTGGGAAGACGGGACGCACCTCACACAGTTTTTCATCAATCGCGATCGCCGGATGGAGCGCGAGTATGGATACAAGTACTACCACATCCACCGCAAGGATCTCCACCGAATGCTTCTAGAGATGGCCCAACGGCACGGGGCTATCGTCAAGCTGAACTGCGCCGTCGCCCATTACGCGACCTCGAGCGATGGACTGTCCCAGGCTGTCGTCACACAGGACGGATTCAGGCACTCGGCGGATCTCATCATCGCGGCCGATGGATGCCGCAGCACATTGGGTCGATTTGTGGTCGGCTCGGATATCAAGGCCCAGCCAACGGGGGACAGCGCTTATCGGGCTTTGTTGACTCGTCAGCAAGTGCAAGAGGCTGAGCTCGAGATCCCTGAACTGGGCTCTGGCTCTGTAGTCTGGCTGGGGCCCGGGTCGCATGTCGTGGGCTACTACGTCGATAGCGGCCGGCTCTATAATCTCGTTCTCGTCGTCCCAACCGGCGACGAGGTGAACGAGGAGAGCTGGAAGCTACCGGGGAACATGGAGAAGCTTCGTGCGCATTTTGCTGGGTGGGACCCGCGACTACAGAGGCTGTTGAGCAAAATCGACCGGTCACTCCTCTGGAACCTTTACGATCGGGGAAGTTTGAGTGAATGGGTTCACCCGGGAGGCAACCTCGTCCTGATCGGCGATGCAGCTCATCCCATGCTACCATATGTTGCTCAGGGGGCAGCAAGTGCAATTGAAGACGCCGCTGCACTCGCCGAATGCTTGAAGTTTGTTCCAGAGAAGTGCAGCCTTCGAGAGGCCCTGGCGACGTATGCCCGTCTGCGCATCCCCAGAACTTCAGCCATGCGGACGGCTGGGCAGAAGAACCGCGTTTACTTTCATCTACCGGATGGTGAGTTTTCAAGGAACATGCTCGCTTGGAGTGTATCCTTTGCCCAGTTCTGCTTTTCGTCACACTAACGGCTGGTACAAGGTCCCGAGCAACAGCAACGAGATGCCGACTTGCAGAAATATGACGAGACAGGCGAGACGCCGAATCAGTTGAATGACTCGAAGGTCCTCGCTGCCATGTACGGGTATGACATCGTTAAGGAGGTGCGTAGAGAACATGGGGCTAACCAGGCTATGTGAAACACGACCCGCCTTGCTGCCCTTTACTCCAGACTCTGAACCGGTCTATATATATATAATGAATCCCTAAAATCGAATATCCCGTACTTTGCTAATCCATATTATTCACACATTTGGCCCTCTAAGCCTCGAGCTTACCAGTATAAGGGGTTCCTGAAGTATCATTCTCACCTCTGAGGCCTGTGCCTTGATCCAAACTTTGTAGCCAAAATCCTTCTAACACTATGAGGACGAAGCATTTGAAAATATATCAAAAGATGATTCAATTGGTTGAATGAAGAATTGGTTCTATCTTATGCGTCTGTGCTGCTCTAGCCGCATAACTGGCCTCATTTCAGGTTCGGTGTATAGAGAGATAGATACTGGCGTTATGACAAAAATTGCTAGCTCAATCGAAAAGCACATGAGGAGTGCCGTATGGCAACGTAGTGACCCTGCTAGATGTCTCTCTCTCAACCATGTCAGTGGCTGCGTCGGTCTTGGTGTACTTGGGATTCAGGGCCCCCTGATCATGCAAACACCAGATGACCTTCTCCGGCTGCCCCAGCCACTTCAGCTCCTGGGTAACAAACTCAGCCGCAGAACCATCGAACGGGCGACCATTGAGATTCGCGCGTCCGGCAAGCCCCAGAATCGCCACGTCGGGTCGCGGAGCGATCTCCTTGAGAATACCGCCATAGCCGCCCAGATGGCTGTTCCAAAGCAACGTGTTGTTGCCAATCAAGAAGTTGAAGAGCAGTTGGCCGCCGTCATAGAAAGAACATCGATTCGTTTTGTCGTCCTTTAGATACGCGATAAATCGCCGCATATCTTCTCCGAGGTTTGGGGGGAGATGCGGGAGGTTCACCAACCCGCCCAATCCGTATCTCAAGCCCCTGGTAATATCCATTGTCCCTTCGTAGTCGCCCGAGCCCGTGTAGACCGTGCCAGAATCAATCGCCTCGGGGATCGAGCGATGGTCGCCCGGTGGCATCAGGCAATGCAGCGAGGGCCACACATGCACGGCGATTGGGGCCAGGACAGGGGAGGGTTCTATGGGTCCTGGGCGCTGAAACCTGGGTGGTAGCCCACCTTTGCTATTTCCCGCAGCCGGATCGTCTGCAATGGCGTTTTGGCGCTGGGAGAGAGTGAATAGGGGGATCCGCTCCCCTCCCGAGACAGCCATGAGCTGCGACTCCGGTACACCGGCCTCGCGCATAACGTAAATCGCTTCGGCATTCCCGACAATGATTGCGCCGGTCCGCTGAGCTAGACGGTCTGCTCCAGGGAGGCTAGCATGGGGCAGTAAAAAGTCAGCGACGGAAGCCAATAACAGTGCAAAGGGTAGAGTGGGCGAGCAGCTACTGATCGAAATGTGCGTGACTGATGAAGATGTAGTCGCACTCGTCTACATTGTCGATTGAGAGATGAATCGGCAAACCCTCGGGGCGCTCAAGCCACGCATCGAGGAATATCGTCAGTCCGCGGGCTTTGAGGCGAAATGTCGATGCGCCTATCAAGTAGTCAGGGAGGGTGTGAGAAAGAACCGTCGGGGGTGGACTTACCGAACCACTCAATTGTCGCGCCCAGCTCTGCGTTATCCGACATTATCGTTGAACAATCTTCCAGGCGGTTACCTCTCGTGCTTACAGCAAAATCGGCCAAGGTGCCTGAGGGCAATTGACAGTATTTTGAGGTGATGGAAATAACCCGGTCCCCCGCGTGTCGCGCGCCTCCTCCCCCACAGATCCGGCACAACCACCACGAGCTTGGGCGCTTAAAATTATTAATTAACAAGTTGCCTGGGCAAACCGGCCAGGTCCCCCCCAAATCTTGAGTAGCTAGCCGCTATCTGACTCATTTCCTTTCTGCCACAATGCAAATCCTCGGTCTCTCGGGAGGCTCCCCAAATGGGAACTCCGAAATCCTGCTAAAGACGGCTCTGGAAGCAGCACAGGGAGTTGCACCGTCGGATACGCAGATTCGGTTCGTTCGCATCCCCGACCTTTCCATCCCTCGCCATTTTCGTGCTTCCGACGCCAAATCTGCACAAGGTGCCATCGAGCAATCCCACGACTCCTCCTCCTCCGCCACCACCACCACCAACACCAATACCCCTGACGACCGCCCCTTTGTCCTCCGGGCAATCATGGAAGCCGATATCATCATCCTCTCATGTCCGATCTACACGCGCACCATCCCGGGCATCGTCAAGCACTTCCAGGACATGACCATGGGCCCTTTCCAGGACACGGCGATGGCGCGGCACCGGCAGAGGACAGCAGCAGCAGCGGTGGCGGGGACGGCGTCTGGTGTGGGTGCGACAGGCACTTCCAGCCAGGACGAGGATTTCGAGCTCCTATTCAAGCCGCGCGTCGCAGGGCTGATGGCCGTCGGGGGCGCGGCCGGAACGGATTGGACGCCGTTTGGGCTCCCGCTCATGCACCAGATGTTCTTCTCGATGGGGGTCCAGGTGGTCTCGCAGTTCCAGGTGCACGGGTGCGGGCTGCCCGGGTCGGTCTTGCTGGATGCGGCGGCGCTCGAGCAGGCGAGGCACCTTGGACTGTCGCTTGTCGCGCAGGCTGGGAAGAAGCGTGATGCTGCCTTTGTTCAGGGGGGGGCGACGACGGCACACGGGACATGTCCGCTGTGTCATCTGGATGTTATTGTCGTCAAGGGTAGAAATGAGGTTGAGTGTGCCACGTGCGGTGCGCAGGGGAGGTTTGTTGTCCAGCCTGGTGATGGGGACCTCGTTGTCACGGTGGAGTTCAGCGAGGAAGGGAGGAAGAGCTCGGTCTTGACGGAGACCGGGAAGGACCTGCATCTGCAGGAGATTATGCGAATTGCCGGTTCTCTGCGTCCGCGCATGGGCGAGGTTGCAGACCGGCGAGAGCATTTCAACAAGCTGGATACGAAGTGGTTGTTGAAATTTAGCTAGAAGCGTACATACTTGGTCCCGTCAGGAAGAAAATCATGCGTAATTGAGAATCTCACCCGCATTCCAGTACACCTTGAGGGTTTCTATACACTAAAACTTCCCTATATTCCAAATTCATATCACCAATGTGTTCAGCGTCCACTCCACCAGGCGTCCCATGCATTTGTTGCTCCGCTATATAAAATATGTTATGACATGCTTAGCATAGGCCTGGTATATCATGTGGAGGTTGGAAATAATCTACATTCAGCAAGCCAATTAGTATACACGCAGGGGACAATGTACATACTTAGTTCATTTATACAGTTATTCGTTAGTAAAATATCATGTATTCCTGTATAAAGTAGTATAACTAGCTTATATACACCACTAGCAGGGTATTCCTGTGCGCATTCACGTGATACAGTCTCAGCGCTGCAAATATATATTTTTCTGTATATATTGAGTGCTGAAGCCACAAGGCCTCTGTACCAGTGTATTACTTATTAACCTTTTGTGGGGTTAAGGAGGTGGATAGTCTATTTATTCAACTAGATTACCTACTATGGGGTATTAATATAATTCCTTCTAGTTTTTATTAGTATACAAATAATTAAGGGAGGAGAACCTTACTTTATAAACGCTATAAATCAAAATAGTTATATCTATTTTGTCAATAGAATTAGTAACTTGAATGTTTCTGTCACGGCAGGTCAGCTGACCTCCCGCTACCTGACCTCCGCGAA
>JOMC01000200.1:0-28346 GCA_000812125.1 Aspergillus ustus
TAACGGTAAGTTCGACGTTGAAGCGATTTACTAGTGGTTATTAAAGGTTGACATGAACCTACCCAAGGGCGGTACGAGATGGCAGAACTTGCCCCGCGGCAAGAGAGCTTTGCCCCAGGTTAATGGCGGCAGGCCCCAGGGCAACAAGGGGATGCCCCAGGGCGAGACGCAGACAAACCAGGACACGGGTCGGCGACCACGGACAGACTCTTGCCGATACGCGAGGAGTCGAGGCCCTTCCGTAACAGTCGGGTCTAACAAGTCTACTCATAGTCATAGAATACTAAATTCTAATCTCCGAGTTTAGTAAGCTTTAGGGGAAAATATGGTCTAAGATGATTTACACCTTATAGAGCTTCATATATTGCATGTGCAGTTGTTTAATATCATTGGTATAATCATGCTTTTTTCCATACAGCGTCCTCCTTAACATAAGCTCTTGGAACATAGCCATTTGCTATGGAATGCTCAAGATATTTGCATAAGTTTTTGGCATCCTAGAAAAAGGCCTTTCTGCCTATTACTAGCCTGCGACTCAGAGAGGGGGTGCACACAGAAGTAAGGAAAATTCAACTCTTAAATAAGGAAAGATAAAGTGCAGATTTAGAAGGACATCAAGGCCGTATGCTAGGCAAAAAGCTCAAAGAAGAGCCATGCTTTTATACCTTCCTCTGGAGCTGCCATCAAGATTTATTATTATTACCCTTAAAATTTGTTTGCTTGACTCCATAACAGGGGCAAGCTGAATTCCGTTGTTATCCTGTTAAGCGGGTTTAGGCAATTTTTAAAAATATCGCTAAACATAGTTGTTGAACTACCCGCGTAAAATAGACGGGGTGAGCGGCTCAGTGAGTACACGTGACAGCTTATGAGCAAGGGCTGAGTGCTCAGTGAGCAGTGATCCGTGATGTGAAATATTCACTAAGCAGACCCCTGAGCGCCCTCACTAAAGCGGCGGTGTCCCGAAGAGGAAGTCTACGATCGTCCTAGAAAATCAAGTACGTATATGTACATATATATGAGTTGTTATACCTCGGTTCTTTACAGGTAGAATTTCATTTGTGGATAAATAGCTTGCTCCACAATTGCATCGGTGTCTATCTATCTATATACCCATTGCATGCTCACCCATCATCCCCTCTCAACCCATCCATCCATTAAATTAAACTAAACTACAAAATATACCTAAACCCCCTGGGCGCAGCCAGATCCTCCTCGCGCTCAACCGTATTTTCCCTCTCCACCAACCCCCGATTCATCCGCAAATGCACCGTGCGAATAACAAACGCCATCCCCGCAACGCCGAGCGCAACAGCCGCCGTCGCGCTCCCGCCGGGGATATACCGCGGCCCCGACGACGAGGGCCACATGTACGAGCCGTAGATGCTCGCCGTGTTGCCGATCATGTTCGCGGTCGCGATTGCCGCGGAGCGTTTCACGAGTGGGCGCGGGAAGGAGTTGGCCACCCAGGCGATTATGATTTGGTATGCGGAGACGGCGCCCATTGGCATCCTATCGAAATTTATTTTGTTAGTCGGAAAGGGGAGGAAGGAAAGGAAGGCATGGGAATGGGAATGGGAATGGGAATAGGTGGCTCGACGTACATGAACATGCCCAGGAAGCGCGCGCCGATGTTCGCCGAGGCCGTGCAGATGATGCACCCGACGATAGAGACGGACATCAGACAAATGATGTGGATACTGCGATCGTTCGTCTTGCCGGACGTCCAGGTGACGACGAGCGAGACGAGGAAAGTCGCGATCCATACTGGCGCAGTGATGAGCAGGGTCTCGATGTGGCTGTACTCGAGCGTGCTGACGATCGAGGGGAAGAAGTACTGGAACGTCTGCGAGAGGAGCGACATGTGCTGCAGGAGGATGAACAGGTAGATGCGCTTGTCCGTGAAGACGAGGTACAGCGCTTCCTTGATCGAGGAGGCGGAGGTGTCGTCTGCTTCGCCGGCGTCGTTCATCAGGCGCCACTGCGCGTACGCTTTTTCTTCATCCTCGAGCCAGGTTGTTGTTGCGGGGTAGTTGGGGAGGAGGATTCTACTGTCGTTAAAACATGGTCGGAGAATAGGTTGTCTTTGGCACTCACGGGACGAGCATCGACAGAGCAACCGTGATGGTTCCCTCGATGATAAAGAGCCACCGCCACCCGGAGATGCCATGAGACATGTGCAGGTTCCCCAGGACGCCGGCGCCGATGAGGCCGCCAAAGGCGTTTGCGAGCGAGCTGCCGGCGTAGAACCAGGCGATGCGGTAGCTGAGTTCCTGGCGCGTGTACCAACTCGACCTATACGGGATAGATTAACCATGCGCAATGTGGAAACGGCTAGTATGGATGTACATGAGCATGACAGCGCCCGGGAAGAAGGGCGCTTCTACGAATCCGAGGAAGAATCGAGCGACGACTAGTCCCGCGAACGAGTGGGCGGCCGCCTGGCACGCCGAGATGACGCCCCAGATGCCCATGGCGATTCCGAGGAAGAGCGACGGTCGGACGCGCGTGAGGAGGAGGTTCGAGGGGAGTTGCATGAGGAGGTATCCGACGAAGAGGATGCTCGTCGCGAGGTTGAAGTCTGTTCCCTGCATGCCGAGATCTTGTTCGAGGGTGCCGAGGCGGGCTTGCGACAGGTTGCTGTGATGCGGCAGTCAGAGGCGAACTGCTACAAATTGAGGAAGTGGGTGAACGTACTTGCGATCGAGGAAATTCAGCAGGTACATGAGAACCAGCAGCGGCAGCAGGTGCAGGTCGACCTTTCGCATCAGCTTCTTCGTCATGTTCCGGTGCCATTCCTCGCTTTTTGCCGCATACGCCTGGTACAGCTCATCATGCTCGAATTGCACTTTTTGGCGCTGCACATCGGTACCGCTGGTGACAGCCTTTTCGTCGACGTCGGCCATGGTGGAAAAGGCGCTGTGGTGTGGAGTGGTGGTGGTGATGGTGGAGCGGCGAGAATTGCAGGGTCGCATCGCTTCTTTAAGCGAAAATCAAGGCCAGACTGCTTCTAGCCTGCTGGCCTTCTGACCGACATCACATCTTCGGAGAACGTCCGAGCCAGCTCGAGTGGCCGGGGACGATTCTGGGGGCCCCAGGCGGGGGAGGTGGAGTTTGCCATGACACTCGGGGGAATGCCCATCGAATCCTGGAGACTCGATCAGGCGATTGATGCGAGATTCTTCATTTGGCATTTCATTCCGGCTTCTCTTGAGATACCCAACTGCAGGAATTTTCTGCAACCTTATCACAGCCTGAGTCATATCCACCCCAGCCCGCCGCCCGCTGTGCAATCACCGCACACTCACCAACACCAGGCTAACCAGAGCAGGATAAGCATACCCTTGGGCAGCGTATTCTGGCCAATCATAGGGCGCAGTGGAGAAGGCAGCCCGACCGGGTTACCGAGACTAGGGTCCCGCATCTCCAACTCCTCCCCGACTCACTCCATCGGAGGAACTCCATACCAAGGGAGCTCAACGAGAATCAGACGGTGAGGTTCAGACTTCGGGCTATCTCAATCCTTGATATCTCAGCCTTTCCCATGCTTAAATTCGGCGCGTGTCCGAGAGATGGCTGATACCAGGGCTGAGGACTCGTCCGCGTGTTTTTGTAGTTGGGGAAGGCTCGGAATCGGGTTTCCGAGATCGGTAAAAGAGAGAAATACCCCTTGACTTTTGAATCAACGGCCGAAGTCAACGAGAATTGTAATGGAAAGCAAGCCAGGAAGTAGACACAAAACGCGTTCCGCAAATGTATATTAAGTGAATTTGTGAATTTCCATGAGATTTTCTTAGCCCCAACACCGATGCAACCTTATGCTAATATATACATCTATTCCCTCATTTATTATATTGCACTATACAGATGTCCGTGTCTTGTAGCACATTTAAGCCTTGCCAGCAAGCCCAGCAAAAGTAGCCGCGTTGTCAGACTCGGATTGTTGGCTATTTTGAACAGTCAGCGCCGTCAACCACTACGGAGTAAAAATGGGAACATACTAAGTCTCGGAAGCGCCATTCAATCCCGAGACAATCTGCGCGCAAACCTGCTGCAGCTGCTTGTTGCTGTCGCCGAGCTGTACCCACAGCTGCTGGAGAGATTGCTGGTAGGTAAAAAGACAAATGTTAGCACGTGTCGCTCCTTCCACCATGTACCGTATTTAGGAGAAGATGTGAGGGAAATGGAGAGGACGCACGGAAGCACTGCCTTGGAAGCCGCCGACCACGCTGTTAAAGTCGCTGCTGGCGCCCGACAGGCTGGACTCGATGCCGCTGCAGATGCCCTGCAGGTTCTGGCTGAACGCTTGGATTTGGGCATAGTCGACGCTGACGGTCTGGGGAGCGGGCGCGGCGGTTGCGAGGGCCGCGAAGAGAGCAGCGGGGATGATCTTGGAGAAGTACATATTGAAGATGGTAGAAATGTGAAGGCTGAGTTGAAGAGTTCGAAATGGGTTGTTTTTCGATTTGCTTGCTGTTGATCTGGTTTTTGATCTGTCTGTTCTTCACAATCCACCGCGTGGGTCGCCGCGTTTATATCCTTTCTTTCCCTCCTCCCGTGAGGCTCGAAATCCGCCCCAAAAAACCTATATTTACTGCTCTGCACTCCGCCCTGCCTCAGCCAGTTTCATTCAGCGTCCCGTGCCTTGGCGCGCATATGAAGACCCATTGGCGTCGTCTGACTGGCTGCAACCTCGTATTCTCCGCTGGGTGGCTGAGTCCGCACGCGCCGGGATGAAGCGCTATGGACCCCGTGAACGCCGCCCGCCCACGCCCACAGGGGGAATACCAGCCGCTAGCCCGCGTTTCTGAATAAGCTGGGCGCAGCCCTGCAGAAGGGTCTCGTAAAAATAGATTGCGTTGTTGGTTGGGGATATCGACCGACTAGATTGCATGATGTTGGAGTGCAACAGGTGATTGGAGTCGAGGGTTACTTTGGCCATTTCTTCGGGGATCGTTTCTGTGCCTCAGTTCCGAGTACTTTGAGGCTTTACCACCACTGGTGGAGGTATTTCCATCCATTGGGATGTACATGGCTTGGACACTGGACTCTGTATCATAATTCATTGGCAATAGATGTACTAGTAGTATGACATTCATGCAGGGGCAGGAACTTCGCATGACCTGCTCTCCAGCTCTATCTGGGATGGCATCGCTCTTTCTATTCACGTCGCAGCTTCCGTTTGCGTAGATTCTTCCTTGACTCCGTTGACCAGTTTCTTCTCCTTCAGGCTTGAAGACTGCTCTTCCGCATCTGTCTTCTCCTGCTTCTCCTTCTCCTCCTTCGCCTTTTCCTCCTTCTCCTTCTCCTCCCTCTCCCTCTCTTCCTTCTCCTCTTTTTCCTTATCTTCTTTCTCCTTCTTCTTCTTCTCTGCGGCTTTCTTCTCAGCTTCCTTCTTTGCCCGGGCGTCCTCCTCTTCCTGAGCCTTGATCTCCGCTAGCCTCTGCACAACCCAGTCCGGTGCACGTTCAATAGCAATCTCAGTCGAAGTGCTATACTGCAGCAAGAACCCCTGTATATCGGCGGGCGAAAATGTGTTCTCCGGAATCTTGTCCGCAAAGGCCGCGCTCAATTCCCACAGCGGAGATCCACGACCACCTTCCCCCTTCTCGTCCTCTAGGCCCCGCTGATCGGTCGGCGCGTCGCTGAAGAAATTGCAAAACATCTTCCGCGTCAAATCGCGATCGGCGAGCTTGAACTTGATCTGGTAATCGATGCGGCCAGGTCGGATCAGTGCGGGATCCAATTTCTCGAGATGGTTCGTGGTCATGATGAGCACGCGGCCCTCCTGCGCGGCGACGCCATCGAGAAGATTCAGTAGCACCGACAACGTCATCTCGTTTCGGTTCTCGTCTCGGCTGCTGCTGGAATCTTTGTCTGCCTCGGCCGCCTCCCCGGTCTTGCGCCGCGATGCGACATCGTACGAGTCCACGTCCTCCAGCAGAACAAGGCATTTCCGTGGGAGCTTCTGAAACAACTGGACCAAGCCGTCTTCCGTTAACCGGCGCGATCCAAGGCTGAGAATATAGACGTTCAAGCCTAGATAACCCGCGCCCGCAAAGGCGAGGCTGGATTTCCCGGTCCCGGGCGGCCCGTAGAACATGTAGCCCCGGCGATAGGGGATGCCTCGATCGCTGTACCATCTCCTGGTCGACGGGAGGAGATATCGCTGCACATCGGCGAGAAAGTTTCGCTTCTGTGACTCGTCCAAGTAAACTGTTGACAGCGGCCGCGCCGGCCGGGATGTTGTCCGCGTCCACGACCACTCATCGCCGTAGGGACCCATGCTGCCACGATAGATGACTGTTTTCCCGTTCTCCTTTTGCGAGAAGGAGACGCGCGCCTCGGCCATGAGCTGCTTCAGGATCGAAGGATCCCAGCCTATACACGAGAGACGCAGTTTCTCCGTCCGCGTCATGAACTGCGCGCCGTGCTCCTCGATTTCTCTTGTCAACGACAGCCAGCGACCGCTGTATCGGAAGTAGTGAGTGCCGGCGGATGGGGTCCATAGCAACGGGCGTGTGTTGGCGACTGCATCGGTGGATTCAGCTGCCGGCGCGACATCGCCGTCATCGATATCGTCATCGCACAGGTCGACGTCCTTGTCATCATCCCGACCATACCAGTCCAGACCGGACGTGAGACTCGTACTGGCGGTAAGACGGTGTTTGTTCCGATCGAATCGCTGCTTCATGAGCCAGTATAGGAGATAGTTGTATGCCTCATCGTGCGAGAAGACTTCGACGCTGGAGTAGAGGTAGTCTAGTGGGACGCTGCTGTAGTTATCGACGAGGGTCTTGACGACGAAGGAGCCGACCGCGACGGACGAGAAGTAGAGGAGGTCCTGCGAGTTCATGTTCATTTTGGTGCACTTTCTCCTGAGGTTGGGAGAATCTTGGAAGAAAGGAGAAGACCGGAAAATAAGGAGAGAGAAAGAGAGAGAGAGAGTGAGCGAGCGAGCGGTTCAGCTGAAGAGGATGAGGCTCAGCTGAGCTGAGCAAACGCGGTGCGGGGGAGCCGCTGGTGCCTGGACTCTGACGTGGCTCTCTCAACCAGGCTGACATGGTGGCACACCGAGATGCTCAGCGAGAGAAGATCAGCCTTGAAATGATATCAGACACTCATCTTGGAAGGAAGGAAATTAACGATAGAGCTTACCAATCCAAGAGGCTTAAAGCTGTGGCACTGATTGGTGTGCCACAGAATACGGGAGAGTCTTGATCTTGGAGAGACCCAAGCATAAGCAAGATAAGGTAGAGTCAAGCCCAGAAGCTCGACCAATGGAGACCATGAAAGGAGACGGCCAATTGCTTAATTTGAAGAACAGTTTCGTGGTTGGTGTACACATTGAGAGGGTCGAGATGACGTCGCCTGTTGAGAGATTCAGGCTCCAAGGCCAACAGCCAGGCTAACCGGTTTAGGGAACCCGTTTGGACGCTGAAAAGGGTTAGCCGCGTGAGCGCCTATATATAGATATGGCAGATGCAGTGCGAGGTAGATCAGCCATGGTCTCTAGGTTGTACATCGACATCCACTTCCATTCGCAGTACCTCGCGCATCTACAGAACCAGAAGTTGATTGAGCTTGATGCCAATATTGCCAATGAGCCCAGACCAGCCGAGACCGACTCTCATTGACACGGACCAAGATGAGGACGAAGATATGGAGAGTTTAGGAAAGACCAAAAAAAGACCTCGCCATACAACGCAATGAGTCCGCTCCCACTCCTGGTGAGAAAATGTCCCGCCCTAGCATCCTCGTCGACTTGCACTCGCCCGCTGACCCAGCCAACGCGCAGAACTGGTCCTCCTCCGAGAAAGACGTTTACGAGGTTCATGAAGTGCTTCTACACCCTTACCGTTTACTGCGCGGGTCTAATGTACTTGATTCCTTCGGAAAGTGTCACTGAGCATCATCTACCTCAGCCCTGTGGCCGCATCAACCGTCCTGGGTCTCTTACGTCCTCGCGCACGTGATCTTCTTTTTTGGGTTCTATCCCCGAGCTTGTTCTAGCGGGAGTCTTTGGGGTGTTTTATTTGAGCGTTTGTGTTGCCATGGACAGTGGATGATATAGCAAGATGAGGTAGAATTGACGGGAGAGAAAGCCGACTTGTTTTGGTCTTGCTTTGTGTTTGCTGGTACGCCACGATAATAATGCGATTTGTTTTCAAGAACCATAGATGTATACACTTTATATATAAGCATTCAGTTGAAATCAAGGGGGAAAAAAAGAATAGATATCCGGCCAGAAACCAGATTAGACAAAGTGCAGAGGCACAAGTGCTCAGTGCTCTATCTGTACAACCGAGTCCTTATTTCCAGTCTATGTAGTTCTTTGATAAATTATCTACATATTGTGGTCCATCACAAGGTCGATGCTCGAGGGTATCTCCACCGGAGTTCGAAATATGTATCACATCATCCATATTCCATGCAAGGTGCTCTCCACTAAGCTAAAATATGACGTGACCCACCTGGGATCGAGTCGCGTCGTTGGAATCAAATTTCCTGACTGGGTTAGCTTGCGTGATGGAGATGGCGCCAGATTAGAAATCGCAGCGCTAATCAGGCCGTTTGGCTTTGAGCGCCAATAGAAGGTCCCAGTCAAGGAGATCGAGTCGCAGAGCTAAGCTTTTTCAATCAAATCTTGTCTGTGTGACATTCTTTAGGTTGGCTTCGTCATGGCTTGGTGCTATAAGCGAGAGGAGCGAGTGGATAGACTGTCAAGTTGACATTTCTAAGCATCGCGGGTGTGTCAGGGGATTGATTTTTGAGGGTTATAAGTATTGCGATTCGCATGCCATGTACATATACAGTCGAAATCATGCATTCGTCCTTATCCTCAGTAACGTACTAGATCAGCTATGGCTACCAAGACAGAAACATCGCCGTCGCCTTCTGAATCTAGTGTGGAAAGGGCTGTCCCGGCTGCAAAGGCGCAAGCACCCCCTCCAGACGGCGGCCTCACAGCGTGGCTCCAAGTCGCCGGCGCCTTCTTCCTCTTCTTCAACTCGTGGGGCGTAATCAACACCTTTGGCGTCTACCAAACCTACTACGAAACCACCCTGCTCGCCAGCTACAACGCCTCCTCGATCGCATGGATCGGGACAGTGCAGGGCTTCCTGCTGCTCATGGCAGGCATAGTCGTCGGACCCATCTTCGACAAGGGATACCTCCGAACCCTCCTCGCAACAGGCGCATTCCTCGTCGTGTTCGGCCTGATGATGACCTCGCTCGCAGGACAAGACAAATACTACCAGGTCTTCCTCGCCCACGGCATAACTGTCGGAATAGGCTGCGCCTGCCTATTCCTCCCCAGCGTCGCCATCGTCGCAACATACTTCACCACCAAACGCGCCCTCGCAACGGGGATCACCGCAGCAGGCGGCAGCATCGGCTCCGTCATCTACCCAATCGTCTTCCACAACCTGATCAACCCCCTCGGCTTCCCCTGGACAACCCGCATAATCGGCTTCATCGCCCTCGCAGGCCTCCTCTTCTCCCTCCTCACAATGCGCCTGCGCGTCCCCCCACCGAAGACCACGCGCCCCCTCCTCGACAAAACCGCCCTCCGCGATCCCTCATTCGTCCTCATAAGCCTCGGCCTCTTCCTCGCCTTCACAGGCCTCTACTTCCCCTTCTTCTACCTCCCCACCTACCTCTCAACCGCGCTGCACTCCTCCTCAAACACCGCCTTCTACAGCATCGCAATCATCAACGCCGCCTCGGTCTTCGGCCGGATTATCCCCGGCCTCCTGGCCGACAAACTCGGCTCCGTAAACACAATCCTCCCCATGTCCCTCGCATCCACACTCCTCGCGTTCGCCTGGCTGGGAATCCACAATATCCCCGGCACAATCGTCTTCACGATCCTATACGGGTTCACATCCGGTGCGATCGTCTCACTACCGAATACCATCCTTGCCAGTCTGACGACTGATATGCGTGTCCTTGGTACACGCATGGGGATGTGTTTCTCGGCGGCGGGGTTGGGTCTGCTCATCGGGAATCCGATTGCGGGTTCGTTGCTGGATTTGGAACATGCGGAGTTCTGGAAGGGGCAGGTCTTTGCGGCGGTTATGGTTCTTGCGGGCGCGGCGTGTTTTGTTGCGCTGAGGGTGTTTTTGTTCTATACGGGTGGGAGGGGATGGAAGGTGTGAGCGTACTGATTCTTCGAGTCGTCTTGGTTGGTGAGTTGGTGAGGCGAGTTATTTTGCGATGGCGGAAGAGAGGGATGGTGGGAATTTCGATGGATAGATAGATGGAGTGAGTGCTAGAGGTTGGCGAGCATTGGCTGGAGTTTGATAGATTGTTTTGTATGTATGTTTACACAATAGCATTTACTTGTGGTAGTCAAATTGAGTACTGTACTTAAGACCGAAGGTGCCGAAGTCTGTAAAAGAATAGCAAAAGACTAAGGTGAGTTCCAAACTACTGCAGATATGTCTCAGCGATTTCCTCTCTACAAAAATCAATCGGTCTTATGCCAAAACTGTTGGCTGGCTATGTATTACCCCTTCATCGCCACAATAGCATAATACCTCTTCGCCCCCATCTTCCTACAATTCTTCCCCTGCCAGATGAGCAAGATGCCACTGACGAAGACCACAAACGCGAGCAGCCCCACAGCCACAAAGGTACCCCGTAACCCACTCGTCTCAATCCACGGCCCAATCGCAAAAGTCATCGCGCACCCGATCACATTGCGAATCACAATTACAGCCGTTGTCGCTTCACCGGCGAGACTGGGGTAGCTCTCGCTGACATAGCCCAGGGAGACCTCGGCAGCGATGGGTAAAGCGCTCCCGATCATGCCCATTCCGATGATCGGGCCGGACCAGTGGATCCCCTGTGCGGCACCGACGCCGTAGAGGATGAGCCCGGCGCCCATGATGGGGCCCGCGAAGAAGACGGAGTAGAGACGCGTCTCGGGTTCCATGATGCCGTTGTTACGACGCGCCTTCCAGACCATGAACCGATCTGTCCCTGCGCCGCCGAGCCAGACGACGAGGCAGGCGCCGATCAAGGGGGCGAGGTTCGTTAGTCCGAGTGTAGAGGGTTGGAAGCCGTATAGGGTGAAGATGGTGGATGACTCGTAGGCCATGATCGTGAGCCAGGCGACGCCGAAGCCGTACATGATGCCGCACCACCAGATTATGGGATCGGCTAGGAGCAGCAACGGAGTTGTGGCTATGCGGTAGAAGGGGACCGAGGCGGGGAGGGAGGTTATAAGCTTGAGCTTTTGAAGGTAGGTTTTGGGACTATGCCCGGTCTGCTCCTCGTTATTTTCCTGGTGAGTGCGCCTGGGGAACCCGGTTTCTTCAAGGCCGAAAAATATGAGAACGCCGACCCCAAACAGGAAAATGGCGTAGAACCAGTAGACCCCTGGAAGACTTAACAAGCGGTTGAGAGGGTTTAGGATAGCACTTACATCTCCATCCCATGTCATCGACCACAAACCCAGACGCTACCGGCCCCAGGAAAGAGCCCATCGTCAAGGCGAGAGTGTAGATGGACAGACCAAGGCCGCGACGGTGGATAAAGAACTGATCGTCGACTGTCAAAGCTGGGAGCTGCTCGAAAGGAGCGGCTCCGAAACCCAGCAGAATCCGACTGCCGATAAAAGTCGTCTTTGTTTGCGCTGTTGCGGTCACGATCTGAGAGGCGGCGGCGATGATGGTAGAGGCAAGGTACACATGGCGTCTCCCAAAGCGGAGAGCCTGCTATGGTCAGAATAAGGGACACAGTATGGCGGATGAAGCACACACTAGTGGGTTGAACAGAAGATTTCCTAGTCCCAGCATCAGCAGCGCAAGGGCAGCGCCGACATTCAGGTAGCTGCTCGACGCGCCGAGCTCAGCCATGACAGGGGAATAGGTCACGGCAGGGGAGAGTGTAGCGGCACCGAGCATGAATGCCCAGGCGAAGACGATGGCTTGGGCGGAATATTTCCGCCTCCATTTCCAGTTCAGGGGGTCATCCGGCGAAGAGGTCGGACGGGGGAGGAGGACCACCTCTGCGTCGGCGTGGTCAATGAGGATACGAGTGCCAGGAATACCTTGAAAGCCAACATCGTGGACGGTGCCCTGCTCGACATCTGCCTTGGTAGGAGGGAGAGTGTGTTTTTCGTCAGTCATGGTTGTTAGCTTAGCTCTGCTGAGGGTGTTCATTCCCAGCGGGCCCAAGTGAGGGTTTTATATGCATCGCAGCCCGCAAGATAGGGAGCTCCTATCTTGGTAACTGTCGACGGACTGAGGTCGGCAGATACTCCATGTTATCAGCCGGGGGGACCGAGATAAGAGGTGGAGATGAAATGGAGCTATACCCCAGATTGTACAGTCGACGCGCCGGATAAGCCGCAAGGTTGTGGCGATACGGTGGATGCTTTCAAGCTGCGAATCACAAGTCAGGATGGATTTGAGAGTTCAGGATGTGGCTGGCATCGGTGGGGTTAGCTTGCTACTCCAACTCCTGATACCGGCCCACACTGCCGGTATAAAGACACTTCGCCATTGCAAAGCAGGGCTTCTTATCTTGCACCACCATTGAATCATGTCTTGCCCAAGCGAGGACGTGCCTCCCAAGTGGCAAGCAATAGTGCAGCAAAAACAGAAGGAGCGAGCGTCGAAGATCCCTCGAGAGTGGCTCCTGCCTGATGCAGTCACCTCAGACAAGACTGCCTCTCCCATCTCCCTTCTTCAATCCTCTGGCCTGCTTTCCCAACACGAGCTTGACCTCACATCCCCCGAGAAGCACGATGCGACCTCTCTCCTGCAGAAACTGGCCGACGCAGAAATAACCAGCACCGAGCTCGTCGCAGCCTTTTGTAAACGAGCCGCCATCGCCCACCAGCTCACCAACTGCCTCACCGAAATACTCTTTGACGAAGCCGCCGCACGGGCGAAAGTCCTCGACGAACACCGTCAGCATACCGGGAAGACTGTTGGTCCGCTCCATGGCCTCCCCATTACGTTCAAAGACAGCTACAGCATCAAAGGTTACGACGCCTCGATTGGAATCTCTTCCCTCTGCTTCGACCCCTCACCACGAAACAGCCTGCTTTACGACATCCTGACCGGATATGGCGCCATCGTCATCGCAAAGACCACCGTCCCGCAAACAATGCTCAATGCCGACACCAACTCGATCGTCTTCGGGCGCACGGTCAATCCGTACAACCGTGTGTTTGGCGTCGCCGGCTCGACAGGCGGCGAGGGCGCTCTTCTCGCGCTCGGCGGGTCAGCTCTTGGAATCGGATCTGATGGTGCTGGCTCCGTCCGCATGCCTGCGGCTGTCAACGGGGTTATTGGGTATAAGCCCAGTGGGTATCGACTTCCGCTCGATGGGCGGAGGATCCTGGGCACTGGCGTAGTCGGCACGACAACGTTCGGACCTGTTACTGTCACTGGGTTTCTCGGACGGTCTGTGCGCGATGTTTGCCTGTTCGCGAAATTGTCTGCCGACGCGAAGCCATGGGAGAAAGACCCCTTCATTTACCCTCATCCGTGGCAGAGCCTCGCCCTACCGGATGCGAAGCGGCTACGCATCGGCGTTTGGTCGTCAAACAACTTCCTACACCTGCACCCGCCTGTAGAGCGAGGATTTAAGGCTGCCCAGGACCGCCTGCGAGGAGCCGGTATTGAGCTTGTGGAGTTCCATGGACCGGACATCAGCGAGGTCTGGGAACTACAAAAGGAGTGGACGGAGCTCCAGGACTTGTCATATCTGCGCCAGCTGCTCTCTACAGAGCCACACACCGAGATAGTCAAAGCGACCGCGATCATAACCAAGAAGAACCCGCCCCCGCAAGTGACAGTCGACTACATTCATTCAATGAATGCCAGGATCAGTGGCTTACTCCGAGCTATGCATGAAGCATGGAATGAAGCTGGAAACATTGACGCTCTCCTCTGGGTTACCGCACCGCATACTGCTGTTCCGTTTGACAAATACACATATCTCGGCTTTACTGGTTTGTTCAACCTGATCGACTGGCCTGCCATGGCCCTTCCGTTGGGTTTGTTCGCGGACAAACAAATTGACGAAAAGACGCCAATCACCCCTTTCAGTCCGCTAGACGGTGAAATCCAGGATCTTTACGACCCGGACTCGTTCCATGGCCTTCCTCTATCTGTCCAACTCGTCGGTCGGAGATTCGAGGACGAGAAGCTGCTGGGGGTTTCGCAAGTAGTCCACGATATTATCAAGAGTTTTTATTGACAGGTGAAACTGTGAGCATCTTCGGAATCTCCCTCGCGTCTAAGGTATATAGCCAAATATAGGTAGTGTTAAACAGACATTCTTTTTGAATCTCGCGCCCTCCGAACAAGCCTTACCAGCTGTCTTACTCTTCTATACATACGGGAACACATACACTGCACCCTCGTAGTCCAATGAACAACCTCAACCCAGCAACCAGTAATGGCAATCCGATCCTAAACGAAGTCTCCGCCGCTTTTCTCTCACAAATATTAATATTCGCAACATCGCCTCCGTATATGCCGTCGCTGCAATATCCCCTGTCCCAATATCCCGACACCGATGGCAATACAGCAGCAGCATTCGTGTCCGGGTCCCTCGCAGCGCCGACACGAGTCATTGCACCGTCTGGGCTGGCACTCGGCTTTTATTGCGTAGCATCGACTCCATACGCGCCTGGACATTATTAATTGTTTATTTGAGGGTAGGTACGGGGAGAGAGGTCAGAGGTCTGAGGTCTGACGGCGTTTACCTATCAGGTCGACCCCGCTTACGTATCTCTGGCTGTAGAATACATACATCTTGGGTCGGGGAGTGGTGTCATCTAGACTAGTACTGATACGCCTATATATCTGTTCACGCCGACTAGATGGCTGGGAGTTGAGACATCCACCAAGCATCGCAGTCCCTGTTACTCAGGGCTGTGCACTTCAAGGCACGTCCAGATCAAGGTGACACGATGTGAGAATGTAGGTATGCTAGTTCAGGCTAAACCTCAAGTCACCAGATCGTGTCTGTGCCAAGTAGTCTTTACAAGAGCAATATCTGTCTCGCACCTTTGTCCAAGTATAAAAGCCTTCTGTTTCGGTTCTGCCACAACAAAGACACTGAACCACAACTTCGCAACAGAAGACTATAGGCCGCAGCTATCAAAGGAATGGCGGTGCCTTCTATTGTTTCAGAGCGAGGGCTCTTTCGACCTCTTCGTACTTGAGGCATTCCATTTTCCACCTCATCTACTACACACACACAAAGCTGTCATAAAGATTCACCAGTTTCCAAGTATAGAAATTCTGAAGAATCACTTGAAGAAATGCTCACTTTCAAGATGGAACCCCTAATGTACATATGCATGATGGACCCCCAATTTGGATATCTAGATAACCTATATACGATACCACATATTATACGATGGCAGGAGTTCCACCTCCCGGACGCCCCAGTGGTCCAGGGAACGAGCACTTCGCCGTGATCATGGACCAGCTGCACCAGGTCAGAGGTATCAGCTCAGGCACTGGAGGCTTCACCCTCTGGGGCGGCCTGATCATGTCGATGATCCCCGCCGCAAACTTCGGCGTCGACATGAGCCCGCTCTTCGACTCTTTCCTCTCCGGCCTGGGCTTCCAGGAGCTCCTCACCTTCACCGAAACCTTCCCCGCCCTCCTCATCCCAATCCACCGATGGGGGCTCCGACCCAGCGGCACCTGGGCCCAGATGCCCATGCTCAACACCCCCCAAGAACTCATCAACTGGCACCTCGCCGTCGCCCCAGCAGGCACCCCCATCCCAGCCCCGGAAAACCAGATCCCCATGAACCTTGTCATGAGAAACCAAATGGAGCGCAACTGGCCCATCGTCTCCTGAACCATCCGCGGCCGCACAAACTTCCTCCACAGACTCCACGTCCACGGCTTGGTTGTGTTTTTAACTTGACCATGTGTAAATACTCCTATTCATTTCTACCATGTACATATATAGACGTATATTAAACTTGTTATTTACCATATAAATTAGGTATATCTCTGCCTGTCCCCGTAGTGTCGGGCTTACTTGCCTGGTCTGCCGCTCGCCATGAAAATTTGTGTTAATTTAATTTTATTGAATGCCAACATTCTGCTTCGACGACTGAATTCTCGAGAAGAGATTGGGTTTCGTTCTACTCACCCGAAGGTCTTAGGCATACGTATTTCACCGCCCATGTTGATTATCTCCAGGTTGGTTCGGTAGAAACCTTTGGATAACAATGCACGCGTAGATGGTTAAGCCTGGTGTTGGGTTGATTCACCGTGAATACCTGAAACATTGTCAAGACAAAGTGAGTGTGCAAAAGGATGACAAAGGGCGTAACAACGACTCAAAGAGCTCCCGAGTTTGGTTTATTTTTGCGAACAAGGAAGAGATATTGCTGGCCGAAACGTAACAAAGGCACAGGGTCTCCTCTGCTACAAAGTCTGAATGAGAAGGGATCGCTTCTTGATATGGTGTCAGTTGGCGAAGACTGTAGTCTGGTCATTCTACATTGTTTCATTCCTACAACGTTTATCTATTGCGGGATGGGATGAAACGTGGGTAAAGTTGTCCAAAGTCTGTAATTTCCAAGAATAGCTCCCACGCCGATGAGTATTGAAGACTGCGAGGACGCGAACGAGGAGGAATCCAGACTAAAAAGCATAATAGAGGACGACATGTCTGTCCGCCCCGACTTCCTTTTTCTGGTAGTAGAGACGCTATACCACATTCAACAGACTTACCTCACTTTACACGAATCAAGATGGCTGCACCGGCACCACCAGGGGCAGCAGCAGCAACATCAGCAACACCAATATCAACAGCAACAACAGAAACAACAGTACCAGTACCAGCAGCGGCGGCTCCAGCAATACCACGGATCTTCGAAGCGTTCATCCACCCTACGAATCCCCACCCCGACCACGCATACAACATGCTGGACACCATGAGTGATCGGGAGATCGTGCACCTGCTCAAGATATACCCGCAGTATGCCGGGTACGTGGTCACCTGCTATGGGCGTACGTACCGCTGGCCCGACAACTGGCTCACCCTGCGGACCGGGCGCGAGACGGAGGTCTGGCACCGCGAGCGCGACCGGCAGCGTCAGCTGAAGAACCAGCTGAATGTGATGGAAGACAGCAGAAAGCTGGCTTACCGAACGCCACTGGAGAGATCGTACGACCAGCGGATTCTACGCGTGAAGATCGAGCAGGAGAACATCAAGCGGCAGTTCCTGCAGAGGACGCTCCGCAGCGTGCAGTGGAACCAGGCCGTGTGGAAGTCGCTGTTGGATCTAGAGGACCCGACGCCTCTGCAGAGGCAGTACTTGTGGTGGCGGGGCTATATCAAGGACGTGCTGAGGGGGAGGATTCTCGCCTGTTGGGAAACGATTGTGGAACTTGTCGGACAGCTCGCAGCCCTGGGCCCCAACCCTGCCACGCCCGCGCCGCCAGTCCGCCGAGGAGGCGAGCGGTTCCCCGCCGAGCTCGCCACGCTCAACACCAGCGAGGGCGAGTACCCAAGCCTGATCGACCAACTGGTGGAGCACAACTGCGTGGATGCGCTCCGGTGGCTGCGCCATCTGGGAGTCTTCAACCCGATCTCGTACCACCGCTCGGGGGCCACGATGCTGCACTTTGCACTGCGGCGGAACCACAGCGCAATCAGCATCTACCTGCTCGAGACGAACCTCCCCCGCGCCATCTGGTCTCGCCAGCACGGAACCACAGCGCTGGCAAGCTGGAATCACCACGCCGGAAACGAACTGGAGACCCTGCTCCACCAGCGAAAAATCAAGTGGTTCACCTATGCATGGAACCGCATTTATCCAACCCTCGCAGAGATGCCCACTATCCGCGGAGCATGGCTTTTTCAGCCCGAGTCGCGGGAAATACTCTGCACGGTGGCCAGCCTGCAGATGGCCGAGGAGCTCGCGGCGGTCCCGCTGAGCCTCGACCTCTCTGTCATCCAGCCAATGCTCCTGGCCTCGGCGGTCCAGGTCCGGGGCGGGTCGATCTGGCACCTCGCGGTTTTGAATAGGGACCTTCGTTTTCTAGACTTTGTCGGCCGGCGGCGCTTGAACTGGGGGCTGATCGATCGACCCAGCAACGCCGGCAACCACAACCACACCAACCGGACACCCCTGGAGGTCGCCCTCCATCTCGAACGCACCGAGCACGCCGCGCGGCTGGTCCAGTACGGCGCCGCTATCCCGCGCCATGTCCTCAGAGCCATCACCAGCGAACTCCCGACGTCGAGGGACCTCCTCTGGAAGACGGTGCTGTGGTCAACGCAGACGGACCTGCGCATTGGGGCGGGAACTCAAGACGGCGGATGGCTGCACGATGTCGCCTCTGGGTTGCATACCCGGCGGGCGATCATCGACGCGGACCCTCAAATGACGAACAAGGAGAAGGGCAATGAGAAGAAGAAAGCGACCGATCGCGCGAAGCAACTCATCGGGGCAATAAAGAATGGGACGCACTTTTCGCCGCCGGTGGATCCTGGTATGGTTGATTTCCTTGGTAGGACTGCGCGGCAGATGGCGCAGGACTTCCGATTGCCTCGCCCAGTCATACACTTGCTTTGATGACATTGAGCTTTGCTTATACGGATGGGTTGTGGCCTGGGATAGGCTTTATGCTTGGTGGTGGGGGGGGGGGGGGGGGGGGGGGGGGGGGGGGGGGGCATGATACTGCTTCCCAGTCGTGGAATCACTGGAGCCAGCTGGGATTCTGGCTCTAAATATTTATTCATGGGTTATCTGTAAAAAAGCACAGAGTCTTCAATAATATGTACAGAATGGGCTGTCTAGATGTATGCCCTTGCTTGTGTCGCGTTTATTTACTGTATATAACACTCCACAATAATAGATTGCATATGTATTAATATAGTCGATAGTTCTTCCTAGGTAGCAATTTCCATTCCCCTGCCAATGACCTTCACCTAAATTCTCGGCTTAACGAACCATCCACTATGTATAAGTTGTCTACTCTAGATTGCCCGCAGGGACAAAGTCAACCCTCCGTAGGAGCTGTGGTAGAAGTTTCGACATTTCAAACAGCGAGATATCCTTCCCAGATGCTCTCGTCATGGTGGATCACCCATGCATTGATGGAATCAAGACTTTAATAGACCTCCTTATGATGGTCGAGCCCCTGTTGAGGGGTCTCTTGTTAGGGCATTGTGTGATATCAAACCTCCCACGGTCCCCCAGGCGCATCTTTTGATCGGTCAGGGGAACAGGACCTACAAAGTCACAAAATAAGGGCCCGAGGTTCTGTACCTATTGACAGCGTGATTGGATGCCATGCAGTGCAATGCAATGTGCACATTATGAATCTACAGGTAGGATTCACGATCTGCTAAGAACAGTCTATTTGCTCCAAAACGTATTCCCCTCAGAGGTAGCTCTGGCCATCTCCGACATTGTCGTCTCAAAGGTCTCAGGCACCTGCCCCAGGTGACCTCTCAGCAAGGGGCTGACAGCGGCTGCCTCACCCTGGCGGATGGCATCGAACACCGATGTCATGGCCAATCCATATTCCACGTTTCCGTACGTCAGATTATCTTTCCCAGGCTAGATTGCCGCCCACTCCTCATTCGCAATGACCGTAATTCGAGTCTGCCTGCCGGTGATTTTACTCAAGATCTCCGCCACCTGCCCATAATTCAATTCCTGGGGGCCGGTGAGGATCACCGTCTTTCCTTTGTAGGGGAATGCTGGTGTGTCGACCATGAGTCGCCTCACGAGCTCCGCAATCCCCTCGCCTAACTCCGCCTGTTTCACCCAGGAAATCCCCGGGCCCGAGCCATCGTGAGGAATGCGGATCTCGTCCACGGGGCAGCAGCACCTGGCGTACAATTGCTTGCTATGATGCTCTGCAAGTTTGCCGTTTGCTTTGGAGTACTCCGCTTCTTGCTCTTATTAATGTTTTGCATCGAGTTAGTTGTGCACATAGATCTCAATATGTACCGTATCTATTATTATTATTATTATTATTATGCGCGGCTTTTACATTTCGCGATTATTGACATGATCTTGTATACGACCTCCTACTAATGGGATCTCATCTGACTGACTAGTTTACCCGAGGCTTTGACTATGTAGGGGGCGGCTTCTTCGACAACTGTTTGGGGACTTATGTAGCGAACTTATCATACTACTTGCGGATGGGATGATTATCTTCTCTCAGAGAGGATCACTTGCTTTTTTTCCCCAAGAACGTCCAAAGCGCTTAGTTAGTATACATTGTTAAGAGGCATAGAAACATGAGGCATAGCGGCAAAACACCTAATCTACGGAGATAACGCACCGATCCCTTTATTGTGTCTGAAGTACAAAGCGACCTCGAAGCAAGCGTGTTTGGGACCCTTTATCTGCCATACTGCAAATACTTGAAACACAATGTGGTCACGGACAAGGAAGTATAAAGAAACAACAAAGCGGGGGTTGTTAGTATCAAAGAAAGATCGTGTTTCGGGAAGGGTACAATGGAGCGCGGGTACTAAGTGAAACTTGGTAAAGGGATGAACGTCTTTAAAGTTCTTTCTGTGTCTCGAAGAAGGGTCCAATAAAGAGTCATCACTAATCTATAATGGATTGGGTGAACATGTGGGAATTCAAGACCGCAGATAGCATCATAGTCGCCTGGATAGCTACATTTGTCCTTTCGTTTCGGCAGATGAAACGTGCACAATGGTATCCAACTTGGGTTATTTCCAAGTATAGATTCGTAGTAAAGGGAGCCGAGCATGTAGGGCACACCCAACGTTGAATGTAGTTCTACTCTGACTCGATGGATATCTTTTGAAGGGCCGCATATCGCGAATATCGCTCCTTCTCACGTATACCTAATCCAACACCCAACATACATACCATATTCAACTGTTCAAGCTATTCACCATGGCACACGTAGGTGACAGATTAGAACCGCAACCACCAAAGGAGCTGCCCGAGGTAACGCCACCGGTTTTGCTCCTATTGAGCCACACTCGCAATACTAGGTACTCTCTACCGTATGGTCAACACGAGGCGTGGCACGTTGTGCTAGCTGAGGAGCTGAACCGCATGAAGAAACTTGAAATCGTTTCCCTGCTCAAACAATACCCCGAGTTCGCCGGGTACGTAGTTGGCATATACGGGGCTAACCGCTGGCCGGACAACGCCTTGGACATGAGAGACGCCACCGAAGTCGAAAACTGGCACCGCGACCGCGACGTGCAAGTCAGACTAGAACACCAAAGAAACATGAGGCGGCGTGATTACAATGAACTTCGGAATGTCCCATCCTTTCTCCGCCGCACGCGCAGACAGCAGCTTCTCCAGCTGGAGGACGAGCTGGCGGTTATGAAGTACCGCCAGCTCCAACAGGCGCTCCGGCGCGTTCAGGAGAACCAGTTCCTGTATAATCCGTGGGGCCCCGTGCCAGCGGCCAATCTGGATTTATTGCAAGCACGGTACCTGGCTTGGCGGGATTACATTGTGCACGATCTCCGGAGCCGTATCACAGCCGCTGGACGCAAAATTATACGCTGGAAGGTAGAGCTGGCAGGCCATCACCAGCCGTGGGCAGGACTCGCTCCAATTCTCATTCAAGGGGCCCAGATACAAGGGACGATCAACAAGGCAAATTGCAAAGCCTTCCCCCGGATTATTGACCTGCTGATAAAATATGACTGCCGGGATGCGTTGATGCTGGCGCGGCGATTAGGGCTCTTCCACCCGGTGTCATTTCACCGTCGGGGCTGGACATTCTTACACGATGCTCTCATCTGGAATGCCCCCCGCGTTTCCAGATGGTTTCTCAACGAGTATATCCCATATCACCTGTGGCGTATTCCATACGGAACCCCAGCTCTGCAGCACATTGATTGGCCATGGACCGAGCTAGAATTTCTCCTGTATGTGGGCTATCGCCGCTGGTTTATGCAGGCGTGGCAACGTGTACGCGATACGGCGAGGAACAACCTAGTTCGAGGGGCCAATCTATTCCAGCCTCACACCTGCGAGATCCTGTCCACCTTTGTAACCACCGACTTTGCCGAGGACCTGGAAGCAGATCCGTTCAACCTCGACATCGCCGTGACCAACGTCGCAGCCCCCAATCCCCACCTCCCGCTCGCCTTTCAAAACGAAGGGGGAACCATCTGGCATCGCGCCCTGCGGAACCCGGATATCCACTTCCTGGACTTCATGGGCCGCCGCAACGCTCGTCATATCGACATCGCCGACGCCAACGGAGACACCCCGCTGCAGCTCGCCCTGGCCGCCAACGATCAGGTCAGAGCCCGCCGCCTGATCCAGTGGGGAGCAAACACGCGGCAGGCCGCCATCCGCGTGATCCAGAGCCTTCCTTTACTCACAGACTCGGAGTGGAACTTTTACTTCCACGCGATCGGCACCGATCTGGCACAGGGCGAGGGTACGAACGAGGGCACGTGGCTGCACGAGACTGTTCGGGGACTCGACAGGCAGCTGACGCTCAACAACAACAACCGGAAGATGGATAACAAGAAGAGGAATAGCGAGAAGGCGAAACTGGGCACGCGTGCGGAAAAAATGATCAAGAAGATTCGGCGCGGGAATGACTTTTCGCACGGAGACATCGACGTGAGGGATGCCGAGGGGCGCACGGCCTGGCGGATCGCGAATGAGATGCGGCTGTTCCCACGCATCCAGAGAGCGTTGCAATAATCAGTGCTTGCCGCATGAGCACGAATGGGGCGAGAACTTGCGAGGAGGATGCAAGTGGCCAGGACCCGGAACCAGCCACCGTCCACGGAAGGCGCAGTCCATACCACGCACGACAACGATCGGAGGGAAAGAAGCACAACTACTTTGGAATTAGCGAACACGGCAAGCACGAGCTGACATTCCTGTGTTGAATTTGATCTTGAATTTTGAATCTGAATCTCTGTATCTATAGACGCGTTAGTTATTTACAGCCAAGCCACGTTAATCCACTTGCCAACCACGCAGGTTGGTAGATCATTCATTCACCCGCCATCATCATAAATCTCTTAAAAGAGAAATGAAGAGTAGCAGAAAAAGTCGTACCCCATCCAAATCTCCAAGCTTCAAAATCAAAACCAAAATCAAACTCGCGGACAGGATCAAGAGTGCAAAAAAAAAAGTCTGTCTCTCTAAGTAAGCTTCGACCGGTCAACCGGACTTCCGCCATTAGCATGAGACTCGACCTCGGGGTCGATCGCGTCCGTCGGCGGGCCGACGTAGTTCTTGTGGCCCCAGACCCAGTACCAGACGGCGGAGATGGCGACGAAGCCGACGAAGACGACCGAGGCGTAGTTCATCGATTCGGTGGTGACTTCCATGTAGGTTGGCATGCTGAAGAGGGGGATTGCGAGGAGGGTCCATGCTAGTGATGATGAAGTTAGTGGTGATGGGACGACTAGAGGAATAGAAAGAGAGAGTGAGAAGGGGGGAAGAAAGGAGAAGGGACCGTACCGAGTGCCACGACGTTGCAGAATGTACCGAGAGCACCGAGATCGAAGCTACCGTGACGGATATCCTCACGGCGACGGAGAACGAGGGACACCGCGATCGGGCAAGCGTAGCTGAGCGTCAGGAGAATGACACCAACACCGGAGAAAGCGCTGTAGGCGGCCGTAGAGCCAAAGTAGATCAAACCAAAGAGAAGCTCGACGACCATGCCCAGCATCATCGCGTTGAGGGGAACGTCGAGCTTCTTGTTGACGGTCCTCCACCACTGCGACCCGGGGATGGCACCGTCACGCGCAAACGCCCATGTGCATCGCGAGGTCGCGGTTACGCAGCCGATACCGCAGATGAAGCCGAGGATCAGGAGCGGGAGTAACAGCATGAAGGTTCCGACCTGGTTGCCGATGGCGTCCTTGAAGATCTCGGGGACGGGCTGGCCGGAGGCGAGGGCTGCGAGACCGGGCAGGTCGTGCATGACGAAGCAGACCGGGATGAGGAAGACGAGACCGGCGATCAGGTTGATGACGATCGTTCCGACCATGGCTTTGGGGACTTGGACGGCGGGCTGGCGGACCTCCTCGCACATGCTTGTTTGGTCAGTCTTGGCGCTTTTGTGGACTGTGGGTGAGAAGACTTACGTGATGATCATTCCGGTGGAAGAAGTGGCATAGGCAGCTTGCAGGAGACCGATACAGAAAGACCAGCCATCAGGCCAGCCAGTCTGGGGCTCAAAGTGGCCAAACACCCATCGGCCGCTGTTGCGGCCGCCCTTGGCGATGACCAGGAGACAGATGTCAATGGCAATGACACCGGCCAGCGTCCAGAAGATGGCAAAAGACTTGGGATGTGATTAGCAAAGCATATTCTTTTTAAGAAGAGAGAGAAGGGGGGGAGATGGTAAAGGAAGGCGCATCGGGGTCAATTCTACCTCCAGCAACGGGAGCCATTTATTCGCAAAGGCCGGGATCGCATGGCAGACAATCGTAACCGCGAGGAAAATCACGTAGGTGTGCCAGGCCTCCCAGCTCTCGGTGATTCCCACGCCGTTGGAGTCCTCAAAGACGTTCAGACAGGCGATGAAGAATTGGGTGGTTCCAAAGTTCACGGCGAGCGTGATCATGATCTGCCCAGCGACGTAGGCCCACCCGCAGACCCAGGAGGAGATGCGGCGGCACCAGATGGGGGAGAGCACAAAGGTCTGGTAGTAGACACCACCGGCAGTCGGGAAGACGGAGGTGATTTCGGCGAGGGAGGCAGCTACGCAGAGGATGATCAACGATACGAGGACCCAGCCCCAAATAATGTTGGTCGGCCCTCCACCGGCGAGGGCGTAGGTGTAGGTGGTCGACAGGCCATACGGGACGGAGGCGAGGATAAAGGACATAAACACGACGTTCCACGTCGAGCGGTTGCGGGAGAGCTCCGGGGTGTAGCCCAGCGTCTCGAGGACCTGGTCGGCCTGGGTCTTATCGGGGCCGGTTTCTAGTAAGGCGCTGTCGGGGGGCACCCATTGGGCGGCGTCTTTGCGGGCGGTGGCCGACATGATGGATGGGACAGAGATGGAGATGGCGCGGGGGAAGTGCTGCTTGGGGGTTGGTGGCGCTATGGGGTGTACCGCAAGGGCATTGTACAGTCGCAGTCGGGCGCAGAATCGATCCGTGGATGGAGCAGACACAAAGGGGAGAGTGAGCGAGGGAGCTGAGGCTTTAAGAGGAGTCTGGCAGAATTTTTTTCGCGGGCGAGCTCCGTCTCTGATCTTGTTTCATTCGCCTGCGTTATCTTGCCCTGCATTATCTAAGCCGGTGATGCCTGCCTCTTCCGACCTAGCGTGTGCTACCGTTCCAGTGGACTCGACCGCGGCCGCCTTCCAATTGGCTTCTAACCACGCGACCACAAGAAGGGCGGGGCCGCCGTGACGTAGCTGGCTTGTCACGTGAGGACGGCTTGGCGGTCGCTTCCAAGTTGTGAAACGGTCGGAGGAACCTCGGCAGGCGACAGAAGACTGAGAACACTCTTCACGCTTCGATCGTCGTCTCTAATCATCAGATTCTGGTTCGGTCTGCCGACTGTTTCCTGCCGAACTCTCCGTCGCCTGGATTGGTCCACCCCTGTCGCTCACCGTCAGACCTAGTTAACTACGTTGCGAGCTCTAATGTTCCTGTTCCTGCTCCTGCATCTCCCGATTCCCCATCAGGCCCGCTTTGTCGGCCCACCTCTTGCCGCTTGCTGGTCTGACGGGCCGTGCCATCATCGATGGATCGAGGTCGGGGGACTTCATGCCCTCTTCAAGTCAAAAGATACATGATGACCAGGACAAGACTGACGATCAGAGGCTTCGCGAAGATAAGGACATCAACACACTTCCGAAACAGGAGATTTTATGGCTATCCCATTGATAATAGACGTCCCCTGAGACGGCGACCGTTACGCAACGCATCAACACCTTTAGGCATCATCATATTATTCACCAAACCCACGCTCATGCTCCACCACAACTCCGACCTCGCACCGAATTCAAGAATCAATTCCCTCAGCTTCTTTCCCTTTCCTATCCTCTCCTATCATTTCCTATCCTCTCTACTCCTTCACTGGCAAATGACACACCTGCGGCTGCCGTCAGCATTGCACAAACAACTCACTGTGCGACTCACAATCTCGACGTTATTCCCCCGAGGATCCAGAATGAAGGAAGCATAATAGTTCGGGTGGTATTCAGCGCGGATGCCGGGCTTGCCATTGTCCTTTCCTCCGGCGGCGACGGCAGCTTCGTGGAACGCATCCACTGTCTTGCGGTCTGCACTCGTTAGGTACGGTCCTTCTCACTCTATTGCTCGCTAACTAAGTAGGTCGCATCGCATTGCATCCATACCATTCGAGACAAAGGCAAAGTGAATATTCTGCCTCGTCTGGTCCTTCGTCTCGGAAATCCAAAAGTCCGGAACCTGGTCTCCGAGCCCCACGGCTCCGGGTACGCGCATCAGCTCTTTATAGTTGAGCGGTGCGAGCGCGTTCTTGTAGAACTCAACAAAGCTCTCGAACTCCTCTGTCGGGGCATTGATGCCGACGTGGTCGATCTTGCTCGAGGGGATGAACTCGCTGTTGGGGTCAAACTCCATGGTGATTATCTGTCAGGAGACTATTTGATCTGTAGTGTGTATGTAGAGAAGATTGCTTCGATGTGTTATGCCACCGTGTTCTAGTTGGAGCGTGTTTCGGATTTATACCCCGGCCCAAGGCACAGCCCACAAGTATAGATCTGGATACGAGACATGGAACCTACTGCCGCGGTGCATGCAAGGTGGCCAGACCGCGCCACATGCCGCGAATACGAACAATGTGCCACGATGAGTGGTCATCGCAAGGTGTCTCCAGAGCGCCAATCCATGGCTGACTGCGTGGAAAGGCTCCCAGAGCCAGAGGTTCAACTGGCTTCGGGCCATGGACCCTTTCTTCGACAGTCCACAAAATCTTGGGTCCCAGGCAGCGGCGCGGCTGCCTGGGGGAGGGGGTCTTGGCGGAGGGAGATTACAGTCTTTTATAGGTCGACTTTGTGATTACTGAGCTTAATTTCGGATTATTGATCTCGGGTTTGATCTTGGCTGCTGAAGTCGTGAGGTTCTTGGCTGGTGCTGATGACGACTATGACTTGAAGCGCCAAGACTTGAACCACTGCGCTGTTCTCTATCGCAACAAGAGACGTTGAGAGGGTATGATGTATTTTCGTCATACCAAAATTAGATCTAACTGAGGAATTCACGTTATGTTGAATGCAATGGTTGCTGCGGCCTTGCTTGAGTTGAACCAACACTCGCGCACACGAAGATATATATACTTGGTCTCCCTCGAAGCTCCGGTAAGTAAACCTCATATCCCCAACAAGGCGACCCTCAATATATAAGATACGGTCCAAGGTATTCCTTCAACTCTTCAGAGTCACAACAATCCAGCACCTCAGCGATGATCTCGGCACTATATCCACTTGGGTTCACATTGTGCCCCCCCTCTTCAATCAACAACTTGACCATCTCCAAATCCTCATTCCCAACAGCCTCGTATAGCGGCCAGCACTCCTCCCGAAAGTCCGCCGGACCAAGATCGATCCCATATTGAATGAAAACCCGCACCATCTCCACATCCCCACGTCGAATCGGCGAATCGACCGCTCTGCTAATGCGCACCCTGGAATTCTCGACATCGGCCCCGTGCGCCAGAAGAACCCGGAGAACGTCTGTGTCCCCGGCCCAAGCTGCGAACGATACGGGACTCAGCGGGCGCTCGACGCCCCTCGCAAATTGCGCGGAGATGCGGATATCCAAGCTTGCGCCGCGCGTAAGTAGGAAGTCTGTAATGGTCGCTCTATGATGTTGGATTGCGTAGCCGAGCACGCTGTCCCCATCGGTCTGGAGGTCCAAATCCGCAAAGCCCCCATCAAATAGAAGCGCTAGCGGGGGGATACTGTCTCCGTTGACTGCACTCAAGAGTAGAGAATGTATATCGTCGTGTGTCTTGCTGTCGAGACAGACCTGGAGCGAGTCAAGATATCCATGATAAGCAGCAGCTCTGCTACACATTCTCAGGTCATGCCGCAAGGGCCCGTCTTTGTTGTTGTCGGAATGATCTGGGTCTTGTTTCGCTGAGTAGGTCCTGGGTCTCAACTGAACAGCGTGCGTGGTGGTAGTCTGCTGCTGCTGCTGCTTCTCTGTATTAATATTGTTGTTATTGCATTCCGCTTTGCGTGCCTCGTAATCCGCAATGAGTCTCTTCAAGGCCAGGTGACCGACTTTGCGGGAAGTGTGTAGGAGAGAATAGGCCGCGTTGTGGAGGATGAGAAGGTCTTGTAGAGAGGAATGCCACAGACCTAGCTAGACTCTTAGTCTGTTCTTTTTTTTTTTTT
>JOMC01000200.1:28724-45281 GCA_000812125.1 Aspergillus ustus
AAAAAACTACGCTACCCTCAGTCAACAACAACCGGAGCCCGCAGCGAGATGGTCATGATCATCTCCCCGATGCAGAGGCAAACTGGTCCCGAACCGAGTGGCGGAAGCGCACCACGTCCGTCGGCTCCATGGTGGAATCGAACCTCCGAATTAACAAGGCGAGAACAAGCCTCATCCCCATAAACGCTAGATTCTCCCCAAAGTACGAGGTCGGCCCGTCCCCGAACGGCGCAAACGCCTTCACATTGTGTGGCTGATGCTTCCCCACGGAAGAAGAACCCACAGGCTCGGCGATGATCCACAGTTCTGGGATATAGTCGTGGGGTTTGTAGAAGTTGCGCGGGCCGTGGTGCATAGTGAAGCATTGGGTGGAGATGATTGTGTTGACGCGATCATGACACCGTTTGGTAGGACCGGACCATGGGCACTGTCGTGTGTCGTTGCACACCCGAGGGCACATGCGGCGACTGATGGAGCGCCTCGCTCAGGCAGGCGTTGAGCAGAGGCGCGTCATCGCGTAGCTTCCAAAAGCCCGCGATGGCTACTGCCGCTCCTGCGGTCCCGCGGAAAAAATGGCCGATTTCCTGGCGGAGACGCTGCACCAGCGCAGGCTTTGTGGTGAGCTCGAATGAGCGTCAACGCGAGGGCGTTCGATGTCGTGTCGCTCTCGGCGACGACCATGACCATGCATGGAGTCCTGGTGCAGCTCGGGCACCCGCAGACGGTGATGCTGCTTGCCGCGCTCTCCAAGGAGGTATGGGAATATGTCCGCTTCTTCTTCTCCTCCTCCCACGACCTCGTCACGATCGCGCTTGAACCAGAGCAGCGCCGTACGACTCGGCACGCATTGAGACTAAAAGCGGGATCCCAGTCGTGGCAGCGGCGCCGGTTATGGTTCGAGATCTTCGGCTCGCGCTGCAAGGCTGTGCGCATTGGGCATGATTGCCGGTGCCCGGCGGCCCGTAGATCGCCAGAGGGCGTCCGTGACGGAGATCTCGCGCGACCCGATACGCACGTGGTGCATCTTTTGGATCGTCTGGAACCGCGTGCCGGTCCAGTCAATCAACGGCCATGACCACATGCTCACCTTGCAGCAG
The DNA here is from genome assembly GCA_000812125.1 of Aspergillus ustus. Lineage (NCBI taxonomy): Eukaryota > Fungi > Ascomycota > Eurotiomycetes > Eurotiales > Aspergillaceae > Aspergillus > Aspergillus ustus. Next base: position 29,822 of record JOMC01000200.1, read on the forward strand.
AGTGGGCTTGGGAAGTGGCGGAGAGGGTGGATGAAGACGCGGTAGGTAGAAGCTCTATTCTGCTTGTGTCACAGTCTTCACTAGTTGTTGCAGCGTACTGACACTCGATATATGTAATGGAACAGCACCGCCAGACTGGCCCTGTACCAGCGTGAAGCCCTGCTATGGGCCACTCAGTTGTCTGGGCTCTTCTTCGAAGGGAACAAGTTACTGCAAATCAGGCTGCAGTTAGAGGACGCCGCAGGTGAAATAACCGACGACCTTAAGGAGCTTATTCACCCTGGCCTCTTACAATATCTGCCCATTAGCGTGTACGTGTGAACGTTGAAGCATACCTAGGTACCCGCCTCTCCTAAGAGTAGCAACTGACATATATATCGTTTTATCCTAGTGTGGCCTTTGCCGCTGTCCCTCTCCCACTGCATATTCTCGACGTGGACCTCTCCACGACGCCGTCGCAAACTGCCCAGCGACAGGGCCAACTGAATATCTATATGCAAGCGATGGAAGTGTTCAAAACGCGATACGACGGCACAGACGAAGTCTAGGGATTCATCAGCCAAGGCTCTAGGTAGCATCATGAACATCCGGCTGAGCGATGGCTTGACGTGGAACCAGCATTCTCCGACTCCCACCACCACCACCACAACCGATGGTGGTTCATCGAGTGATGGCGTACGGGTCCGAGAACTCTTGGTCTCTCTCCCGTCCAGAAGCGATTGGGGCACGGTGCTGCTACAGAAACCGACTCTCTACTTCCGACTCACGCACACAATTGACCTCTCGCTCTCAATGGGCTGGTATCCCGACGAGTCCGACATTTCCGTCCTTCCGAGCCCAACAGCAACACGCCTGTCCATTGCCCCGGCCTTCTTTGTGGATATGCCTTCTCCCTTACGCCACCAGGCCCAGGGACAGCCTACCCCCACTAGCCAAGCTCCGGACGACTCCGATACCGCTACTGGCTACCAGGAGGGGGTCGATACAGTAAATGGCACCGCAGACTCGTATATGGGTTTGAATATTCACTTTAGATGCTTTTTGTTCTACATTCCATACGAAGCGCGTATGTGTGTCTCTCAGGCTGTATCACGTGCACATAGACGCCCAAAAAAGGCGCCCCTTTCCTGCCTTTTATCTTCGCGACTTCCAAACTCCCTGCGTGAATTATCAGAGATCGCACCGCCCCCGGGGAAATGCCCAGTTTAATCCAAGCTTCGTTGAGCAGAGTTAGAAATGTCTTCAGAACGCCGTCTTTAGATCGAGGGAGGGTCAGTCCTTCCCCACTCACAGAAGAGCCAGACTGTTACAAACCTGGCGGCTTCCACCCCATTTCTCTGGGCGATACGTTCCAAGAAAACTAGTATACGGTCCTCAGGAAGTTGGGCTATGGGTAGTATTCTACTGTCTGGCTAGCGAGAGATTCCAAGTTGGCCTTTTGTTGTCCGACCGGACGGATTGTGCTAATTGGTGATGCAGACATCAGAAATATGTCGCCCTCAAAATGCTACGCGCCGACTGCTATGGCGGGGCTCATGACATTTTTGAGCGCGAGATTCTGTCCAAGGTCTCTCAAATTTCGCAACAAAGTTCACACCAAGGCCGCAACTATGTGTCACAACTCCTCGAGCAGTTCAATCACACAGGCCCCCACGGGGACCATGTTTGTTTGGTTTTCGACGTGCTCGGACACTACATGGACTTCCAGGCTGCAAAGTATGCGGGTGGGAGAATCCCCGTCAAAGCCGTCAAGACAATTACACGCCAGCTTCTGCTCGGTCTTGATTTTCTCCATAGAGAGTGTGGCGTCGTTCATACTGGTACAGAAGAACATGGCCCTGGCATGTCGGTAGTGCTAACTTTGTCCATAGATTTGAAGCCAGCGAATATACTGCTAGAGCTGGAGGACGCGGATCGTACGATTTCCCAGTACCTGTCCGAGGTTCCTGTGCGGACCGATCCCCAGGGCCAGATCGAGACACCGCTTCGTGAAGTTATCCACACGCCGCTGGTCTCCGAGATGAGCAATATCCATGTGAGGATTATTGATTTTGGAGTTTGTAAGTTGCTACTCATAGCAGCGACCTAGAGCTCACACAACTCCAGCGTCTTGGAGGAACCGTCATTTGTCGGAACTGATCCAGTCGCCCGCTCTCAGGGCTCCTGAAGTGACTATTGGCGGTCCCTGGGATACTCCTGTGGATATATGGAGTCTTGGATGCCTGGTAAGGATAATTACTTCTGTCCGGGGACTACTAACACTGGACACCCAATTCTGACAGCTTCCTGCTATAGGTCTTGGAGTTTGCCCAGGGATTGGTCATTTTCTCTGGCGAAGCCTCCCCGAAAGGACACTGGACGGCTGAAGATGACCGCCTGGCGAAGATTATGGAAGTCCTTGGTCCCTTTCCAGCTCACTTGATCGACAAAGGCACGCGTGCAGAAAAGTTTTTCGACAAGCAAGGTATGGAATACTCCACTAATAATAGCACACCACCTATCCTAACATACCTTTTTTTCAGGGAACCTCCTCCGGATTCCCTCCCTGAAACCCGCCTCCCTGGACTTTTTCATCAACGGTCCTATCGAGCCATTCCTAAAACCTCACGACATGGCAGAGGCCGAGGTTCCGATTTTCGTCGATTTTATCAAAGGCATGCTTGCCATCGATCCGGAGGCCCGAAAGTCCGCCGCTGAACTGTTGGAACATGACTGGATCAGGGTATAGGACACAATGTCTCAAACCCGAACAGTATACTGTATTACTTCCCCACTGCCAATGCGACTGTTGGGCTTTGTAGAGCGAAACTTGGTGTCACACTGGGGAAGAATAGAACCCGTCCCAGCCATTGTAAACTCTTCGTTTTCCCTGCTCTCCATAGATACAGTGCGAATGAATCCACAGAACCAGTTCTCTCTTCCTAAGGTTATCTCCTCCGCTTTATCGAGCCGAGTGCTCCAATTACCAACCGTCAGTTCTTTTTGCACTGTGGGCATTGATTCGCCTAGCGCACAAACCTGTAGATTCTGAAGAGCTTTTGAATGTTGAATCTCTGTTAGCAGTCGACAGTGGAACCACAAGAAATTTGCATATTCTACCTGTTTCGTTGATGGGGTCGGTTTGAAAGTACGTATGTATAGTATACTCCTTCATGTAAACTCCAAACGAGCCTGCAGGACTTCGACAGGACGACCCAGAAGCGCCTTCTGAACCCTCTACTCAGCCACGTGGATCCGCCCTGGGAACCAGTCCTAGTCTCCTGCCCTTGACCTGGCCAGCGCACTATCTTGACGTAGTAACATCATCCAAAGCGCCTTGCCACAAAGCCAGGCGCACCCCATCACCGGGCGCCTCATGCCCTTTACCGGTCAGGCCGAGGAACAGTCTACGCGAAGCAGGTCACAGAAGATCCGAGTCTACGGCCACCGCGTACCCTTACGCGGGATGATGCTAGGCTCTTCTCTCATCTCAGGATACAGCGGCGCGCAAATGTAACTGGTTGAATTGGCTGCTCTCTATTGGAGCCGTGATCTTCTGGTTTTTATTGACGCTTATTATCTTACGAATCTCGAGGGCGTGCAGCCGGAGAATGTTGCTATCAAACGAGGGTCATGAGGTTAGGCCATGGTTGAGATAGCGCTACGGAGTATAGGTCGTTTCTATGATGATAAGCGGCAATTGATTTCTGCACTTGCCGTGTCCATCGATATCCATCCACTTAGGACACGGCATGGCAATTACCTACGGTGTCCAACCGAGGCAACATGGTGTTATCTGTCCAAGGTCTTACTTGGTATGCATACATGGGCTTATCTCATTCAGGAAGGTGGACGCACTGCGGGGCTGGACTGGGGCCACGCCACACGATATGAGTTACCCCAAATCTTCTATCAGTATCTGTCCAATCGTCAGTTGCGAAACTTCCACTTGTAGGATGTGGGGAAGAACCTGTTGGAGTAGCGATCTGCCCCTTTTGTACTGTCGAAGGGGAATAGGGAGGCTATATGTAGAGACCTCGTACGCTGTCCTCTCTAAATCAAAGTACCACCGCAACCAAAATGACCGAAAAATCTAGCACTGCAGACAACTGGCAAACACTCGTTGCCAGGAAGCGCAAACAGCTCGACGCGCAAATCCCGGCTGACTGGCGTCTGAGCGAGGATTTCCTCTCTTCCATCCCTCCTAGTGGCCGGCTCATTGAGGATGATGTTGTACGTCGCACTGGCATCCTCACTCAGCCAGAGCTAGATTTTACCGAGAATTATTCTGCGACAGCATTGTTGTCGAAGCTCGCATCTGGAGACGTAAGCTCTGTCGAGGTGACGACGGCGTTCTGCAAGCGAGCGGCGATTGCCAACCAACTGGTGAGAAAACAGTCCAATACAGCAATATGATTTGGATAGAAGCACTAATCGAAACAGACCTCCTGTCTAACAGACCACTTCTTTGCCAAAGCTCTAGAACGTGCTCAGTTCCTGGATGAGTATCTCCGCAGGGAGAAGCGGGTGATGGGTCCGTTACACGGAATTCCAGTCAGCATCAAAGACGGTTTCTGTCTGGAGGGGATCCAGAGCACAGTCGGGTATGTCTCATTCCTTGAGAGGGAGCCTGCGTCGTCGAAGTCTGCTCTGATCGAGATGCTGCTTGATCTCGGCGCGGTGCTTTACGTGAAGACAAATGTTCCACAAACAATGATGGTCAGTACGATCTTGGAATCGATCAAAATGCATTGTAGGCTGATCTCAAACTAGACAGCAGACTCGGAGAATAACATCTTCGGCCGGACTTTGAACCCACACAACACCCACCTAACTGCCGGCGGCTCAAGTGGCGGCGAGGGTGCCCTGGTCGCCTTCCGCGGATCCATCCTCGGCGTCGGCACCGACATAGCAGGGTCGATCCGGATCCCTGCTCTCTGCTGCGGCGTGTACGGCTTCAAGCCCACGACAGACCGTATTCCATGGGGCGGCCAAGTAGCCGATGTAGCCACGGAGGGCCTCCCAGGCCTAAAGCCATCCGCGGGCCCGCTCGCGCATAGCATGCCCGATCTTAAGCTCTTTATGTCGACCGTGTTAAACGCGGACCCATGGAAATACGATGCTACCGCAAGTGCCGCGCCATGGAATGACACCGCCGATAAGAAATCACGACAAGCGCTGACCATCGGCATCCTGCCGGAGGATCCTCACTTCCCGCTCCACCCTCCTGTGCGAAGAGCGGTGGACTCGGCCATCGAAGCCCTGGAAAAGAAAGGACACCGCATTGTTCGGCTTTCGGCCGATCCCTCTCGCGACCTCGCATATGCAAACCGACTTGCATTCCAGTACTTCACCTAGGGTCCGCACGTTGACCACATCGCAGCCAGCGGCGAGCCGATGGTGGCATCCGTCGCGAAGATGTCTTCCCCGATGTTCACGGGTCCATTCCCGGTTAATATGGAGCTTCCACCATTCGAGAAGATCGAAGCGCTGCATGTCGCACGAGCAAAGTATGCGGATGCGTGGCGGAGGGCGTGGATTGAGAATGGCCTGGATGTTATACTGGCCCCGGGCGCGCAGAGTACGGCCGTACCGCATGATACATACGGGTGGCCGCCGTATACGTTGATTTGGAATGTTCTTGATGTGAGTATCACGATCCACGTGTCATAAGATCAAACTAACAAAGTCTTTAATAGTATCCCGCTTGCATCATACCATATGGGAAAGTTTCGAGCGAACTAGATTCAGAGCCCATGGCGTTGACCGATGGGGTACAGCCTAACTGTGAGTTCTCCTCCGTGATTCTAGAATTGCTTTAACGAAGTTAATTGCTGACGTGCGTCTAGATGACCCGGATGCGGTCGACGGCGCCCCCTGCGCAGTTCAGATTATTGCACCTCGCTTCCAGGACGAAAAGTGTCTTTGGGCTGCTGCGATTATAGACCGCGATATTCGAAGGTTAAATAGTCGGCCTTTCCGGTCCAGCCTATAGGCACATACGTGTACATATCCCTGGATAGGCTGTTAATACTGCGTGTTGATAGAGCGGCAATGCGATGCCACTATCTCTCTATATAAGGCCCTGGTAATCGCGGCTTGTCGCGCTTCTATATGTACTTTGTTGCCTAAACAACACAAATTTCTCTACCTCGTTAAGGAGTTCCATCCATCATGTTGAACAATGCTTACAGGATCCTCCTCCTCAGAAACACCACTGGGTAGGAGCGAATCCCATTGGTCCATCTGTGACGCTATCCCAAATCGAGTGCCTCCACAGCCGTCTCTCATTGGCCAGTTAGATATCCACTGCAGAGTTCACTAAAAGCTGATTTGAGGAGGTCGAGCTATCCCCAGGTCCCCTTGGTGAACTGTTTCGCGTTTACCGGGCTATCTACTAGATACGGAGTGTCCGTCAACCCCCAGACTCCCGCTGGGTAGATGGCAGGGCGCGCAGGCCATCGGCACCCGTCTTACAGGAATCGGAGTCACGATTCCCTGCTGGCAGGCCTGATCTACTCATTCGTGCGGCGTTCAGAGTCTACGATCTAAGATACTCATCCTGGCATAAGCAATTAAGAGGCCATTATAGCGTACAGCGACGATACAAGCGTGCCGCGTTACATATTACTAACTAGCCCAAGTGTGCCATACATAAGCCGTGACAAATGCATACGATTACTCAACTGACGAGAACCCGCAAACGTAATAGAAACAAGGTGCTGCTTAGAATTTACTAACGTGGCTACTTGAATAATTAAAATCAGATTCCGACCCAGTCACATCGCTAGCGTGATGCTCGCCACTTCTCGCAACGTTCAATCGCTAGGGCGGGGTTCAATCGAGCTAGGCTATATAAGAGCTTGACAGGCCCCTCATCTCATTCCACAAGTCTTCCACTATCTGGTTTTCTCCTTCTCCTGGATTGTCCGTGTAGAAGAACCCCGTGAGCACAGGCTTAGCAATGCCCCATTCCTCCAGGCCAAGCTGTGCCGTTATATCCCTCAGGTGAGCGACAAACCACGGATGAGAGGGATATCCCCGCGACGCGAGGGCGCCAATAAACAGAATCCAGAATAACAAGTCCGGAGCAGCGGACATGAAATACGGGAGACGATAGAATAAGCTATCCCTTAGCGCATCGGTCATATGGTGCATTATTGGAAGGGTTTGCAGGTGCATGACCCGCACGTAGAGGTAAATAAGGGTCGTTTGACGAATCGGCTCATTCAGATCCGTAGGATAGGGTGCGTAATCGAGTGAAACAAGATGGTGTTGGAAAAGCAGATAGAGATCGTTATCCGTCGGCATGACAACATCAGGGAATCTATTGGCCATTTCAATGTGTAATAGAAGCCGCCGGCAGACGGCGATTGTGTATTTCATCAATGGCTCTAGCTCGGAGGCCCAGGCGGCCGTAGCGAACCGCGTGCCGAGAGTGCTTAGGCAAGCAGGGGTGTCAGATGCATAATCGTTTGCAGCAACCATGTGGAACATTCTTGCTTCCTGCAGGATTCCACTACGGAATTTAGGCAGCATTGGGAAGCTTGGCCGTGTGTTTCGCAGAGCCGCATTTATGACGTCGCTGCTGTAAGGGGTTAGATGTTATTGAGACTGTGCGACGGAGGATATTTTTACTAGTATATCTTCTCCAATGCCAGATGACATAGTGTATCCAGGCCGCCTCGCAGCTTTATAAGAGCTGTTAGTCCTTTCATATGAGCGTCTAGTGCCGTGAACTCGGCATTGAGTCCCTAGACCAAGTCGCAGTCAGCGGAGCATCTCATAAGCGTATAAGCGACACGCACCTCAAACGCCATGATAGACCCCACCAGGATAATTGTAGAGTCTCCTGAAGCTGTTACAGGGTCCTGGAGAAGGTCGTTCAACGTTCTTATAGCATTGACGCGGAATTGAATGGCATCTCTGAATGATCTTTGAGCGAGCTGTAACGAGACCCCATTGCTAGACTCGAGAGCCGATTTATGGGCAGCAGCCAGGAAAAGGAAGGTCTGGAGTAAGCCAGGTGATACAACTGCATTCTGCGACCACAAAATACTCATCTGAGCGCCATCGAGCGGGAAAGCAGAGGAGACGACACAGACGCGATCTACGAGGACGTTTAGGACGTGGCCCTTCGCCTCCTGACTCTATAACGGAGCACGTACAATGATGGAAATACATATTCATGGCATCCGTCATGTGCACAGAATATGTGTCGAATGGGTCCACATATCCTTGCCCGACGTGCTCTGTTAATGAGAATATCGGATGTCGCCTTGTTTGATTCTGCATCGACTGATCTTCTGCAGGCGACGGGGCGGTCCGATCCAGTTGTTTCGCATTGCTCCACAAGGGTCGACAGTATTTTAATCGATTGATCGACTCTTGCCTCAACTTCTGACGAGCATGTCTGGCAAGGAAGGACTTCTTCTGTGTTCTGACCCCATTGGTGCGAGACACGTCCGCCTGGTGGTCAACGAACATGAAATCTCGCCCTCCTTGAGCGGGTCCAGGACGCAGCGGAATGCTCGACATCTCCTAGGCAAGGGCGATTGGGATTGAAACCGAACGCATAAAAGGAAACATTACTGCTGGTGATGTGACAATTTTTTTTCTGACCTCTGGGCTTTTTTACTAGGATCGACGAGATCTAACGAGGATCCTAAAAGGGGTTTCTGCAGGTTCGGCGTCGTCTTGAGCGTGCGTTTCTGCGCCACAATTTATGCGGACCAATCGCCGACCAGCTTCTCCAATCTAGACTTCGCAATTCGCACAATGTTGGGGGCCAATCGACGCTTTCTTTCCAGTCAATCCGTGATTTTCAGTTATCCCTTTTGCAATCCGACTTGGGAGAGTCGTCATGGCACTGTCATAGGGAAAGGGAAGAAACTCTGTGATGGTCGACAGGAAGAAGACCAGCGATGATGCGGGACGAGTCCTAACTACGTACATTTTGGAGTTTCCGTTGCGGTTCTGGTGGCTGTGCATGCGATCCACAACTATGCAACGGAAGATGGAAATAAGACCCGACACCGATAGATAACCTTGTACATTAATAGAGCTGCTAAGAGTATCCCCAAGCTCGTCAGGTGCTCACCCACTGACTGCTCTTGGCATCAGCGACCCCGCGTTGGCTTCTAACTTCTGCCTTCACCTTTGATATTCAGAGTGGAGACAGAACATTGCTGATTCGGCCTTAACCTTTGAGAGAGCCTCAAACTGTTGCTGCTACAACCTCGGCCGTCTTTCGGTTTCCCCCTAGAATATATACAGCATACATACATACCATGGCCCGTGTAGAGCAACTCGTGGGAACATTGCCCGCCATCGTCGGCGAAATGCGATCCCTCATAAGCAACAGGCAAACCGCCGAGGAGGCGCGAGCGAACTGGGGCTGGAGGCACGGAGGTCCCAGGTTCACCGATGAAATGACCAAGCTCAGGATGGAGCTAAAGGCGCAAGGCAAGCCGGTGAGTTGTTTCTTCTTTCCGTTTTCGCTCCGGCTGGCTTCTTCTTGTTATTCTTCTTCTTGGTCTGATGCAGATATATATATTTACATCTATCTGTACATAGGTCACTACGTGCACCGCATTCCACGTCTTCAAGGAGTCCAAGGTCAAAAGTCCCACCGGCCGCATGATTGTGATTCCGATCGGGGGGTCTATTCTGTTCAAAAAGGGTGGCCAGGTCCTCTCCCCCGGTAATTACTATTACATTGAAGAGGAGAGTATCGTGCACGGCCAGGATATGGATGTCATTTTGGTCGCGCTGGAGGCGAAGAAAGCGGCTGTCCGAAAGTGACACTGTGGGTGATGCTTGCTGATGTAGCACAGTTGCTTTATGTATTGTCTGCTGTCGATTTACTTCGTTCCAGGTAGCACATTGCATGAGAGTAATCTAGTTCCGGCTTAGGGAGAGCCCTGATGGTGAATTCTTTTGGTCTAAACAGGGTAGAATGCCATCGCTAGGTCTATAAGGGTGGTAATGGACGCTGCGATAATTAGGTCCGATCCCATTCCACTCAGCCAGACGGAGACGATAACCACTAGAAAAATATAGGAACCAGGAGGACAATAGCACCGGGCAGTCATTTACTCGCTTTCCTTGGTGAGGCTCGGCATGACTTCCACATGAACACCCAATTGGGGTTATTGTACAGACCCTCAGCCTATAATAAGTTTTAGTTGTCTATTTCAGCTGAGTTAGAACCACTGCGTCGACTCTTCTCTTGCTTACTGAATTTAGGTGACTTCAACTTTGAAATTTAGATACCAGTTGCGCGCACGGTACTCCGTACTTTCATGTCTGCGAGACATCCCTATATCGTCTAGAGATGGAGGCGAGGAACCAGATCGCTTCATGTTTGAGTCAAGGGCACCGCGCTCAGGGCACCCCGGATAAAGTATGGGACCTGCTGTCCGAGGTTAGGGATATATACTCTCGGGGCGGTTGATTTTGATGTTGATGTTGATGATTCAAAGGGTCCGTTCGACTGGCGGGAGTGCTGTCGGTGGCGTGGAGGTGTCGGCCATGAGCCGGAGTATCCAGTTCCAGTTCTACTCTCGGAAGGCTCATGTCGCATTTGGCGGTTTGCTGTTGCGGTGGTTGCAGTGTTGGTGTTGGCAACAGAGTCCGGATGCGAATGCGAATGTGGAGGCGGGTTGGCGAGTTGCTCGCAGAAGGCCGTGTACATGTCTGTTAGCGAGACGCAGAGTCTATAGACGCTGTTTATGGCCATGTTCCCCTCTACGAGGTTGCGCAGGGAGGCCGTAATATCCTGCAGTAGTTCGAGGTCGAGCGGATCGGCGACGTTGACGATGTGGTTGAAGAGGCGATAGACCGGCCGGAGGGTGAAGAGGGGGACGACCCTATACTAGTCAAACTGGACCGAATTAGCACGTCTGAAACAGAATATAGTTTCATCAGTGGGAAGGTGTTGCGCACCAGGACATGGCGATGCTGTACTGGTCCAGATGCGGACAGGGCCCCGCCTGCTGGAGCATCGCCTTGAGCGTCGTGAGACAAACCCTGGCTAGCATGACGCACTCCTGTCTCGCCTCCGGCATGGTGCCCGCACCAAGACGGGTGATCGAGAGCATCATAGACAGGAAGGCGAACTGCACAGTCTGCCACTCGAAGACCACAAAGTCCTCATTGTCGTATAGGCTCGGCTGTCGGTACTATATGAGATACCAGCGCGTGGCTAGATGTCAGCTCAGTTCAATCGCTCCCCAATATCCAGCCTATTTTAATTGAACTCACGCTCGGTCATTTGGAAGATAAACTCCGCCGAGGGGTACATGCGCGAGTCGTAGAGATTCGTCCCCTGCGCGACGGCGGTGTCGAAGGTCTTGACCCAGGGGTCCAGCAGCGAGTGCTGTCGGGCCAACCGAACGACAGAATCAAGCAGCGCTCGTCGAGCGGAATCAACTGTGGGATTCGCGCGTCCCTGCGGGTCGAGGTAGCGGTACAGATCGCGGGAGACGATGTTATCCCGAGCACGGCACTCCGTATGTTGGGGATGTACCCACCTTTTTAGCATGACATGCGTCACACTGTCGGGGCGATCATCAGTTGGGGATTGCGTTGCTCTCTTTAGACCAGCGGGTGGGACATACTGCTGGAAGAACACGCTCCTTGCCCATTGCGTGCGACATCGTAAGGGGGGACAGTGCAGGGTGAGGGGGAACATGCTCGGGCAGGGAAAGACGGAGGAGGGAAATAGTGTTTGTGAGGAGAACGAGATGAGGAGAAATGAATCGAAGCAGTGGAAGGTTTAGTTATCGCCTCGTCTGGTTCTGTCCGCGGCTGCCGGAAAACTCATTAATCTCTGCCCTCGAACTAGATAGATAGATAGACTAAGATAGTACGTGTGTAGCTACAGCTTCGCCACAGGTGGTGCATCCAGCATGTCGCTCAGCTCCGATCTCGGGAACTCGGGGTTGCTCGTCGAGTCGAGCTGCTCAGCTGTGCGGTCCCACGCCCACTTCTGCTGCAGATGCGCATCCAGCTTCCCCTCCAGCATCTGCACGACGTACTTGCCAATTACTGGGAAGAATTTGAAGCCGTGGAATGATCCACACGTGGCGACATAGAGCCCCTTGGCCGCTGAGTGTGGCGAGATGATAAAGTCGCCTGTCGGTGTGAAGGCGTCCCTTGATTTGCGTTAGCACATCTATACAATATGAGGAAGGGTAGTATTTCCTACCAGCAAATTCGAAGCTTCTCCATCTTCCAGGTGGCTGTTGGTGCGCCGTAGAACATGCGGGCCGAGTAGCGGACGTCGTCCTCCAGCCTCTGGGACACCTTCCACTGCGCGTAGTCCTGGTCGGTCGGCGGCGCAGAGACAAAGCGACCGGGCAGGACCTCTTGCGTGTTGCTGAAGATGGTGCGTCCCCACCACTTGAGCTGCTTCTCGGGCGTTGGTGGGAGGGTGCCGAGGAAGGGGCCTGCAACGAGGATTAGTCTCAGACGGTGACCCAGATGAGAGGAATGTGCATGTACGCACCCTTGTCTGCAGAATATCCCTGGAATCCCACAGGCATCGCAGCGAACTTCTCATACGACTTCTCATCGAGCGTAACCATCCCCGTCGCGATGCCGCCAGCGACAATCCGCGGGCCAGCGCGGAGATCCTCCTTCCCGGTCGCAGCAGCCGTCGCCTCGAGCAACTTGGCCGTAAAGGCGCCCGTCGAGAGAATCACGCGCGAAGCCAGGATCTCCTCTCCAGACTTTGTCCTCACTCCAGAACAAGCTCCGGCCCCGTCGAATACCAGTTCCTGAACATCCGCCTGCACATACTTCACCCCCAACCTAAGAATCTCCCTCGTAACAGCCCTCAGACAATCGCCCGCAGCAGCCCACCCACTCGTCTTGTTAATCAGCACCTCCTTCGCATCCGTATAATCCGCCTGCTCAAACAACCCGCCGTACATCTTCCTCGACTCCTCGAGCGGGAACGCCGCCAGCTCGGCCTTCCGCCCGAGCCGTTTGTAGTTGTTCACCACCTCCTGCGCATAGTCGTCGCGACACACCCAGTACACGCCCGTCTCGTGGAAATACGGCTGCCACAGCGGGTCGGTGTTGAAGATGTCCTGTGCTTCGAGCGCGAGCGCGCAGTAGTCGATGTCGGCGTAGTCGGCGCGCACGACTTTGTTCCAGTCCCACGACGCTGCGACGCGCGAGTCGGCGTCGAAGGCGTCCCGGTCGACGAGCGTTATTGAGGCATTGGGGTTCGCTTTGATAAGGTAGTAGGCGGTTGAGACGCCGAAGATTCCGGCGCCGAGGATGAGGTATGATTCTGTGGTAGACATTGTTGCGCTTTTTCGAGGGATAATTGATCAATTGCTGTGGGAAGCTTCGAGGCGGGCGCAGAGGCCCAGAGACATGCGCATTTCTAGGTGGCGTGGAAAGGCGAGTGCGGGGAGGAGTCGGTGAGGGGAGTTGCTCATGCGCAGGGTTCTTTTGTACAAAAAGGGGATACAGATCCTGGTTTGTGGGGACGAGCCTCGATGGAGGATCATGTCAAGTGGAGGGCGCACCGTCAGTCTTTGCTCTGAATGATTGATCTCTCCGCGGGAAACTGGAGCTTCCCCTCACCGCGACCCAAACAAAGTTGCTGCTTCGTATCTTTCGGTTTCCGGCGTTCCGGCGCTACCACTCTCTGTCCCACTTGGTTGCGTCCAATCAACGTCGTTTGATTCCTGGAGGGGCTATACTACACACTGGCGGCCTGCCCATCCAGCTGCATTGTCGTGCACTGCGAACATGGAGTTCACACTCTCTCATCAGTCGCTTGGCTCGGTCAAGGGCTTGCAGACTGCAGGCGTAACGCAACACTTTGGCCTCAAGTACGCCTCTTTACAAGAACGATTTAAGCACTACACCATCAGACGAGATTGATGCGACCAGGATAACGTGAGACTCTCGAAATATCTATCTTCACTATTCCCATTCCCTTCAAAGCAAGGTGAACCTAACGCAGTGTCTGCCCCGTCTCACCCGCAAATGGCTTCGAGCTGGAGAGCACGCTGATCGGACAACGCCTACCCCTCGAGTCGTCACCTACTCCATCAGACACAGAGGGTCTAACCGTGAATATCACCACTCCAGCAGCGACTGACAACAACAACAATGCCACACCGAGCGCCCGTCTCCCCGTCCTCGTCTTCATCCACGGCGGCGGCTTCGCAATCGGCTCAAACTGGTACCCGCAGCACGACCAGGCAGAGCTCGTGCGGCTTTCCACGCGCATAGGACATGCGATAATCGCCGTCAATATCAAGTAAGAACCCCCCGAAGAATTATCACAGCCTTATTGCTTTACTGTGCTAACCACCTGGGTAACTCCGCAAAGCTTCCGCATCGGCATCCCCGGCTTTCTGACCAGCGAATCGATGCGCAAGGCCGGATACCCGCCGAACCGCGGCCTTGTCGACCAGAAGAATTCCCTACGCTGGATACAAGAGCACATTGCTGGATTTGGTGGTGATCCAGATGCTATCACCGTTGTTGGCCAGAGCGCGGGTGCCGGTATGCTCTCCAACCCCATCACAGCCCAGTCCCTCCTCTCTTATTATATTATGCGTCTAGTGTCTAATGTCAACTTTCATAGCTAGTATCATGTTCCACCTCCAATCCGCAGAGCCCCTGTTCAACCAGTGCGTTCTGCTCGGCGGGACCTCGATCGCACTGAGACCTGTGCCGCTTGCAGTGACTGGTCTCGCATACGACGACGCTTTAAAGCTGTTAGGGATAGACGCGAGTGGACCAGACGGTGGTCTGGACGCATTGAAGCGGATGAGCGTGGAAGAACTGCAGGAGAAAATCTCGCCATCAATTCGCGCGGGCGCCGTAGTTGACGGCGATGTTATTCCCCAGGTTATCACGTTCGACTCGCTGGCCAGCGACAGCGAGTCACTTCTCCCTAGAAAGCAGTGGTGCAAGCGCATATTCACCGTGGATAGCGAGTGCGACGTGAGTGATATAAATCCCAGCCTCCTGCCTCCACCGTAAAATATTCCTCGCGAGCTAACACGGTACATACTGCAACCAACAGGCCTCAATCGCCGCCGCGCTATCCCTCGTCCACAAGCTCGCTCGATGGAATCCGCGAACGCTTCACCCACGTCGCGGAGAGCACACTCCCCCCCGAAGTCGCAGCCTCCCTCCTCTCACTCTACAATCTCACACCCCCGCCATCATCAACCACAACCTCAACAACAAGCACAAGCACAGATCTCGAAGCCCTCACCCACTTTATTCACAGTGAACTTAGTTATTGTGCCTTATAGTCAAGAGAAATTAAGGTAGGTGAAGGCTTTTAAGAGGATCTTGAGAATTAAGGCTATAGTAAGAAGTTCAAGAAGGAATTAGGAGAGAGATGTAAAGAGGAGGTTTAGTGTTATGAAGTTCTCAACTAGTCAAGGATATCTTCGCGGTTAGAAGGCAGTAATATGTCAACCTTTAATAACCGCTA
>JOMC01000201.1:0-26347 GCA_000812125.1 Aspergillus ustus
GGGGGGGGGGGGGGGGTGTTTACTGGCCCCCCCCCGCCCGCCACAGAAGTGTGATAGCTTTTTTAAGGTTTAGAATCGCCCACGTTCCTTTCGCTTGAATTTAACATTGTACAATGAAGTAGAAAGTATGCGCCACTAAAATGGATGACCTCCCTGCCCAAATGATTTCCCTATTGATGCGCCCAATGACGCCAACTCCAATAGTTGATGCCTCGCTTGATAAATTCATTATAGCCTGATAAAAGAAAAAAAAGCAATACCCTGTTAAAAAGTGGGAAAAGAGGCCTCGTCCACGTACTGATTGGTGTACGAGTTTCGAGAATCATGTCGGGATAAAGGTCGCTGAACATTAATAGCCGGCCTCTTTGCTGGTCTTACGGGGGAACCGTCATCCTCATCGTCGCTTGCGGTGAGGTCAATTACCGGAGCTGGGCGTTTGTTAGTCGCTGTAGACCATGCGGACGACTGCTCGCGCGACCTGGCTGGTGTTTGTTGGTTCGGCTGAAACGAGTCTAGGGAAACGGAAAGAGGCTCCAGTTTGACAGGGGTGACTCCAGGCTCCCGTATCTCAATCAAATCGTCGTCGTCCTCCGTCGCGGGAGTAATGCTGTCAGGTCCTGACGTTGTTACTTCTTCCTTGGGGTTTGACCATGTTCCGTCGGGTTCTATGATCACTTGCTCGACATCTGATGGCGTCGAGCAGAGTATGTCGTCCACGTACCTAATCGGTCAATACACTGCAAATTATGAGCGAGACAAACTCACTGGTCAACATTCAGAGATTCGTAGCTGGTTGCTTTGGCGCAAACAGGGCATGTCCATGTTGGGGCTTGCTCTTGCAACTGCAAAAACGAAGATGCATCAAAGCATTGGTTATGCGTACATATTACTGAGCGGCAGGGCACCTCTATCCGTCGCGTGGACAGAGGACACTTAAGAGACATGACGGTCGAAGTGGCCACAATGTCGACATCTTCCGCTTTGCTTTTCACTAGTAACGTTAGACAATAAATGCTAGACAATTCATAAGAGACCTACTTTCTTGAAGAACTTGCTCTTTTGTGATAGTCTTCCTCTGCTTTAGCCTATTCACAAGCTCTTCGATTGGTGTGCATTCGACAAGATAAGCAACAACGAAAAATCTCTAAATACAGGTTTAGCGCGCGCCACCCCTCGAGAGTAAATCAAGCATCTCACCTTCTGAGTCAGAGCGTAGGTCATCACAACGTGATTTGTATAGCCTGCTCTCTTCCGGATAAAGTTTGTGATATCCGCTGGCCTTGTCGTACCAGGTTTATTCTTGAGACCTCTGAGATTAGCCTTGACCTCGTCCAGGTTTGCTTTGAGCTCGACTTGATGAGGGAAAGCAATGTCGGACTTGGTGAACTGGTTGAGCCCATTATCTGCGGCGCAAAAGACCATAACACGCAGTTTTGGATCAGACTGCAGTCTGGAAGCAATATCCGCATTGAGGAGAACTTTGAGTTCTACGCTATCTCGAGTGTGTTCACGTGCTGCATAGGTTAGCAATCATAATATGGTACCGTAGTAGGATGGTCTCACCTTTGCATTCCGTAGTGGGCGTGAGCTGGCTTAATATCTTGTAGAATGGACTTTCTTTAAAATTGAGCGGACCTGAAGGGGGGTGAGAATTAGCCCAGGGCCTAGTTGATAATTAGAAAGGAACCAGACATACCAAAGTCGGACCGTAATGGTATCGACATCGCTTGCGATTGCAAAGACTGGCTGGTGTGGGTTGCTAGAATGTGATCGCGCGGTGGTGGAACCTCTACAGCCCGAGACGGAGGCACCGACCGATGCGCGATTCCATACACAAACTTTCGAAGACTGTCATAGCGCTCAAGATGGCCACCTTGGTAAAGCCTTTCCAAATCTAAAGTGACAAGTGAGAAAAACATTAGCATATTTCCAGTGAGAGGGAGGCAGGGACGAACAATCAATGATTCGCATTTGAAGCGCAGCTTTCACACCCGAGACCGCCAGCCCTTCAACTCTCAGAATTTCCTTGAGCTGCATATTTGTCAATGTCTTGATCAAAGCGATCACGCTCTGCATCTCCGAGGCCTGGCCAGAGGCCATGGTGAAAATGGGATTCCTCCAAAGGATGTGTTGTAGCTTGAAATATGCGAGTTCCTAAAGGTGTAGCAGCTTAAAAAGCAGAATTTCGGCGAATTGAATCCATTCAAAGACATCTCAGTGGAGCGATTTTTGATATTCTTTTCTCGATACCAACTTCATGGCTGTGTTGAGCGAGTGCGGAGGTGAGAGGCGGCTCCGACCTGATGACATAAGGTTGTCTGAATAAAATTGCCCGAGTGGAGCACCAACCTTAAGAAACTTTTTTTTCTCAGCGATATTTTATCCCCTTTTTGCCCCAGCATTATTATTCTTGCATACACAAAATGGCAAAAAGTGTTCGAGCAAGCGTCCAAAAGCGCAACAAAGCAAAGCTTCGTGCTACAGTTTTCGGCCCTGTTGTCGATGCGCGTACGGAGAGATTGTCCGCCAAATTGCAAGAACTTGCTTCTCAACCCAAACCGAACGACCAGGAAAAGTCGAGCTCGGAAACCAGGGAGATCGGTATGCTTGACAGTGTGGTTTGTTTGTTTTCCCACTAACAGCTCCCAGATATGCAAGATAAGCCGGAAAGCAGTGAAGGTAGGGCAAACTCGAGCAATGAACGCCTTTTCAGGAAGATGCTTATACACTTCTTCCGCAGCAATGGACATTGATACCTCGAGGACGAACGGCAAGGGCTCCTCGCAGCGGCCAGGACGGATTCAAAAACGTCAG
This sequence comes from Aspergillus ustus, assembly GCA_000812125.1. Taxonomy (NCBI): domain Eukaryota; kingdom Fungi; phylum Ascomycota; class Eurotiomycetes; order Eurotiales; family Aspergillaceae; genus Aspergillus; species Aspergillus ustus. The sequence continues at coordinate 2,815 of JOMC01000201.1, forward strand.
CGGAAAAATCGTTCTTCCATCGTTTTTAAACCCCACCCGTCAAAGAGCCGCAAAATCACGAAGAAGAAATAAGCCAGAAAGAAACGAAGCGCTGGCGGACTGTTATTTGGGATTGAGATTCTCAGATTGCAATCAAAAGCTTATCTTGGCGACGCATATTTCTCCAGACAGTTCGAACTGTCTGGGACGCGTCAAATTTCCAGGCAAGTTGGACCTCAGTATCTTCAACAAGAACAACTATGAACCACTGCGTATGCATCGATCCTGGCACGTTTCTGCGTTCCCCGTTTCGATTCAAAGGGAACCAGGTTATGGGAAATTCCAGGAAATATTGGGAACGCCGTTTACATACCCTGACAATTCTGTTCACGACACCTCCCGGGCCTTCAAAGCCCTGCCACACGATACCCCTCTTACTATAGCAATTATACTTGTCTTTTTGCTGGTCAACTTCCAGCTGTATATTCCAACTTGTATTATTTTCGAAGCAGAAGGTAATTACAAAAGCAGAAGGCGGTAGGGTGAGAGACCGCCTTTTTCCGACGATTTATCAAGAGTGAAGCAAGAATACATTTGCAAAATGTAAAAGCTTCGCTTTAATATAGATACCAAGTGAAGATGGCCATCCAATAATAACCCTGTGTCAGCTGCATTCTCGGTGCCCATAATAGTCTTTTATTGTCCGAGAGATGGCCAGGCTGGTAGTGTCGGCCAATTGGCTGGTATTTGCTAGCAATGCTCTCATTCCCATTGCCATTCTAGTCTTCTCCCTGGGGTTCTTCCCATATAAACCTCTAATTCCAGGCCTTGCGACGTTTGAAGACCCTTCCGATGAGCCGCCGGGGATCTTTGACAAGGTTATTTTCATGGTGGTGGATGCTCTGCGGAGGTGTGTACCCCTTCTAACAACATACGTTGGCTAAATCAAACCATCAAAGCGACTTTGTTTATTCGAACAATTCTGGGTTTCTCTTCACGCAAAGGTTTGCAATTTCTCATTTGTCTCTCTCAAATATACCTTACTAAACCCTTCTATAGCCTCATTCGGTCCGGCGCCGCAGTCCCTTTTACCGCTCATGCAGGCTCCCCAACAGTTACGATGCCTCGATTGAAGGCTATAACGACGGGATCAGTCCCATCTTTTCTTGATGTGATCCTCAACATTGCAGAGTCTGATACCTCATCGACCCTTGCGCATCAAGACACCTGGCTGGCTCAAATCAAGGCAAAAGGGGAGCAGCTTGTAATGTACGGGGACGATACGTGGCTAAAGCTGTTTCCTGGTGTATTTACCAGAGCAGATGGGACAACAAGCTTTTTTGTGTCAGTATGTATCATTTTTCCAGCAGTATGACCCCTCTAACCTCTCCAGGACTTTACCGAAGTAGATACGAACGTGACGCGCCATATCCCAAGCGAGCTTACTCGGGATGACTGGTCGGCACTAATAATGCATTATCTTGGTCTGGATCACATTGGGCACAAGGCGGGACCGCATAGGTATGCCCGGTATTTCCTTCACATATTCAACCACTAACTTACTAGTTCGTACATGATCCCAAAGCAGCATGAAATGGACTCGATGGTCTCGCAGGTATATCAAGCCATAGAACAAGAAACCCATTTGCATTCAACTCTCTTTGTTCTATGCGGTGATCATGGGATGAATGACGCCGGGAATCATGGTGGTTCTTCCGCCGGCGAAACTTCACCTGCCCTCCTTTTCATATCACCAAAATTTCGAGGCTTGGATACTAACAGACAGAGTCCAGTGGATTCTTTGCGTGACCTACAATACTACCGTGTTGTGGATCAAACCGATATTACGCCGACTCTAGCAGGCCTTCTTGGTTTACCGATACCTTTAAACAGCCTCGGCGTGTTTATCCCTGAGTTTCTAGATATGTGGCATACAAGCGCCGAAAGGTTGCAATTGCTCCTCGCGAATTCAAAGCAGTTGCTAAGGACGCTCACCCAAACGTATCCAAGTTACGACTTCGATACGCCTAGCACTTGCCACGTGATCTCAGAGAGAGGCAACCTTGAAAAGGCGTGTTGCGCATGGGCTCGAGTCAAGGAGCTACTCTCTCAAGGAGAGCATGCTGAAATTGAAACCGTCTTGTTAGAACTCCTCCGGTCCTCGCAGGCCGCAATGAGCAGCGCTGCGAGCAACTATGATCTTCCATATCTTTCCCTAGGCATATGCATTGCCGGTGTTGCCGTTTTGCTGTCCTTGCCTGCAAGTTACGAGGCCCTGCGGCGATATCAACAGCCCGGGTCGTTCTTGGTGGCGAGCATCTTGAGCTATGGCATCATGATGTTTGCTAGCAGCTACGTGGAAGAGGAGCAACAGTTTTGGTACTGGGCATTTACTGGCTGGGCAGTGTATCTCCACGTCAGATCGTTTCAGTTACAAACAGCAGTTAGAGCATCCCGCTCTTCCTTTCTACTCACTACATTTGGTGCGGCCGCCCTGGCCATGTCTCACCGCATTTTGCGACGATGGAATCAGACTGGTCAGAAATTCGCCGCTGAGCCTGATATCGCCCGCACATACTTTTCAACCCATCAGGGCACCCTATGGACGCTTGTGGTGTTGACATATGCAGATATTTGCCTATGCCTTGTTCGTAACGACTCTTCTTCCTCGCCTATATGGTACCTTACTTGCCTCGCTGTCACAGCCGTGGCTTTTACCTTCAAACTCGCGTTTGCTACATCGGAGTCTCCTGAACTCGTCGCCAACTATGTAGCCAATGTGCTTGGAGGAATACCGCTCATCCCATACGCGCGGGTCGCCATGTCTGGAATCGTTATACTTTGGTTGTCTAAGAAGACACGAGACACTAGCATAAAGTCGCCTCCTAGGTCATTGCACTTGGCTCTGACCCTCTTCCTGGTAACTCAATCAAGGGTCACAAATATTCCAATCTTCCTTGTATTTCGACTGCAACTCATGATTCTGGCATCCATGAACCTGACCTCGGATGAAGTCACCGTGACTTCCCTATTCATGCAATACATTACCTTTTTCGCCTTCGGTGGCTCGAACGCCATATCTTCCATCGACCTATCTAACGCATACAACGGCGTGGGAAACTACAACGTCGTTCTAGTCGGGATCCTGACTTTTGTCAGCAACTGGGCTGGTCCGATATGGTGGGCCTCAGCTTCCAGGCTTCTGAGGTCGAAAAGACCGCGGGGCGAAAGCCAAACGCACGTGGTTTTCTTGACCTTGTGTGTGGCTTTCATGCTGCTCTCTGTCATGGCCGCGTGCACATTGCTGCGAACGCATCTCTTTATCTGGACGGTCTTTTCGCCCAAATATCTCTACACCATGTCTTGGGCTATTATACACCATTTTGGAGTGAATCTTTTGGGGGAGGTTAATCTCTTGTTCTCCAGTGCTACATAGTAAACCCACCGGGCCACCTCTTTCATACTGGTTTATACCTTGTATATATTGTTCTATAAATCTTGTATAGATTATTCTATATAGGCTGGATATCATTGTACATAACTCATAAAGATATTAGTGGATAACTACAGCAACCCGTCGAACAGGTCGTCGATTGCATTCTTTTTCCTTTTCTTCTTTGGCTTTTTCTGTTTCGGGGTGTACAGTTCCTTCACAGCAATTGGCTTGCTCGAAGCGCCATTCTGCGCTCCAGATTCCAGAGGGACAGCTGGTATTCCTTGCTCGTCCCGTGATAAAGCTTGTCCCACATCTTCCCCCTTGGATATCTCTGTATGAAATGAAGAACCTCTGTGAGGTAAAGGATGGTTCCGATATGACAGTTCCTTGAAGAATGGGAGATCGTCCTGAGATGAAAGATCGGCTTTCCGCCGACGACGCGATTTCAGAGCTTTGTCAATTCCTGTTGCCTTTGCGAGACGCCCGAGGGTAGCGACAAGTACAGTACCAAGCGGCGAGAATTGCACATCAGCGATGACCACCGAAAACGCCCTATTCGGATATTAGTATTGCGTCCGATCATGCCGGCGCTCAAACTTACGCGTAGCACCTCGGTATGACACGATCTGTCAAATACTTTTCGTAGAAATCGGCGTGCCGCGGGTTCCCAGAGTCGCTAGAGCTCAGAGACTGTGCTAAGCTCCAGACGGTCCGTTTTAGCATCGAAAGCCACTTCCACCATTTCGTCCGGCCATGTTGGTTTTTGTTGTGGTGGAATATTAGGTGCAATATCGAATGTACGCGCAGGATTTCATCTTCTTCCATAGTCTCACGTATCCGTCGAGTTATAATTTTGAGGCGCTCTTGGATTACTCAAAGCTCAGATGAAAAAAATCCCTTGTCCATGACGTGAGCATGTAGTCGCTACCTGCGGACAGGTCAAGCTGTGGCTGCTGTGCGATGCATCGAAAAAATAAAAGGAAAAGAAAGCTTGACGCACTAAAGCCTAAATGGTTTTAGCCCAGCCGGCGGCGTGGATACCCACTTTTATACTTGGAGATGCCGATGAGCTTGCAAAGTTCAGATTCGATTTTGGACTATTTCATAAACCAGGTACATTGAAAATCGCCAACGCAGTATTTGCACCTCTTACTCCTTTCCTATCAATCAACAGTAGCACCTTTCCTTTTCACGCCGGTTGAATTCCAAACGTAGACGAACCCAACAATTAGACTCAAGCCGAGATACCACAAACCAAGCTAATTGGACGTAGAATGGCCTTCTTCCATGAATCAAAAACGAAAAGGAAAAAAAGACTGTTGGTACAAGGTCATGATTACTCAGGACAGGATGAACATTAAAAGACACAAAAAACACACATAGATCAGAGAAGCACGGAGCCAGAGTAGATATTCCTCACACAAACAAGTGCTCTTCAATCGCCGCTCCAGCGATGAAGATAGCAGTAACCTCGAAGAAAATAGTGGTTGCACAAAGAACTTAAGAAGCTTTGGGACCTTCATCAGGAATGGTGTCGTACCAAACTTTCATCGCGGGATAAGTGCACGGTGCGCTTTTCCAACCGTTGCTGGCGGAGCCGAACGGGCGTCTGGAGGCGAGAGTTCTGACATATACTATCTCCCGCTCCGCCGCGGTAGTACCGCGGTCATATTGAGACCGGCGACGACGTTGCTCGTCCCGATACTGCTGCCCAACGCGAGGGGCGAAAAGTCCTCACCAACTCGTCATTGATGTACACACTATGCATGACCGGAGACAACTTACCGACATGCTCTGCATTCTCTATGCTCCGGCGCATTTTCGAGGGATTATCTGGTCCAGGAAAACGGTCTTCCGTTCCTGCAAGAGGCCCATTACCGGTGTGAAAGATCTGTAAATGTAAGCTTCCGTTTAGGTGTGTGTTCTGGGTATCCCTCCGACCTTGGGGCGAAAAGACGGATGCTCGAGCATCACTGAGCTGTTGCGAAACTTTTGTACTAGGCAATCCTTACCCTGAATGGCTGCTAGATGGTCAGAGGGGAAGTCAAATTGGAACCAAAACTTACTTGCATACGATACTTCTGCAACTTTGTCGCTGTTGAAGCAATTCCTGCGATACAATATCAGTAGGATGATACAGCGATTATGATTAGTGAATCTTTTCTTACCAGGTGCGCCCTGCTCGCGCTTTGACAAACTTTGAATGGAGTAAGCATATTACGTTGTACAGTGGAAAGTCGGGAAAACTAACATCAATAATATCGATTGGCTAGAGTATATTTCTATTAGTCCGCATACGAGAAAGAAGAGGTAATCATAGACTCACATCCTCAAAGTTTATGAAAGCATAGCCAACGCTAAGACCGTGTTGTCAGATATAAATCAAAATGTTAAGTTTCATATAGAGGTTGTCATACTTGCAATTATTTGCAAAATCTAGACCACGGTCAACCATTTCAGTTTATCTTCCAACGAAGTACGAACTTACCAATACGCAAATACATGAAATCATATTTACCGTGGCTTGTCTCATCAACAATGGCCTTGAGCATGGTCTAGTGGGGAGAGTCAGACATGAAAAGAACACTGGACAGGGAGACTAAAACATACCTGGTCGATCTTGTTGGGAATATTCCGGAGCATGATCTTGCGTACGTCAGTGCGTTGGCCATACATACTAATTCGGCAAGCATACAGTAGTGCGGACATCCAATCCAAGGCGGATACGCTCAGTGTCGACGGCATTCTGATTACTCAGGCGTAAGTCAGGGTAGCGAGCAACTTCGCGCCGAGGAGAAGGAATAACATTTTCCCCTGCTCTTGTCATCCAATCCATCAACCCGGCATGCTCACCAGGCGGGATCGTAGAGCGGCCTGTCGGACTGAGCTCCATATAAAGAGCACGACTATGGCGAGGCGAAGTCCAGGGTGCATCTTTCTGATAAGGAGCATCAAAGCACGAGACGCCAACAGTACCTCCACCTTTTGCAGAGCACGGGCTTTGAGGAGAAGGATACGTTTCGCTCTCCACATCTGGTTTGAAGAACGAGACCTCAACAACACAATCCTAAGTAAGACCTTGTCAGTCCTGTCCGCCTATAATATTCAGGAATAACACTCACGTCTACTGAGGTGCCATTAAGAGTTGTCATGACATTTTCAGCATCGCGTGTGTTGAAATATTCAATATGAAACTCTGCAACATTTTCCTGGCCAGAAAGCAATGCAGTAAACGTCTTTATATCGCCAAATGTCATGGCAAGTGTCTCGAGAGAGCGCGCCACTGTGTGTTGATTCAATTCAGGGTTTCTGCTGTCATAGTATACAGTGGCGAGCAGCTGGCCTTCGTAATCCGAAGTCTGGGCTAAAAGAACAGGATCCAGATGTTGCATATACTCTTTCGGACTCAGGGGAAAGACTCTCCATTCCGGTCGGAGAAGGCGCACCTTTTCAACCGCCTTTTTGGCTTCGCGGCAATCGGTAAAGGAGACATACACTTTTCCCATGGAACTCAACTCGGAGAGTATGGGACCCTTGAGAGAGGTAAATTCACGGCGCTTTCATTTCGTTAGCTCAGCCTCAGGACTGCATGCAAAGTACGTACGTTAAAAAAGGCAGCTAAAGACATATAAGTCAAGTTGTTGGGAACGTTCTCGATGAGCAATGCGCGAGTATATCCCTCAGGCTCAGCAGGCTTTCTACGCACTGGACTGAGTACTAGGCAGTCTCTGGTGGTTCGGTCACTCCCAATAGCGCCATAGGCTGGAAGAGGCCGCTCCAGACGGTAGTTCGCAGGCCGAACTCCTGAGCCATTGGAGTCAGCGTTGGAGTTGGCAGCAAGAAAGCTGATGTTGCTTGTCGAAAGGTCTTTGGTCATGAAATGAGCCCGCTTAGCACTAGCAGAATCTGCTATGCCAATAGGTGTAAAACTCGCAGCGGTGGGAGAAAGCTGAGGCCGAGTCGACACGCTCGTCGAGACAAGAAACGGATCAGAGGAATATCTGTATAGTATGTCATTATATTATAAACTGCATCGTTTTTCAATAACTAACGTGTAGACCTGTCTGAATCCTGCCCCGTCCAGAGGGCCGCATGCAGTAGAATGCGAGAGACATTTGGTCCGCACATCCTCTGGCGAGAATGCTGTGAGTTTCGTATCTGGAGAGCCATTGGGGGAAGCTGCTCCATCAGTCGAACTAGGGCTGCTCAACCCACGAGAAGAGTTCGTTCCTCTCATTGTCGATAGTCCTTGGTATGCGCTTGGGATGTGTTTCTCGAGATAACCCCAAACGCAATTGCAAAACGCAATAAGTAGGTCAGTGCTGGAGGGCTGAATCTCAGTATCAGACAAGATGATGGTTTATAGTATTCAAAGAACGTGAAAGTAAAGCACGCTCGATTAAAAACAAGCTTGCTCAACTTGTTGATTGTCATAGAGATGATATTCTCAGTAGTAGGGAGGGAAAAGAGGGGACCAGTTTTTCAAAATAAAAGGCGACGCCGAGAGAAGTAAACCAGACCTGGACATGGTGTCCACATTCACAGTAGATTGTCTGTACCATTATCCCATTTACAATTGATTGGTGCATTACCAAAGGCCGATATATATCTCACAGACTCTGATTCTGTATCTCAAGACCTACCATTTATCTGGAGATGTCTTTTGTCAGAGGTTACCAACGTACACTTGGGTAGTGCACCCTGGAAAGGGCCGATGGCGTAAACAGGATGCATCAGGAAGCAGATCCAAAGCTGCAAACTGCATGTCATTACTCCTAGTCCATGTCGTCGGTGTTACCAGAGTCTGTCCCAGGTCAATTCCTCGTAAGGGTGTACTCAGGATATTCTCTCCAACAATACTTAGTCCATGGGTGAGGGAGTATCTTGAAATATATGAATTAAACGGCGCAGCCCTTCAACTAAGTACGATGGTCATCTTCCAGGCACAAAGGATATGACTAGTGTTCCTGTGTGAAGGCAATATGGTTTCTGGGGAAGCGTCGGAATAGAAGGAAAGCTAGTGAAGCAGGTTGCCCAGGTGGACTTGGGAAGCCGCCAGCAACTGAAGGTGTGCGGATAGTACGGCCACTCCGCCAAAACAATTCTTTTATTACCGGAGTTGGATATGTACTGCCGGCAGATTACATACATAGTTTGGCCCGGGGCCCCACAATTGCATTGCTTTTTATGGAAACTCACATCGATACATATTATTGATGCAAGATTATTAGGAAAATGAAATCATGAGACTCGAGCCAGTTGCGGGTACTTGTACTATTTGCTTTCTGAGGCACCATGTAAGCTAAATGGGAGCGATCAACAGCCTCAGCGAGCAATTCATATCGATTGCCTAATGCAGAAATCATTCGTTTCCTGAGGCGCTAAATCGACAGCTTGCTAGGATCACCGAATTTGGTTTTCTCGGAGTGGTCCAAATGGGCGGGCCGCCATACGCAGGAGACAGTGTGTACAACAGTACTAAATATATGGAAGGCTCGGGTTGTCGTTGGTGGGGAGCGCCAAACTTCTTTGGAACCTCCGACCGAGTCAGTGAGAAAGCGCGGAGTGACCCCAGCCCGCCGCCAATCGGGCTCCAATTACACCTACTATATTACTCGCCAGTTACGTATCCCAGAAGTTTTGCTGTTGTCGCCTGCACTCAACGCTCCTAAGTAGCCACAAATTCCGGCTTCGCCGAGATATCGTCTTCATCCCGACTCGAACGCAACTTTCTTGGATCACCAGCCTCGGCGACTCGCAGCATGCCGTCGACGGTCGTCCTGTCACGAAGTGAATCTTCATATGTATTAAACCAGGTCAGACTGTATCTTGTCCCGCTCACAATAAACTACACGTATGGCTAACTCTCGTCGAGGCTCGCAGATAATCATATCCCCTTCCGACACAGACTACCTGGACCAATTGATACCCTCGATCAAGGAATACAGCATTGGCAACAAGACGTCCGAGCTATTAGGCTCTCTCTCTCGGTTTGCTAGCGACAAGGAGGCTGAGATCGAGACTATTTGCAACACAAACCATCAGGAATTTGTCTCCTCTGTCAATCAGCTTCTCCATATCAGGGAGGGTACCGTCAGCCTGACGGCAGAGATACTGGACCTAAACCAATCCATACAGGCGAGCACAGAAAAACTAGCCGAGCAGAAAAAAGCTCTGGTGGAATCACGCCGGCACCGTCAAAACATTGACGAAACATCTCGTGCCATAAAAGACTGCCTAGAGGTCCTCCGCCTTGCGAACCAAGTCCACGATCTCCTCGCAAAGAAGAACCACTATGCGGCGCTTCGTGCTCTGGAAGAGCTTCAGAATGTCCACCTCAAGGGGGTGACGCAGTATCAAATCGCCGAAATGATCCAACGCTCTGTTCCAGCAACGCAAAAGGCTATAGCGGAAGCAGTCATGTCGGATTTAAACACCTGGCTATACAGAATTCGGGAAATGTCACAGTACCTCGGAGAGATTGCCCTGTATCATACGGACTTAAGAAAAACGCGACAGAAGGAGAGGGCTGCGAAAATTCCATATTTAGAGCATTTCAAGCTAAACTCCGCCATTGAGCTGGTTTCGGACGAGCACGAGGAATATGATCTTCTCCAGAATGAGGAGCTCCAAGTGGATTTCACCCCACTGTTCGAATGCCTACATATCCACCAATCGCTAGGCCAGATAGAAAAGTTCAGGGTTGAATACGCCAACACCCGCAGTCGGCAAAAGGAACTGTTGATTCCAGCCTCGGTTACCTTAGTGGATGATGATGGCGCGAGTCTACATAATCTTCTGGAAGAAATGGCGGGCTTTGCCATAGTTGAGCGGGCCACCATGAGAAAAGTCCCGGACATGAGATATCCAGTTGATGTGAGGTTTATTTGCCAACTCTCTGCGCTTTGAATACTAACGAAGATCAAAACCAGGTTGATGAATTATGGGAGTCTATGTGTCAAACAGCCGTGGCCCTGATATCGAAAGCCCTCCACGAGGTTGATAATGCCGAGAGTCTGCTGAAGATCAAAAACCTTATCGCCTTATTTATGCAGACCATGAACGTATGTTCTTCAGACACGCGCATTTTTTCGTTGCTAACTTTGGCCCTAGACTTGGGATTTCGCTGTGGGATCCTTCGACAACTTATTCCTGACCTTATTCAAGAAATATGCAGAACTTCTTAAGAGACGGTTCAGCGACGATTTCCAAGCGGTGAGAAAAGAGCCCTTTTGGTTTCTATCATATACTGATTGGTGGGGAAAGATTGTTTCGACGGACGACTACATGCCTATGCCGATTCAAACTCCCGAGGAGTTCGACAAGGTTCTTAATGTTAGCTGGTATAACCCTGATAAGCCGCAACAGCAAGTGTACTCCCTTCTCCATCGCTCGTCTCATAGTCTTCATACTAATTTCTTCCCTCACCAGCTTTCCTTGCGTTTTGCCGTTTTCCCAAATGTATCCTCTGTGCTGTATCGACATTCGGAACTTCCTCAACCAATTTTATTTCTTTGCCAATGATGATTTCTCCAACCCAGATATAATTGACGAAACGCTCAAGGATGCAAGTAGTCCATCCGTCCTCTTGCTTTCGACTAACTAACTACCGTCAGGCCCTTGACGAACTGCTCTCTAGTAAAGTATGCGACACACTCGTGGAACGCCTCAACTCTCAGTACCTTGGTCAGATTGTCCAGATCCTCATCAACCTGGAACACTTTGAGCATGCATGCCATGAGCTCGAGCTATTGCTTGCCGCGGCTAGATCACAGAGTTCCTCCAGTGATCCGGTGTCTCTGAAAGCCACAGAAAAGTTTAGAGACAACAAAAAGGCGGCAGAGAAACGAATATTTGAGGTGGTGAATTCCAAAATTGATGACCTTATTGAGACGGCAGAGTACGACTGGATGTCTCTTGTTTCTCCTACGGAACCCAGCAACTACATGCAAACTCTAACCCGATTCCTCTCAAATATCATGAACTCGACGCTCCTTGGACTTCCCAAGGAAATCAAAGAGCTCATTTACTTTGATGCTCTCAGTCATGCCTCCACCATGATCTTGGTATGTGTGCCCTACAAGGAATTTTGTTGATTGTAAAGCTGACTCTCTCGATAGGCGCTGCCGCTTTCGCCTGAAGTCAAACGAATCAACCCGAATGGAGTGCTAGCTCTTGCCAAAGATGTCCAATACTTGTATCTGTTCGTGGATAGTCTCAATAACCCTATCCTTCGGGAGAACCTGGATGAGCTGCACCAGACTGTGCAGTTGATGCAAGCGGACAACGCCGATGAGTTTTACGATATTTCAATGCGGAACAAGAAATACGGGCGCGTAGATGCCATCAACGGCCCAACTTTACTGGAAAAGTGAGCCTCCAAAAACTCAAAATTGTTCAAATAGATATATATACTTACGATCATGCAGACTTACCCACACAGTTCAGAGCCCGGTCAAGATGGACAAGTTTTCGACACTTTCGTCGAGGTTTGGGAAGAAGTCTTAAAAAGTCTCTCTCAACTGGGCTACATGTATACAAGCCTAACTCAAAGCTTTGATATCACAAAATCAACAAGCAAACAATCTGGGTATGTTCAAGCATAAAACCGGAATCTAGAGCACACGACTAGCAAGATCATCCTCCTGGGTCCAACCACATCCTAGTATAGGATATCACCGCACGCTCAACAGGACACAGCGAAGTGAATTTGCTTCACTGAGAACAGAGAAAATTAGAGTCAGCTCACTGACCAAACTAAGACTAGTAGAGAGACGTGTGATAAACATACCTGCTGGGGGGGGAGGTGAGGATAAGCAGTGTACATCCCTTCGAACATTTGAGATTGAGGCTGAGCATACGCAGCAGTCGGGTCTGACTGCACAGCCCCCCCGTATATTGCCTGTTGTCGGTATTCTTGATCCTGGAGTGGGTGCTGCCCCAACGAGCCATAATCAGGCGGTGCCATGTGGTGAGGATGATGCTGAACACCATGCTGAGCTGGCGGCAGTTGGCTCGCAGCGGTGGGCCCGGCAGCGCCAGCAGGCGCACCTGCTGTTTGGCTTGAACGTTTTGCATGCGATGTAGCTTCCTCTCGTGGCACTATATCAATCAGGAAATCAAACATGTCAGATTTGGACAAAGCGGCTGCGATATCCGATCTTTGTAATGTCCGACGTTTGTTGTCTTCCGCATGGATCCATGCCCGCATGGTCAATTCAGTGATGAAAACGTCGCAGCCTTTTGCAAAGAGGATTGGAGCTTCTGCGGAAATCATCTTCACCTCAGGGTCAGCCTTCATGACCTTTTTGATCCGCGCAAGCGGAAGTTGATGGATTTTGTAGTCATGGTTATCGGATTCTAGATGATTGATAACGTGCTGCCAGTACGTCGTCAAAATATCACGGGCAGTCCCTTGTAATCCTTGGTTGACCTGTGACCACCGGAAAAATTTAGCTTCTTGCCTACCATTCATTACAGAAACATCACTCACATTTGCCCATGTACCCGTATAGAGCTCTGCGACGGGAGCGAATCCTTGCGCGGCGAGCTAAGTAAGACAGGATCAGCAGAGTATATACAACATGCGCAATAAGAAAGAAAGGCCCATACCGCCGCACTAGCACCTAATAAAGAAACTTGTATCAACGGACGTACATGTCACTCCATAGAAGGCAAGTACATACCATAGTGTCCACCATTCCTCGTGTCGTACATGGGCTGTTGCCTGCCCGGCTGTTGTCCAGAACTCTGCGGAGCTTGTTCCATGATTGCAAGATCGAATGTGCCGACGAGCAAAGGAGGATAGTAGAAGCGAAGAGCTTGAATTGATTATCTAATGGTTCGCGACTCGCGACACACAGTCCAAAGCCGGGGTCAAGACGCGGTGTGCTGACTAGGCTTGTGCGTGTCCTAGAGCGATATTTAGTCAAGCCGTGTGCTTATTGTGGATGCGAGCTGCCAGCGCGATACAGTAAGGGTTTGGGCAGATGCTAAATCGGCCCATCAAACGAGGCGTCGGATCTGGGTAGCATTTGAGGAGTCAGCCGGGGGCCCGGCGCAACAACGCGCGCCAAGAGCGATTGGGAACTGCCAGTTCCTCAGTGACGTTTGCGGCATAGTTTGGTGTCACCCACAATAATTTGAATGAACAACATTCACAACTTGACTCTACATACAACAGAGGACGGCTCCTGAAGGATTTTCCACTATTATTGTCTCAGTAAATATGTTACATGTCAAAGGCCCTAGAATTCTCATACCACTAACTACACCCCTTTTTGACCATGCTATGAGTGTCCTCGCATCGTGGACAGATAAAATAATGACAACAACGGGCACCCTACTTTCCTGGCAACTGAAGATGTCAATGCAGTCTGCAAAGGCACACTTCGTACTCCATAAAGAGACTAGATATGTATTCAAGTAGTAGATATAAAAGTAGTTCATGTCAATAATTAGTCATTCATGCACTAATTAGTGTTCATCAGTTCTGAGCTCGCCCCACAAGGAAAATTTCTCGCGCAAGAAGCTTCCCAAATAGCTGCTAGTCATTCTACTATAAATCATCCTCTTCTTCGCCTTTTCCTCCTCGTCTTTCTTTTTCCCGTTCTTGGATTTTGGCAAACACATCCCGGGCAGGATTCAACCATGTCCAGTCCGGTTGATGCTCAATCTCATGACGATGTCCGTCAGCTTGACGACGACATTCAGAAACTGCTCGCTGAAGCTGAGCAGCGACTTCGCGAAAACTCGGTCAAATCTGTAGAACAGTTGACCGCGTCCTCGCAAGTCGAGGCTACCCCTTCACCGTATGTCTCACGACCCTAAAATTTATCGACTTGACGCTAACTGTTATCACAGCATTCCGAAAATATCCTCGGATTCTTCGCTAAAGCCTTACCTTGAACATCACAACGGCCTCGCTGTCATCGATACTGCACGAATAGTTGACCCCGTTCTCAGCAATGGGACTCAGTCACAAGCTCTTGAGCGCACATTCCCCAAACCCTCATCCAAGAAGGTAAGCTAGCCTAATTTAAATCATTTCTATCACGTCTTTCTATTGCTATGAGGAAAAACATACCCATCGCGTTAGCGCTTGATACAGTCTCAACAGTCCGTCTTGGGCTGCGCTGTTCCAATGAGAGTACTTGTTTCATAGTTACTCTGAGCATCGTTTTACAAACACTCTTGTCGCCTTTCGTTTCCCGCTCCCTCATAACACACTTTGCTTACAAGTTTTCCTTGTTTTAGGATAAGCCGACGGCGGGAATTGACTGGTTCGACCTCCCAAAAACGGAGTTGACGCCTGAACTGAAAAGGGATTTACAACTCGTGCGAATGCGTTCCATATTAGACCCAAAGCGTCATTACAAGAAAGAGAGCGGCAAAGCACAGCCGCCGAAATATTCCCAGGTGGGCACAATCATTGAAGGACCAACCGAATTTTTCAGTGGTCGAATCGTGAAGCGAGATCGCAAAAAGACCTTTGTTGAGGAGGCTCTGGCCCTGGAACAAGCCACCAAGCGCTTCGCATCTAGGTATAACGATGTGCAGGACAAGAAGAAGAGTGGCAAGAAAGCTTTCTACAAGAGTTTAAGAGCTCAAAGAAAAGGTGGCAAGAACCGACACTGAGCGTCGCTGAGGTAGGACAGTCCAAGTGAGATGTTTTAAACATGACACCGACCCTTACACAGCGCTGAACTTGATCGAAAAAAAGAGCAGTGGTCGATCTGTTCGTTCGGATGGGAAATGACCTTCGCATGTTGTCGGCTGCTGTGACTCAGGTGCTCTTGAAAATATCCGTAACGGCATGGACGACTAACATCTATGATGGCTTCAGTATCCATTCTCGGATAAGGAGGGAAAAGTCATACGTACCTGCATATCTTCAGCCGCAAGTCGACCCGCTTCGAGCACTTCTTCGTGGTTGGCCTTGCCTTCTTGCAGAATAGCGTCGAGCTCCTTCACATCCCTGCCTTGTATGAGATGATCGTCCCCGCGAGGGACCGGTGAAAGAACGGCATTGTTTGTCACCAAGCTGAGTGCAATGAGCCGAAGACCAGAGTGTCTGGCAACAACGATCTCCGGTACGGTCGACATGCCAACGACATCAGCCCCGAGTTGACGGAGCATCCGACACTCTGCTCTGGTTTCGTAACTGGGAATCGCACGTCAACTCGGCCTCATGATGAAAGCGCTTCTAACGAAGAACTGGGCTGGAACTAACCTTGGGCCGCCCACAAAGGCATAAACACCCTCGTGTAATCTCCGTTTGCTTTCGGGGCCAATGACCTTCCTCCAGGCTTCATGTACCTGTCGGCGGAGATCTAAATCATACGCATCCGACAATGGTGGGAATCGAGGGCCAAATTCTTCATCGTTGGGTCCTCGCAACGGATGAGTTCCCGCTAGACCGGCAAGGAAAATATGCTTCGAAATATCAGAGTATAATCTTTTTTTGGGGAGGGGAGAGGGGGGAGGGGTTGACTCACATCGTTCAAGAGTACAATGTCACCTACCACATAGTCTGGGTTGAGACCTCCAGCGGCATTTGTTACTGTAATTCATACAGTATCCTGGTTAACCTTGGATCACGTCCAACCAGGATATTTCACTTTTCAAATGATAAGAGAGGTAGCTCACAAATAACTGTATCGACACCGAGTAACTTGAAGACCCGGATAGGAAACGTCACTTGATCTATAGAATGACCTTCATAATAGCTGACGGATGCCGTTTTAGCAAGTGCTCTCTATACCGTTTTCTTTCCTTTCAAGGTGTTCTTGCTTACTGGGCGCGGCCAACCATGAGGACTGCCGGAACCTGCTTATTGAGAAGCCCAAAAACAAGTCTCCCCGCATGTCCAGCGACTGTTTTTGTTGTGTGAGCCTGTAGTATATAAATTGCGAAGCAATCTTGAACTTACCCGTCAAACGGGGGAAATACGGGATATCAGCATAATCGATTTCTACTCGCAGTTCACTATCGATTGTGTTTGCAAGGCCACCTAATCCAGAGCCACAAACGATAGCTACATGGGGTGCTTGCAATTCTGCCGGCAAGGACTTCTTGAGAAAAGCAAACGCTTCATTTGTCTTCTCAGTCGACGAATGTAGTGATGTCGCCATGATTGTGTCAGAAATAGGTCGTTACCTGGGGGAGTTTGGCGGTAGGGCTGGCTGGGAGGGAATACCCTAAAATATCGCGAGTTTCACACCCTCTGTCAGAAAGACGAGTTGTGCGTGTCAGCTAAGAAGTCCCAAAAAAAAGATACTATCAACCTGTCAGTCAATAACGCGTGCATCTTGAAGCAAATTTTGTTGTTGCGGGGGGGCCCATATTAATGGCTAAGGTCACGGGAATTGCTTAGTCAATGCTTCTCCAGGAATCGAAGGCCGCATGAAGCGGACATCAGGCACGCCAATCCAGCTTGATATAATCGAGCAGAACAAGCTGGCTGGCTCTATAGCGGGATTTAAACACTGGCCGAGAGCATGTCCTTCATCTCTCCTTATAGTTGTTTGCTCCGAGCGACGAGGTCACTGCAGGTACCGTTCTCGAATTAAATTTTTTTTTTTTTTGCCTCCAGCACAGAATACATTTTCTAACGATGTCAACCAGCTTGCTACGGCCTCTCGTGCGCTCAGCTCCTCGAGTCGGTTTAGGAACGTTGCAGACGCCAGACTCCCCGCGGTCGGGTCATCAAACGATAAACTACAACCGTCAGTATCCCTCACAGTGACTCAAGAGGCCTGCTGTTGTTGCTAACTCTATGCAGCTTAACACAATCCCAGCGGCCAGTCGAATCGCCCGTCAAGGCCGATGCCAATTCATCCGTTGAGCCACCTGTCAAGGAATGGTCCGTCATTGTTCTAAACCCAGTTTGAGAGGATATGAGACAACTGACCGCGCCTCTTGTAGGGCCAACCGTTTGACAGATATCAATTCCAACACCCGGTTACCAAGGAGTGTTCAAGCCTTGTACTTACGACCACTACGAAGGAAAGCTGAGTACGGTCTTCCGGTGTGCGACCTTCAATTGCGGTCATACAGTGTGCGGAATCTGGAATTTTTTGCGGACTTTGCTATTCGAGCTGCCTATTACCTAAAGCTCCCCGTTTCTGGCCCAGTTCCCTTACCAAAAATCACGGAACGTTGGACGTTTATTCGGTCAAATTTCGTACACAAGAAGAGTAAAGAGAACTTTGAACGAATAACCACCCGCCGTTTAATTCAGATCAAAGATGGAAACCCCCAAGCAGTGCAGGCATGGCTGGCTTTTCTACGAAAGCATGCGTTCTACGGTGTCGGAATGAAGGCCAATGTATGGGAATACGAGAGCCTAGGTAAGGTCTTAACCGTATGCGTGTAACTTCCACTAATGATTGTTCTTTTTGCGCCCTAGATGTCGGGAAGAACATGGACGACACTCTTCCTGCGATTGAGAGGAATTTGGAACCTCACCTATCGCGATTCGGTCGTCAACAAACCGAAACATCCGCTGCGCAGGAGCCGTTATCCGATTTCTTAGGGAATGAGCGGCTATCCTTGAATAAGGGGCCCCTAGTCAAAGTCCGCAGTGTGTAGATATTTTTCTTCGTCTATAAATTTGACCTGTATAATATTCTGTCTCATCACTCTTCATCCATAATATTTAAATTTGATATCTTCTTTTTCAGTCTCGTTTTCGGTTCTCGTTCTCAATTACAATACGGGGGCACAATTCCATTTCCCGTGCTGTCCGGTGGGGTCACGTGAAATAGCTCCGGATATATCAAAATGCCATCAATCTAAACTCTTTGGACAAGCTCTTGAATTTTAGATAAAATATGCATGCTGTAAGCAGGCGTTGCGGTCGATGCCTTACCACATCTAGGGCAACTATCAAGGCCACCGATTCAAAAACAATATCGTGCTCAAAGAGATGGCAAAGTTCACAGCCAGCGCAACCTTTCCGCACCACTATTTTCTCCGGCATCCAACCCACAGGGGTACCGCATCTTGGGAATTACCTAGGCGCTTTACGTGAATGGGTCAAGCTTCAGGACACTGTCACTGAGGATACCAAATTGATCTTTTCCATCGTCGACTTACATGCATTGACAGTGCCTCAAGAACGTGCTAGGTTGAGAGCTTGGAGGAAGGAGGCATTTGCGACGTTGATAGCTGTTGGTCTAGATCCAAATCGCTCGACATTATTCTACCAATCTTCTGTATGATTCTAGTCGTTATCCCTAATTTTCTCGTACGCGACTAATTACATCAACAGGTTCACCAACATGCTGAACTGTTCTGGCTTCTCAGCACCGTAGCTTCGACGGGCTACCTATCCCGAATGACTCAATGGAAGGTAAGACTAGACCTATTCCACTCCATGATCTATTCTGTCGGCGTACAATACTGATGCCGAGCAGAGCAAACTTCAGCTGCCCGAAGACGCGAATTTAGAGAATGCAGACGTACGGAGCAAACTACGCCTAGGCCTCTTCTCATATCCGGTTCTGCAAGCTGCCGACATCTTAGTTCATAGGTGGGTTGCTATTTCATCTTCAGTTTTTAGGATCTTGCTAACAAGGTATGCTAGGGCTACTCATGTTCCTGTCGGAGAGGACCAGAGGCAACATCTAGAATTTTCAAGATACACTGCAAATAGCTTTAATCATCTTTATGGATCAATTTTTCCATCCCCGGAAGCACTCATATGTGAGGCACCTTTCCCCTACACAGATGATTAGCAGATAGTAAACTAACAGGAATACGCAATCAGCACCTGCGAAGCGAGTCATGTCTCTGAAAGAACCAACACTGAAGATGTCCAAATCACATGTTGACGAACGCTCGAGAATCATTCTCACCGACAGTCCTGATGACATTCGACGAAAGGTTAAGGTTGCGCTCACAGACTCTGAGGCACGAATAAGTTATGATCCCACACGGCGCCCTGGGGTATCTAATCTTATAGAGATCATAAGCCATTTGGATGGAAGGTCATGCCATGAAATTGCCAAGTCCTACGAATCAGCCAGCCTACGGGCTCTCAAGAGCGACGTGGCTGATCGGATCAGCGAGGTTCTAGCTCCGATCAGAGACAAGTACTACTCACTCATGGCAAACACCGCCCACCTAGACGCTGTCGCAGAGCAGGGAGCACAGAATGCGCGTGCCAACGCTGAAATCACCATGAACAAGGTCAGAAAAGCGATGGGTTTATGAAACTTAATCGCGACTTTATTTAGGAGCTCTTTTAGGGCTCGCTGTATTATACTGTACAACTCTGTATTGTTAACACACTAAATCTTCAAACTATTCTGAATTTGTTTAGGCTCCAAAAAATGGTGCGCATTTAGACAAGCTTCCTATATTACTCCGGAGTAACATGTCGATCGTCGAAAAATCGAATAGACGGACCCGTCAGTTCGTCTGCAGCGGGAACAGATGGTTCCTACTATCGAAAAGTCCGTTCGCAAACTGCCTCAGAAATGGATGCCGTTGCCGATCACGCTGCATCAAGTTTTATCCGCCACTTACTCCGTAGTGCGCAATACAGCACTCGTTTCAAGACTTTTCAGATTGATTCTTTTGGGATGGGCGTTGTATCAGGGTAGCATGATCAGAGCTGCCGATCTAGGCAGGCCAACTTTTGAAAGATCCAAGCAACAAGATTAAAGTTGTTGCCTAAGACCACGCACAAAAGCACTTTGCGGTGTGCGCACTGCGCAATAATGAGGATGGGTCCGATGACGAAAACGTTGGTGGCGGGGAGCTTTTTAAGGTTTCCGACGGCTCCGGCTTAGCAGAGCTTACGTTGCTGCTGCCGCTTTCCTTGTCAACTTGTGGAGACTTTCCATGATGTCTGTCTACTACTTTAAATTACTTAACAAACGTGACTAGGAAAATACTAACTTTGGCATCTCTTGCTTTTCTTCCCCATTCATCTGCGCAGGATAATTATACGACGTGTTTCCAAAAATCGTCCGCTCGTTATCAAATAATTGTTCTAGACACTGGAAACAAACAACAACTTTCCGGGGATAAGCGCGAACGAAGTGTAAGAACCGACTGATTACGATGATTTATGTGAGCGCCATGATGACGACAGCAACAGGATGCTGCATCGAACCATTGGGTCGCTGGGCCCCATCCAACTTATCCAACTCAGGCAGTAAAGCAAGTACAGCCATACAAAAGGCTCACTATGCCCCAGGCAACTGTGGTGGCCAAAAGTCTACCAACTAAAAACGAGGGCCACTAACACAGCTGGAAACACAGGGGCAGGAAGAAAACAAAGTTTCCCTTCTTCACTCACGCTCAACCCACGGAAACTGTACGTTGTACCTGAAGCTTTACTTTAGCTGTCCCGGACTTTACAGCCTTTCCACTCGGGCCTCTTGGGTCGTCGTGGGGTCGGTACACAACGGTATATAGTCCAGGGCAGGATGTGGAGAGTTTTCACTCTCACTCTTCTCGGCCTCCTCATACCTGCACAATGCGCAATCGGGACACTGGTGCTACAACAAAAAAGGGACACTCCTGCTGTAGTTACCCTAGGTATCCACCGCAATGAGGTAGCCGATCCTTTGGCGAGAGATCGACAAAGGCGAAAAAGAGCACAAACAGTGTCGCAGACAATTGACAATGAGGTTGGTTGAACAACTTCCCTACAACTGGCCAATTATTCATAGATCTATCTACAGGAGACACTTTACTTCTGTAATGTGACCATTGGCTCACCAGAGCAAAGCTTGCGGTTGATTCTCGACACTGGTAGTAGCGACCTCTGGTGTAACGCAGCCAACTCGACCCTCTGCTCGTCGCGTCGAGATCCGTGCCAGACTTCTGGCTCCTATGATCCTGATTCGTCGTCATCCTACGCTTATGTATCGTCTGATTTCAATATCAGCTATGCGGATGGCTCAGGTGCAGCTGGGGTATATGCAAACGACACCCTCCATATTGGTGGTGTCACGATTCGTGACTTTCAGTTCGGCATCGGCTACACATCTAGCTCTGCAGGTATGTCCAGCTAGCCCTCACCCCTACTCCCAGATGCCATGTCAATCGCTGTATTAATGACGCAATTAGAGGGTGTCTTAGGCATCGGGTACCCTTCAAACGAGGTTCAGGTTGGCCGGTTTGGAGACGAAGCTTACCCTAACCTTCCGCGATCACTAGTGCAAAATGGTGTCATCCAGTCAAGTGCCTATAGCCTTTGGCTAAATGACCTGGAGGCAAATACTGGCTCAATACTCTTTGGGGGTGTTGACACAGGGAAGTATCATGGCGATCTACAAACGCTTCCAATACAAACTGTCAATGGAGGGTACTCAGAGCTCATCATAGCTCTGACTGGTGTATCGCTCGACACGGAGTCCCAAAATCGTGATCTCTCGTCTGACGCGCTTCCTGCGGCGGTTCTCCTGGACTCTGGGAGTTCACTTTCGTATCTACCTGATTCTATTGTGGAGGACATCTACAACGATGTCGGAGTCACGTACGAAGCATCCACTGGTGCGGGATATGCGCCCTGCAGCTTGGCCCAGGAGAATATCAATGTCACTTTTACTTTCTCGTCCCCTGCAATCACTGTGGGTGTTGATGAGCTGATTATCGATGCTGGTGATCTCCGATTTCGGAACGGTGAACGTGCTTGTATCTTCGGCATTGTTCCTTCTGGTGAGAGCACAAATGTCCTCGGGGATACCTTCTTGCGCAGCGCATACGTGGTATACGATTTGGCGAATAATGAGATCTCAATTGCGAATACGAAGTTCAATTCGACAGAGAGCAATATTCTGGAAATTGGGACCGGGGATGATGCTGTCCCTAGCGCTACAATGGTGGCTAATGCTGTTACATCCGTCGTCGCCGATGGTTCAGGAGCAAGGATCGGGGGTCCATCGGAGACTGGCTTCACTGTGACCGCGACTAGTACAGGGGCAGCAACGGCCTTGGGGGCGCCTACCGATGTTCCGGGGCAGCTCGCTCTCGGGGCTGCATTTATGGGATATATGTTAGTTTTATAATTTCATCTAGGGAAAGCGCTTTGCTCATATACATATAATTTGATGGCTTCAAATTCTTTATATAATAAGTGAACAAACTCTGTAACAATTAGTCCATTGGTCAGATTGGTGGTTATCGGCAATTAGCTACCTACCAGCATTATTAGATAATCTATATATCTTCTACTATGATTTTCTAAAAACTAAATCTTAAATTTTTATAAATATATTACCTATAATATAAGTAATTATGATAAGGGATAATATAAAGTAGAAGATAAATAAAAAAATAGTATATTTATTAAAGGTATAGCTTAGGGGCAAAACTATTATAATTACTATAGTATATCCTTATAAATTAATTTATTTATAATAAGTATAAGGCCCTCGCGAATGTGTTATGGAAGGGCCTTGACCTCTCAAGTACTTGTCAGGGTGTCAGAAGAACACGGACATTGTCAGCCAATGGATCCGCTGCGCCGCAGCCTAGCGCTGTGACGACCACGGAGGCGAGATAACCTGGACTGATCATGTCGAGCCTACGACGCTAACCCGCGTGTGGTTACGGGAATGGACTGGCTACGACAGGACATGGACCAGCTACAATTGGATTATAGGCAAGCTATGAGCCGAGCGTAGGCAAGCTATAATGGATATCTAGTTTTTAAGGACACTTGTTATTGCATGTAATTAGTTTTAGTTACCATTTGTTATCTTCGGAATCTAAGCTACCCTACCTTTCGAAAACCCAGTTACCCTTCTTAGTCTGCTAAGAAGCCGTCTTCTCTCTCGAATATCAGAATACCTTAAGCCCTCCAGGCGTTAAGCAGGATTAGTTGGACTTATCTGACACAGGGAACCGCGCTAAGAGATGGGATGCTGTCAGCCAATAGGTCTGCCTTGTAAAGGTATGGTATGATGTGATATCATAACAGTATATGGATTAGTAGATGTTGTAACCAGCAGGTTAGGAACAGGCACTATGGATAAAACAGGACTATAGTTATAGGCTATAGCTATCTAAGTAGTAGACTATAAGGACTATAACTAGACTTGTTAGAGCCGACCCATAAACCCGCCCCAAACCCGACCCAACCCGCCAAGAAATGGG
>JOMC01000202.1:0-43579 GCA_000812125.1 Aspergillus ustus
CCCCCCCCACCCACAACGGTGGGATACTCTAACCCACCTTTCTGATCGCCCACTCGATGCACTCCTTTACGTACTCCTTCCCGTTGAGCGGATGATGAAACGAGGGACCGGCGACATGCCCTTCGAATTTCGGATCATACTGCTCCGTCACGCAAACCCCCAGATTCAGTCGCAGCTTTCGCCGCGGGCCGTCGTCCTTGTTCAAGGCTCGTAGCACTCCACCGCGGGAAACGGCCGTGTCCATATCGCTTCCGCATACCACTTGTTAGTGTCACACTGGGGTGACTGTATTATAGTCGTACTTACATATCATCTCCGAGGTGGACGACCTCGAGTTGAGGAAACTCCCTTTTGAGGCGCTTGCGCAGGGCAAGGGACCGCGAGAATCCCCCGACAAGCAGGAGAACCTGGAAATTGTCAGCTCACTAGGAGGCGTTTTGAAGCGTAAGCCAGCTGTCGCACCTTGACTGTCTTCGCGTCCACTTGGCTGAGTTGATCGTTGATCAGGTCCACCGTCCCCTGCAGACTTCTTCGGAAATAGTTCTCCATTTGCTCCCTTTTGTTTTTATATTTCTTAGCCATAGACATTTATTTATGCCATCAGTATCAAAGGGTGGGAGGGGGAAACAATCTCGACTCACTTTGTAATATAGAAAATCCCATGCCCGAAGTCCCTGGAGGGATCTGCCCTCAGCCCCCACAAGCGCAGAGCGATTCGCTCCCCTTCGTCCAGCGCGGCAGGGTCATAGGTGCGTTTGACCTCCTGCTCGAATGCGCGAAAGAGATCGTGATGAATCACGGCTTCCTTGGAGTATACCGTCTCGCTTCCTAGTCCTGAGACGTCGGCTAGCCTGCGCTTCGCCTCCTCGCTCAGGGCCTGGTTGATATAACTAGAACCGCAATCTTTGCCTAAGGGCATGCAATGGATTGGCATGGGTCAACAATAGGATATCTCGGTCCGTATCAGGGGGGAGGGAAAGTCGTACCGGCTGGAATTGCTATTTCGTCGAATCGAAATGGATCTTCTTGTCGCACACGGTACGTGATCGCATCCTAAATCGTTGAGGAAAGAAAGTCAGCCATTCCATCAACAACTAAAAATGGCGACGAGTCCGCCTTACGACAGTTCCACCTCCAGCATCGCAAATGATGAAGTTTGAGCCCTCCTACAAGTGCCACGGTCAGCATAGGTAGCGTTTCACACACACTCGTCACTCGCACGCACGCACCTCGATCCTGTCACGGAGATCGTCATATTGAAGCGCGAAGGTCACCGTAGCCTCAGGCTCATCAATAATGAATAAGGAAAAGTCCCCGCCGGCCTGCATGCCCGTGGCAGCGGTGACTTCGAGGGCAATCTCCTGCATGGTGAGGTGCGCATACGTGGACCACTTCGACGGCACACACAGCGCGAGCTCCACCTCCCAGGACCGATTAAACCCCTCGCGGTGCGCCAGCTGCTGATGTGCGTGTCGAAATACCTGCGTGAGATAATCCGTGATGACCTCTCTCGCTGTCTTGCCTACATTCCGCAGCACGGTTCTGATCTCGAGGAGCGGATCATCATCATCAGCATCATCGCCCGCCGGGGCGCTGGACTGGTCTTGCTCATTGTCATTGTCGTAGTCAAGAAGCAACTTCGCAAGCTGCACAACACGGTTCGTAGAACCGAGATCCTCCTCCTCAGACATGGTCCGTAGCGTCTGCTGCACCGCATGACCCCACAGATACTGCTGTCCGTCTGTTGTTCGGTACCAGCTCTCGCTGGGCACACACGCATTCCCCGCGTGGAAGAACCCCGTTGCCTGCGGCCAGTTGCGGATGCACTGCACGGCGCTGGGGCCGATTTCCACGGGCGGGTCCGCGGCGTCGAACACGATGTAGGAGATCGATGTAAAGGCGGTCCCGTAGTCGAGGCACATGAGGAGCTTCCGGCGAGGAGGAGGAGGGCGTCTGATTCTTCTCCGAACGGCGGCGGCGGCACTGGGCGCGAGCGACTTCTGAGTCCGGCCGCGCTTTCCACCACGCGCTCCTCCTCCTCGTCCTCCACCACGGCGGGTGGCCAGGGATGCGCTGGATGTCAGCTTGTTCTGCACCGCCGCTCGGCGCGGCGGGTTAGTTCTTCTGGCCATTGGCGAAAGAAAAAAAAAAGAAAAACTCCCCTTTTTGCCCTGCTCAACGCAATAATAGGACTCGGAAGAGAAAGTGGTCGCGGGGGGGAAGGGAGAAAGAGAGATCAAACAAAAAAAAGACAACAAAGAAGGTCGGCTGGGCGCTTACTCGAGAGCCTGCCTGCCTCTGCCTCGTCCAGAACCGCGCATATATAGATTGCTAATTTAAGAGGAGATCGCCAAGGCACACCGCGAGACTGCGCCCAATAGGCAGCAATGGCCCCTGATAATCTTGCTTCCTGCGAGGCTGGTCTGGCTATCTTTGGCTTGCTGCAGGCTACTAGCAGGGGTCTCCATGTCTGCTCGAGTCTTGGTCTGCAGATGATAGGCTGGCGCCAAACACCAGGGCGCATATTGGCGCCCAGCTCCACCTTCCATTTCGCTGCTCACGCGAACTCCTTTTTTTTTTTCTTTCCCGGCTTCCCTCAGGGTAGTAGGGAAATCGGCTTCTTTGTGCCGCGACGTCTTGCAACCATGTCCCGTATCCCTTCCTAAGATTGCAGACTTTCACGTACCTT
Organism: Aspergillus ustus; assembly: GCA_000812125.1. Taxonomy (NCBI): domain Eukaryota; kingdom Fungi; phylum Ascomycota; class Eurotiomycetes; order Eurotiales; family Aspergillaceae; genus Aspergillus; species Aspergillus ustus. The sequence goes on from JOMC01000202.1 coordinate 2,690, forward strand.
TCCCCAAGGCCTGAAATAAGATGGAGGACGGGAAGATGGCGGGTGGCCCAGATAGCCGTGGAGGACCAAGGCGCGATGGGTATTACTGGGCGCCTGCTAGCTACGAGGCACCGCGGAAGATCTCTCTTGCCGTGACACAGGAGCACATTATCGCAGGCAGCAAACGCAAAGCGAAACCGCCGCCGCGATTCAGCCAGGGCGAGCGCGATATTCGCATGATAGATGAATATAGAGTGAAGAAAAGGCACCGCGAACTACCAACACCAGCACCAGTGGCATCTGAGTATAATCTCGGGATGAGATCGGTGAGTAAATTGCGGCTGCTATTTTATTTTATCCCCTTTATGCCCTAAGCACACAGGAAGAATGAGGATTGCCAGCTTCGCCAGATATGTATGGGCGGACTGACTGAGTGCTCTTTTCCTTCTAGCTCAGTGTCGTTATTCCCACCTCTGATGGGCATTACGAGTCCGACGTCTCGTCCCTCACAGATCTCGACGATATGCCTGACCCGTTTGGCGACGTCGACGACGACGTTCAAGCCATAGATCAGTCGTCCGTAAACGCAGCGAAGCAACGCGTGGGGGAGGATTCCACGGCGAGGATAAGCATACTGGAGAAACAGCTGCAGGAGTTGCAACGAGAGAATGCCTTTCTAAAAGAGCAAGTCTCGCAGTTGACTAATGACGAACATAACACCACTGTTTGGCGGCGCGAGAATCGCATATCCACATCTGCATCCACATCCGCACCGCTCGCCAATTCACACACGCGAGCGGACGAAGTCAAATCACTGCGGCGACGTCTTTCACGGACACTGGAGATGGTCGAGCTCACGCGGCCGTTATCCGAATGGGACGCCCTCGTCGAGTCCACGGGCTTCATCCACAGCGAGATGCACACGCTGAGTAACTATGTGGCGTACGTGGCGGATTTGTTGCATAGCATCCAGACGCAGGAGGAGGTGGTGCACGATCCCGAAGCCCTCATCACCGACCACGAACTTACCAGCGAGATGAGTAGCTTAGTCGACCGGACTATCGGCAGCGGATCTCTGCTCGCCTCAGACCCTGTTTCGGCGTTTCGTGCCCTTGCGTTCGGTTTCCTTCGGGAGTACGTTTTTGAAGCAGAGGAGCGCTGGAGGGAGCTCCATTATGATAGTATCATGCTTGCGCAGTATCAGCAGATAATAGAGCAGACGAGTGTGTATTTTTCTTTCTCCCCTCCCCCCTCAACACTAATAATCAACAATCACCTACTGAGGAGGTTAACACTCTCATAGTATCCCCCGACGCCGTTGATAAATACCACCGAGCAGCAGTACGCCTCCTGCTTACAAAAAGCCCCGATTTCAAAGAAGACTTCGTGGCCAGCTACGTCGAAGCGCTGCATACGAAATTCCTCGCGATGGTCAACCCATTTATCTGCACGAGCCGCGGCCAAAAAGCAGGCGCCGGCGCCGGCGCCCAGCTGCACCGCCAACTGCGGACCATGTTCCGTCACGCAATCCACCTCCGTGCTGCCTGCTATCCGGCGAAGGGAGGGATCCGGTACGAACTGGTGCAGTTCGCTCCTGGCAGCGTGTACGACCCGCAGAGCATGCAAGCCGAGAATGAGGTGGGCAGACCGATTACGATCCCCGACGACGGGCACTCCACCCGGTTTGTCAAGGTATGCGTGCATGGTCTGATTCGCGCGCATTCTGTCGCCGAAACAGCGTCGGGGCGCAGGCTGGTCGAGGCGCTGAGCTGCCCATTCCTTGCTGCTGAATCTGCATCAGGGGTGGCTGAGGGGGCGGGCCGGATGGTTAGTGGGAAGGCTACAGTTATTCTTAAATGAGATACGCAGGCACTTGAAGCTGAATCTTCTTGACGGCGGGACGACGTCACAACACAGATCCATCCAGGCATTGTCAATCTCGATGGTCTGGTCTGGGCCGCCTGTATCATCGTTTGCATTAAGTGATCATGCGGACGAGTGGTAAATACTAAGAGAAGAAAGACTCCGTGGATGGCGAGCTGTATCAGCTAAGAATGCTTGTTTGGCACTATAATACATACACACATACACACACATTCAGATATATCCATAAATACCATGCATCCACTAGGATGGCACACGCCACGCACTAGAATATATATCCATATCAACACCACTACATAGGCCACCGCACCGCACCATCATTCACTCACGTTCCAGGCATATCCTCACGCCGAAAGCGGAATGCCCACAGAAAGCGCCATGATGCCCGCAACCAAAATAATACCACTTTTGGCATCCTCCAGTTGCCGCTGGTAGGCGGCGTTGAGCGCGCAAATGCCGAATATCAGCCACCAGAGCGGGTTCGCGGCCCACATGATGGGGTCTGGAATAGAATAGAATTAGCTTGGAGTTAGCAAGATCCATGCAAACTAGTTAACTGGCTGAAATTCCAGGAGGCCATGTAGTGGTAGATAACACGCAACACACAACACACACACACACATACCCCGTCGATCCCGCAACCCCAGCGCAATCGGTAAGAATCGCAGCGCGATGACGCCCGCTAGGAGGAGACCTGTTATATCAGCGGCCGCTATATATACGGCAAGATTATTGCGGATTAGTAGCGATTCTCACATGCGCATAAAGTTGACAGCATAGAATAGAATAGAGAACACACCGGTACTCAAAATCTCCACGCGCGTCCTAATTTGCGGCACCGCAGCTGCATCCACCCGAATCCCATGGTACAGCGCTAACCCGACATTGTCGCCGAAGACGCGCTGCAGGTGGTCCCGCGTCGCCTGCTTCAGTTCGAACCCGCGCCCGACATCCCACTTCGCCGCGTGCTTTTCGGCAACTTCGGGGGAGACCGCGTGTCGTGTTATTAGCGTCTGGGTGATGTATGACCGGACTTCGGTTGCGGGTGCGGAGTTTGCGGGGAAGGGGCTGGTGGTGTTGGTGGTGGTTGTTGTTGGAGACATTATCTCGTCATGGGTACTCGTGGTGAAATAGGATATACAGTGTGTCCTTCGGAGGGCGCATGCTGTGGGGAGAGCCAGTGGGGGCCAAAAGGCTTGTTTGGCGAACGAGATCAGCCTTCAACTGGTTGGATGGGGTACTGTTGCGTCATTAGCCACTTGCAATGGTGGATAATCATGAGGCTCGCGGAGCTTATCGTTGTGAGAGTACCTAAAGCAAGGGACAGTCTTTAGCTGTGTCGTTGCATGGATATCCATCCTGGATTCTGTGGACAGATCCCTTATTTACATGACATGCTCCCACTATAAATCATCTCTCACGAGCGTCTCTAGTATGATAACTCTCTCTAAGCTAGGTAAGATCATACCTAGATACATCTATGTTTTGTTATGTCTGGATGGTTGACTTTCAAACCCTAAGTTCGCTATAGCTATACATAAGACAGGTGCGATAGAGGGTCCTTTGATTACTTTCTGTTGCCACAATCATCGATGATAATAAGTTGTCAAGGTAAGATCTTCAGATGAACTCAACACCTTCGCAGCCTCCACCGCATAAGTTTCTCCTGCGACTGTGCAGTGACAACATATCCCCCAGCCTCCTCATCCTTGCTAACCCCCAATGCATCAAGCTCATGCTCCAAAGCACAAAGCGCAAACGGGCACGCAACGGAAGTTGCAGTAGTATCTCCATCAAGTGACTCATAACTGGCCGCGCAAATGTAAATCACACCCTCCGACTGCCCATGCGGCGGCTCAAAGACCGCCAGAATCCTGCCGTCGTCGGAAATACCGAGTATAGGATCTGGAGAAAGAGCCCCGGGCAGGTTCCTCGTGTCCCATCGATCCAGCCGCATACCCAGCGGCACCAGCGAAGGTAGTGTGAGTGTCGTCGGATCCAGGTGTCTATCTGGTAGATATGCTCCCGCGCGACGAGTGGGAATCCGCTGCACGATCTCCACGACCCCGTTGTCGTCCTCCTCGCCAGAGACAACACGGCCAACCACATACCGCCCCTCGCACGACCCCTCGCGCAGAAGAGCGAAAAAATACTTCTTCCTTCGACATGTACACGCCTCCCCAGCTTCTCTCTGCGGCGGTGGGCTGATTACAGCCCTCATTCCGCGCACCGAAACACCACCGCCCAGCTGCGCCTCTACATGCGCCGAATCCAGGTACACATTCTGCAGCGCAAGGCGCCAATATCGCAACTTCTGCGCGGGTGTAACAACCGGCCTCGGCCCCCGCGCTTTCCCCTCTGGCCGATGATTGCACCCGCATTTCCGATAGCCTAGGTATCGTACATAACTCCCCTCGACACCGTCAATCTCACAGCGAATCAATTCGTCGTCATTGGTAAACTCGACACTCTGTATCGAGTCAAGGATATTCTCGCTGACTTCGATCTCGATGTGTTGCTGCTGCTGCTGCCGCTGTTGTTTCTCTTTGCCCAATTGAAATTGCCCTTGCTGTTGCGATTGCGCAGCGTAGACGTGTAATCTCTGACCCAGCGCTACAGCAACAATCCCCCCGCACCGCGAGACCGCAACTTGTATACGGGCGAAGGACCGCGCGCGGAAGAACGAGCGCGCATGTGGATGCGCATGCGATGTAATCTGCCTCACGGTATCGGCGCTCGGGTAGAGCGTGGGACTAAGCTGGATTTCACGGGTTTTGCATGCAGATACATGAAGACAAGTTGTTGGTAATGCTTCATCGAATGTAAGCGTCAACCCGCGCAACTGCGCAGAAGACTGCACGCCGCCATGTGCCGCTGCTGAGCGCACGGGGATATCTCCCATCCGCGTCGTCGGCGCTCCCCGGTCCTTCAAGTCCGCGCGAACGGTTTCCGTGTATTCGATCGCGCTGCGGATACCGATCAGATTATCCCGATATACCCGCCGGTATAGTGCTCTAATGTCCTCCGCTGTCGTCGCATGGCGAATCAGACCCGTCGAGTCGGCAAGAGCCGGGACTAGTAAAAGTTGGCGCCGGAGGATCGCCGTGCTGCTCAGCGCTGCATTCCGCCACTGGCGACATGTTTGCGAAGCGAGGTGGAAGCTTTCGAAATCTAGCAGGAGGAGGATGGTCTGCAGAACCTCGAGCGGGAGTAGTGGCAGGGCCCGGTTGGTGGTCATGATTAACATGCTGCTAAGTGCTCTTGTTCCCCGGAGTTAACGATAGTTGAATTTCTTCCTCGTCGAGTCGAGTGTGGAAACATTTTTTTCTGTCCTCCGTGCTATGGACGCGCGATGGAAAATCTTTCGTGAGGATATATAGGCTACGCGCGGCTAGGCTGGGCTGGCTGGCTGAGAGTGGCCCAACGGGCTGACTGAAGGGGATATAAAAATGGAAACCGGCGTCGCCGCAGGTCCTTACAGGTGCCCTTGTTTGATTGGTTGGGGGTTGTTTTTATCGGGTAGTTCGGACCACTGACCTCGGGATACCGTTAGAATTAGAAGAGCTTCATTATTGATCATGCAAGATCTTTTGACCCACTGCTGTGTGAGGTGCTTCTCTCCTACGGATATTCTTTCAATGAGGGCTGAAGAGATAGGTTGATGGTATTATCTGATCTACTCACAAGCAGTTTGTTAAAATATTTGCCACTACAATTATGGTGAACTCGGATATTTATATAGTTTGACCAAGGTCCAAGTTTAACATCACACTATTATATACCCTTGAGATCTATATATAGGAACCCTACTAGAAACCCAAAAATTTGGTCCCCAGCACATAGACCTCTAAACGCCAGATGGTAGTCGAAGTTACGTTACTCAGTCTCTGAAGCACACCGACCGCTGTTGCTAGGATCCCAGTCACGCAACAAGTTAACCACCCCGCGATCCCCATTCTGCGTAGCCCACCACAAGGGTGTGCGACCGTCATCTATATCGTCTGTCGCTCCGACATCTGCTCCGCTTGCTAACAGGAGCCTCGCAATACCCTTGTGGCCGTGCTCGGCCGCCAAAGACAAAGGTGTTCGGCCGTCATAGTTATCTCTTGCCTCTGTATCCGCCCCACGGTTCAAGAGTAAGTCAACGACATTCTCATGGCCCTTTTCCACGGCCCACGACAAAGCTGTGCGGTCGCTACGGGTATCCCGCGACTCGATATCAGCCCTGTGCTCGAGCAGAAGTCTTGCTGAGCCCTCTTGTCCGTCCACTGCTGCCCATATCAACGGGGTTCGGCCGAAAAAACCATCTCTGGATTCCACGTCCGCGCCTCTCTTGAGCAGAAGCTTAATCACACGGTTATGGCCTCCCGCTACCGCCCATGTTAATGGCGTACGGGATGTACGGCTGTCCTTCACCTCGATTCCCGCTCCCTTATCGAGCAAGATCTTCGCTGCAGCCTTATGACCGGCTTCTACCGCCCACAGCAGCGGAGTGCGACCGCCGTATTTGTTCGTGGACTCCAACGATGCCCCATTCTCAATCAGAAGCCGGATGACATCCACGTGGCCTTTCGCCGCGGCCCAGGATAGTGGAGTGCGATCAGTCAACGCGTCCTTGCCTTCTACATCGGCCCCTTGATCCAAGAGAAGTTTAGCAACTCGTTTGTGTCCATTCTCCGCAGCACGTGAGAGCAGCGTGCGATCTCGGTCCCACTGGCCCTCGATTTTAATATCGGATTTTCCGTCGAGCAGGAGCAGTTTGACGATTTCCTCTTGGCCCATCTCCACAGCCCAAGACAGCGCAGTGCGGCCCGAAAATGTGTCCTGGAGGGTGGGGTGAGCGCCCCTCTTCAGCAGCAGCTGAACCAGTGCTAGATGGCCGCTGCTTACTGCCCAAGACAAGGGAGATCGGCCGTCATTATCATGCATTTCTCCATTGAGCTGTGCTCCTCGAGACAATAGAAATTCGACCATTGGGATGTTCCCGTTACATACTGCGCAAGAGAGCGGCGTCCTGCTGTCTGTGTTGAATGAGGACTCCACTTCTGCGCCAGCGTTTATTAGCACTTCCGCGGCGGTCAACTGCCCTTGCCTGGCTGCAACAATGAGAGCCGTGCCACGAAACTCTTCCAAAACCGGTTCAAGAGACCGACGGTAGGTGAATTCATAAAGTGTATTGCTTATCCACCCCTTAAGTAAGTGGTAACTTGGCGTTTCGACCACCCTCTCGACAAATTCGGAGGCTAGTATAGCAATGTCCGAGTCCGGAAGACAGTGCTCTAGATGATGGCCCAAGCTTGGGAGGATGTATGCCACAAAGGGCATTCCATTGAGGTGCTGGATGTATTGCTCGAATTCATCCCAGGACCACTCTTTGGGATCGCCAACAGGCCCTCCTGTTATAAGGACCAGAAGATAGCGGATACTAACGATGACTATAGTTCTGTGGGCGGCCTCATCCACCATGCGCCAACCGGACGTGGCGACGCATCCATCGGGGCGGAGGAAAAACTCGCGAACTGTTTGATGGATAACCTGGATCGTGCTATTCCCTAAAAAAAAAAAAGGGACGTTAGTCATGCTCACAGGACATAGTACTGATGAGATCGAACCATGGGAGACTCTGATCTCCAGAAAGTTCCCTCCACAATGAACCAGTCGTTGCTCAGTCGGGAGACGTCGATGCAGGCGCTCCAGCGAAGGCTCAAACATCGCCTTGAGGTCCTTGGGAATAGCGAGAGCGTGCAGTAGTTCGGATACAGTTAGAGGGCGCTGCGCGAAGAGAACAAACTGGAATATTTCCAATGTCTGTTCTAGGTTACGCCGTTCCATCATCTTGTTCAACATCAGAGTATAGAATGCGTCCAGCTCAAGCGGGAGACTCTCGAGGAACTCGAAGATTTCCTCCTCTGAGCTTCCTTCTTCTGCGCAAGCAACTAGCTCCGCTCCGACCAACTGAACCCAGATAAAGACCCCATGAGCATTGTCAATAATGTATGTCACTGCCTTGTCAAGCAGAACAGTTAGATTCAGTCCTCTTAGAAATGAACGCGCAAAATTCAGGATATCGTGTTTCGTTTCATCTTGCAGTCGAATAAAACCGTGGAATTGACTTCTGCGAACCTCAAGTTGACCCACTGGGCGACTGGCGATAAGAGCTTTGACAGTACAGTGTTTCGTGTTAGCACAAACGTCGAAAAGGAAGTTAAGAATATCGCGTCGATCACATTCGTCAGACTCATCAATCGCGTCGATGATGAAGTAGTACCTTGACGGACGCTTATAATTGTGCAACGATGCAAGGGTGTCCTTTAGCAGCCAATACGGCCAGTCCATCGGGACACCTCCGTTTCTCTCCACCAGACCCTGATACTTTCGGTAGTTGGTTTGGAACTCGTGGTAGAAAAAGTCTTCGTCTTGTACTAGAATGTCGTATAGAATTGCCCGGAGCATATTGGAGTGGCTTGTCTGCTGTTGTCCTTCACGATGACTGTAGAAGAACTTTGCAATAATTGCGGATGCTGCGCAGGGTTCCCTCTGTAGCAGATTATCGTGAAAGTATCTTGCAAGCGTGCTCTTCCCACTCCCTGGCTTGCCCTGTATATAGAGCACTTGTGATGTATCACGTGCTGACCAATTTCGATATTCCGAGTGCCACCAAATCCACTCGAAGGAGCCTTCGTGCTCGCGTGAGATCTTTTCGTAGCGGGTATTCTCGAATCGGAGGCTATTTAAGCAATCTGCCTGCTATATTAGTTTCTAGGCTTCCTCAAAGGAATGGGATGCTGACCTTCTCGCTCTCTGTCATGTTCAATGCTTACAGCGCCACGTAGAGTTGCCTTGATATTTCCAGCAGGCCTGCTAGTGAGCAAAACATAGAACTTTGTATCGTCTTCTTGCATGCCATTGGAAACTCTGGTAATGAAATCCCATAGACTTTGTACGAACTCGCTGTGTCTATGTGCCTTGTCCAGGCTATCAACGATCAGCGAAAACCGGCGTGGCGAGACAATCAACAATGTTGCCAGGGCACTTCGGATGTCGTCGACTGGTAGATCAAAGACCTGTTGTAGAATGGCTCCCGGTCCCATTGCCGCAATCCGGGGATGGCGATATGCCCATTCGACCAGACGCGGACGTAGTAACTTGAGAAAATATTTGGCCAGGGGTAAACTCTGCTCCGGGTCAAAGCTTCTGAGACACTGGTGGAGTAATGTCGCGAGAAAAGCTGCCATCGGAGGCTTTCCATCCAAGACTGATGACAAGAAAAAGTACAAGGCCACGGATTCTGTCTTCGGAAAGTCACACTTCTGACAATTGACCACGTAGGATGAAATCAAGTGAGTATTTCGTTCAGCGCCACCGCAGATCCACAACACCGGCGCGCCATCCTGCCTGCTCCAGCTTTGGAAGTCAATGTTCCGAATTATCCAAGTGTGCGCCGGATCATTTGGGTCCAGCATCTGGTCCGGAGATGCCCACTCCTCCTGACTGGCGACAGGGAGCATGGAGAGAAATTCATCAAGATTCAAGGTGTCAATGGCTGAGCGGACACGTTCCTCCTACAGAATAGTTAGAGCGAGGATAACCAGGTTATAGAACAAATAGCCATACCAACCGAACAGTATCCTGCACTGTCTTCATCGGAGCGACATCCCTTGAGGGGATGACCGAGAGAATTTCCTTTGCGCAAGCAGCAGCTGTCGCCGAAGCGTAAGGCTGCCACTGCTTGTTCTTGTGAGAGTCAGCGTAGTCGCATATCCCTCGGATGACAAGGCATGGGAAGCTGTTCATCAGCCCAGCAGCTTCCATTTCGAAACAAAGAACTCCGCCCAGTTCAACGTCGAGACGCTCTCGCGTCAGGCCGTCTTTCATAACGGAATTGCCTGAGGCTATTGTTCCGTAATGAACAACAACGTCGCGATTTGGCCGCGGGTCTCGTTTGATCTGTTCCTCAGTATCACATTCGTAGCATGTGTCCCCTCCCACATGCAAGTAGGTTGACCTGAATAGAACATCATCTTCGGGATCCAGAGCCGAAAATATTTTGTGATGGGAAAGTGCGGACAGGGCCTTCATGAGGCAGCTGCGACCGAGGTGATGGTTCGCTCTCACTTCAGCAACCGCGCTCAAGAGGGTTGTGGGCGGCGTATTGAGCGAACCTGTCCGCCGGAACGCATCTCCATGGCTGGCCTTGCCAAAGTCATACTGGATAACTCCTCCGTGTCCGTTTCCCGGCTGGCTGACGACAACATCCCCAAGTCGGATATCGGCCGCACTCGGAACACCTCCGCCAACTCCAACCATTAGACCGAAGCGTACGGCCGTAAACTTCGACTTCATTTGAGCAGCAGCCGTGGCCGCGCTGTTTGTCCCGATCTGACCGGCGGGGAGACAGGCGATGACGACATTGTGGTCGCCAATCCGGCCGAGGGTGTACAGGAGGCTTTCATTGTCGTGAAGAAAGTACTCGTCTTCCTCATCTAGGATGGCTTTGGCTGCGGCGAGCTCGATGGGCAGGGCGCAAACCCATCCCACTGTGTAATCCTCGCAGCGCAGACGACGGCGTTTCAGTGTCATGGCGGGTCAGTATCGATCATCCTCAGTTACTTGATCTGACCTCCATGCTCGATTGACGCATTTTTGATGAAATTAGAGCAAGAGAACGTGGCTGGGGTAATCTCACGCGGCGTTGACCCCGCGGCGGCGCCGGGCGCTTATGGACGACGATCCTCATTGGCGGGAGCAATGCACGGCGTTTGACTGCGTCTTTTATGGAATAGAGGACATATCAACAATATCATTATGGGTATACTGGAGAGATTTACGCGATTTGGAGATGAAAGAAGATGTTCACGATGGAGGGATGATGGAGTGATGGAACTTTCAAAGACAATAACTGGCACTGGCAGCTTCGAGACAGACACCACGCTGTCCACGTGAGCGTTATACCGTTTCGGGAACTACCCATCGTGCCTTCCTGATTATATAGACCCAGTTGTCGGTCCTCCCCCGTATCGCCTATTGTTTGTTAGGCGGGTACGCTGAGGCGGACAGGGTCGTGCCTTGCTCAGTTATGTATGTACGAGCTAGGGCCTTTGCCCAGCAAGGAACGGCCCACTGTGACTCTATGGTAAGGTTATATCGACGCCAAGTGCCGGTAGATGCGCCAGTCTGAGAGCTCCGATCCCAATATTGCTCAGGCTTCTTCTCCTATTGTTCGTTTATTTTCCGTTGGAGTTGTCTATCACTGATTGTTCCCAGACCTAGGCTTACTCTTCAAGTATTGTATGCGAGTCTTAAACCCCGCTCTCTGTTAAGCAGGAGCAGCTTTAACACAAAGAGACTTTTATATGGGTACAGGCTACGGGTTAAACTTCCGACACGAGTCCCTTTGTCCATGGCCTCGAACAAGGCCGCAGATAGCCCTTCCGCCTCGCCTCCTTTGTTAACCCTAAGACACTGCTACAACCACACAATGAGCGGTTTCATAGAACGCCTTTGTCTCGTTTCACTCCAGCTATATAGGCATATCCCGAGGCCCCCGTCTCCCACATTTTTCCATCTAATCTATCTATAATTATACCAAGAACACAAATTACCACCACCCCCACCATGTCCGTCCCACTACCCTTCCCAATAACACCGCACCCGCGGCACGACCATGAGCCGCACCGACAAACCGAAATGAAAGTGCTTGCCCTGGGCATGCCGCGAACAGGGACAATGTGTACGTCCAGCCTCCCCTCATATCACCTCCTCCTACTCATGAATCCCGATACTCTGAGCTAGAATACTAACACAGCGGCAGCCATGTATACGGCGCTCAACGAACTCGGATACAAGTGCTACCACATGGCCGAGGCGGCGCTCGACCACCGCAACGGGTCTCTGAAGAACTGGCAGAAGGCCATCGTCGCGAAGTATTATGATCTCGGAGAGGAGTATAAGGGGGAGGAGGATTTTGATAAGATGCTTTGGAATTATGATGTGCGTCCCACCCTTCTTCTTCTTTCGTTGTAGCTGACCGGGGACGAGGAAGAACAAAAAGAGTTGCTAACATTTTACAGGCCGTAACTGATATTCCCTCTATTCTGTTCGCCGAAGAGCTGATGGACGCGTATCCCGATGCACAAATCATCCTCACAACCCGAGACGTAGATGAGTGGCTGCCCTCGATGGAGCGGTCATACTACCGGGTCCTCAACATGAAGCGCTGGCGGCTTCTAGAGCTCCTTGATAATGTACGTACATCAACACCTATTTCCAATCCTACATCGATACATACCCCTGTTCATGTCCAGGTCCAGCTAACCAACCTGTGAAATCCAGACATACACACGCCCCTACCTCCACCTCCTCCGAACCACACTCAACATCTGGACGGAGAAACACTGGACCGACAAAGACCAGCTCGCAGCCACATACATGGCGCACTACGCGCAGATCCGGGGCCGGGCGCGGATGCGCAAGCGGAAAATACTCGAGTTCCGCGTCGGGCGGGACGGCTGGGAGCCGCTGTGCGCGTTCCTGGGCAAACCCGTTCCAGCAGATGGTAGTACTATTAAACCGTTTCCCTGGGTGAATCGCGGAGATTTCATTGCGCAGTATCATTATATTGGGTTTTGGTTGAGGCTGGTTTATCTCCTCTGGCGTGTGGTGAAGATGTTGGGGTTCGCGCTGCTTGTTTGGGTGGTCATTGAGGTGTATTTTGGGTATTATTATGGGGTGAATTCGCTTTTGTGATTTGGGGGAGCGGGCTGGATCCAGCTTGTAGATACTAGTGCTGTTGTATATATATATGTATCATCCCCCCCTTGCGGGGGTAGTCAATATAGGGTTTCATTTCTGCCTTAACCCGCAGGCATCAGGCAACGGGTACCTGACTGACTTCCTAATTCGGCCGCGATCAACCAAAGTCTCACATTCCAATGACGACATTATCGTACTATTTATTTACTCATTCCCCTTGTTCTGGCCAGCCACCCCCCTCCATATCCGCACGCACCCACTCACACATCCCAATGGACTGCATACTTCCCCCAATCACACCTCTTACGCCATCGTTAACCCAGCAATCTTAACAATGGGCCATACAGCACTAGAACCCACCCTCCCAAAAGACGACGACTCCCGGCGCCCCGAGTGGCAGCCCCTCGTTACACACACCCAGAGGGGTGCCGGGCACATCCACCTTTCCTCGTCAGAAGATAATGACGACGGCGAATACAACCCCAACACCCGCACCCACCCCCACCGCCTCGCCTGGTACAACCCGCACGGCTGGTCGCTGCGCACGAAGCTGCTCACTGGTATCTTCTGCATCGCGGCGATCATCGGGATCATTGTCGGCGCCGTCGAAGGGTCGAGGGCCCGGCGGTACCCGGATTACTCGCCGCTGCGGTATCGGCTTGTCGATGCGTATGGCGGTGAGGGGTTCTTTGAGAGGTTTCATTATTTCGAGGAGGAGGATCCGACGAGTGGGTTTGTGAGGTGTGTTTCGTTTCAAATAGATATCTAGCGATGGTCAATTGGTGGAAGGTGAGTGCAGGTGTGCTAATGGGTGATGTAGGTATGTAAACAGGTCAACAGCACTTGCGCAGAACCTCACATACTCTACACCCCACTCCTCAATCCTCCGCGTCGACGCAAAGACATCCAACACAACGACCGGCCGAAACTCCGTCCGCATCGAGTCGACGACAACCTACAACGACGGCCTCTTCATCTTCGACATCCTGCACACGCCGTACGGCTGCGGCATGTGGCCGGCGCTGTGGCTGACAGACGGATACAACTGGCCGGTGAACGGGGAAATTGATGTCCTTGAGGCGACGAATAACGGGACCGATGGGAACGCCGTTACGCTGCATACGACTCCCGGGTGTAGTATGGATGAAGTCCGGCGTAAGCAGACTGGGGACGCGATCTATACCACCTGCGATAACAGTACGAATGGGAATGCGGGGTGTGGGGTTAAGGGGCCGTCGGCGACGTATGGGGGGGAGATGAATGCGAATGGGGGTGGGGTGCGTTGAGAGCCTTCCTTTTTTTAGTGGGCAGACCAGTTTTCTAGGGCGCAGGGTGCTAACATACTATATCGACTAGATCTACACCCTCGAAATCCGCCCCGCGGGAATCCGCGCTTGGTTCTTCCCCCGCGACTCGATCCCCGCCGACCTCGCAAACGCGATTACTACTAGTAGTAGCAGTAACAGTAGGGGTACAACTCCCGACCCCTCAACCTGGGGCACAGCACTGGCTGACTTCCCAAACACGAGCTGCGACATCCCCTCGCATTTTAAGAATCAGAGCATCATTGCGAACATCGACCTGTGCGGCGACTACGCTGGTCGCGACGACGTATACAAAGACCAGTTCGGGTGTCCCGGGAACTGCACGGAGTTTGTGGCGAGGAATCCGGGCAGCTTTACCCAGGCGTATTGGGAGTTTGGGGGGTTTTGGGTTTATGGGGCTGTTTGATGGTGTGGTATCCTGTTTTCATTGGGTATGGTATGGTGTAATTGTTTATGGAGTTTCGTTGGGGGTGTATTTGGACTTACTCCTTTTTGAGTATCATACTAGAAGACATGGTTACACCGTCACTTTCAAGTGTATCTATGCATATCCATCACGCATGACACGAACAGCATTCTATCAATTCAGTCTACCAAACTACCTCTCTTTATAAACCCTACCCCTCTTTTCATCTCTTCATCTCAACTGCCCAACCCAGTCAGCAGATACCTAGCATACTTACCCTCGACCCCACCACAACTGACAACTTACAGCCTTCCTATACACCCAACCACCCCCTCTCTCCTTCTTTTTCTTCTTCTTCTCTCTCTCCTTCCCCTCCCAGCCCCTCCAACTCCAGAGCTAAGCTCAGGCAGAATCAAGCGTCCCCACCCCTCTTCAACCCGCGTCCCCTCGCAAACAACGCCGCGAGCATCGCAACCCCGCCAAAAGCGGCGCTCGCCCCGAACGCCATCTTGATCCCCTGGTAGTACACCTGGCGGGCCGCGAGCTGGACCTCGGGCTCCAGATCGTAGATTGCAGACACAGAGTGGCGGATTGAGTCGATGACCTATTGTGTTTCGCGAAGCGAACAGAGAGAGGTTGGTCAGTTATGTGTTCTTTTTTTTTTTCATTGATGTGTGTAAAGGGAGATGGGAGAGAAGAGACAATATATGTGAGTGGTGATTATGTTATGGGCGGGTGAAAGGGGAACAGGAATGTAGGTACTTTCCATTTATCCGGTACACCGGTCAGAGCGCGCGGGAGCGAGCGCGTGAGTTCGTTCTGCACGATTGTGGACGTGATGGCGACGCCGTAGACGGTTCCCAGGCTGCGGATGAGATAGACGGTTGAGGCCGAGACGGCGTGGTCTGACCAGTAAAAAAAAAAAAAAATTAGCATCGATTCTCTCTCTCTCATCTCGAAACACACGGGTAGTAGGAAATGAGGCGGGGAGTGTACCATCATGCCCAAAAGCGGCCAGAAAGGTAAACAGGATCGCCGGATAGACGATCCCCTGCCCGAGATTCGCGGGGACGACGTAGACAAAGTACTTCCAGGCCGAGTCAGAGAACTGCAGCGCCATGACGAGCAGATTGCCGAGGAACATGAGCGTTGCGCCCGCGCGCATCAGGTACGAGAGCTTGCCGTAGCGCGACATGATGATCCCCGAGAGGAGGCCGCCGATTGGGGTTGCGAGCGAGGGGATTACGAGGCGTGCGCCGGCTTTCGAAGCGCTGTCGAGGAGGACGACTTGGAAGAAGAGGGGGAGGTTAAAGAGGAACTGGACATCTCAAGTTAGTTTGAATCGAAGCGAGAAAAAGGGATGGTGGGCGTACAGCGTAAGCCGCCATCCCGACGCAGATGTTCGCGATCTGGGTCGAGACGGGGAGCACGCCCTGCAGCATGCGCAGGGGGATAACCGGGATCGCAGACGTCTTGGCCTCGACGAGGAAGAACAGTCCGAGCAGGACAAAGCTCCCGACTAGCGAGGTAATCACCCACACGTTACTCCAGGGAAGTTCGTTCCCACCGAGACTCAGTCCGACAAGCTGCACGGAGAGACCGAGGATGAGCAGGAGTGCACCAGTCAAATCAACCTGTTTCCACACGCTGGTCTTGGCTTCGTCTGTCTCCGGTCGCTCCCGCTTGGGAATGACCACTCTGCCGACGAAGAGCGCGAAGATGGAGACGGGGACTTGCAGGAGGAAGCACCAGCGCCAGCCGATGGTGTTTGCGATGGAGCCGCCGAGCGAGGCGCCACAGATGGAGCCGAAGCCGTGCAGCACGTTTTGCGCGGCCTGGTACATGCCGCGGCGTTGGAAGGGGATCATGTCGGAGTTGATAATTGTAGCTGGATTAGTTAGTTGAGTTTGCTTGGTGTGGGGTTGGTACGCACCCATCGTCATTAGTCCACCGCCGCCAATTCCAGTCAGCGCGCGCATGAGGTTGAGGAAGATGACATTCTTCGCAACTGCGCAGCCGAGACAGCCCAGAAGAAAGGTGATTGTCGAGGTGAAGAAGCAGGCGCGACGGCCAAAGATGTCAGAGAAGCGGCCGTACAAAGGCTGGAATGCAGTGCTAGTGATTAGATACGAGGTCGTGAGCCAGGACGAGGTATTCGCGGCGTTGAATTCGGAGCTGATCAATGCGTATGTAGAAGCTGTGATTGTGCCATCGAATCCGGAGAGAAAGACGTTTGCAAAGATGGCTTTCTCGTTAGTTTTGAAAACTGAAATTTGCGGTTGGAGACGTACCGACTTCGATCCACAAAAAACCCTTCGGCGGCTTCCAGTTGTCTGGATCTTGAGCTAGCAAGGGCTGCTCCTCGTGCGCGACATCTTGCGGGTTCTCCGCATCATTGGGGTTCGCCGTGATAGTACCGTATGCCATCTTGACAATGATTGAAGGTGTGAGTTGTTGAAAGGGACAATCTCTTCAGTTGTCGCGGGGTCGAGTACTTAAACGTTCGTGGTCGGGCTCCCGATGGGGAAACGCATAGTGGGGTTGCCAGCTTTATCGCCCGAGAACAACTCACCCCGACGGATGGTGTCATCTTAGTGTCCTTTTGCAAGATTAACCTCTAATGCTATTGGTCAATTGTAATCTATAAGTCCGCCCCAGGTATACCATGACATCGCGAGCTCTTGTCCAAGGCTAAGCTTTTAAACGCCTATCTAGTCGATTGTTATCGTGCAAACAATCTAGCACAGGCACAGGAAAAGTAAGATGACAGACGTGTCAGAGCTTACAGGCTACAGCCAGAGAATATTGCATTTTTTTGCAATAACTGGCATACTAAGGTTGACATTTATCTGTACCGGATATTATCCAGTCAGTGAACGCCATGTAGCCCCTCAAAAAGGCATCATCAACCTCGTCACCCAACAAGTCGAGTCGCAAACGTAACATACTTCGTATTCTAAATCATTTGCTCTCGCCCAATTCTCGGGCCGAATTTGTTATATTTACATAAATAGGAACCTTGCGATATATATAATTCTTGCAAGAGTATGAATAAAATATGTTCTATATTTTCAAGTAAATCGACACCATCTCCTATTAAGTCCAACCATGACCGTCTCGGCCTACAGACACTCTATATATATTATTAGTCCTCCCTCTCCTTTCCCCAGCTTTCTCCCAAATCAACCGTACACTAAAGAGCAAACCTCCCCCTCAGTCTCCCCCCAAAGAGATAAAACCCAACGGGCACCGGAACCATCGCCAGGGTAAGAAACCCGAGCAACGAATTCCCCCACCCATACCAAAGCACATCATACATCGGCGGCCCCGCAAGCGGCAGCAGGGCACCCGCAAACGAGCGCAGGACGGTAATCGCGGCTATCCCCGACGCTGCGTGTCGCGTGTAGGAATCGACGATGTATGTCTGCAGACTGGAGAAGATGATCACGGCGCCCACGGCGAAGGGGAATAATCCAATAATGGGGACGATCCAGTGTGTGTGCGATTGTGCGGACCAGCCGTACCAGAAGAAGGAGATGGGGATTAGGGGCGCGGAGAGGATGCAGATTGCGAGGCGCATTTCGGGTTCAAAGATTCCATTATTATGTCCGTTGTTGGTGTTATTGCTCTTTCGGCGCTTCAGGTGCTGGATTATGCGGTCTCCGAGGAATGCAAAGGCTGCTTGGCCGGTTAGGAAGCCCAGCCCGAGGCCGATGTACGAGAGTCCGCTGAGCTCTGTGCTCCAGCCGTAGGCGTCGCGGAAGACGTCGGTGACGGTCGTGAAGAGGAGATAGAGGGAGCCGTAGATGGTTGCGATGTATACGGAGATGAGGGAGACGATGGGGGAGAAGAGGAGGAGGCGGAAGGGGGCGAGTAAGTTGTAGAGCATGTTTTTCGAATCCGAGTTAGAGCTGGATGATGTCTCGTAGCAGCTTCTCAGGTCCGAGTTCTGTAGTTCTTTGCGTAGACGCTCTGTCTTTCTCTTGATCAGGACAACTGGGTTCGTTTCTTTGTTGAACACCGCGACGAATACGCTCAGTAACCCGCCGGAGATGGCAAGAATCCAGAACACCTTTTTGATAAAGGAAATTAGCCAGGAAGAAACATGCCGATTGTAGAAACCGGGTTAAGCCCGAGAATAGAAATAACATACCCACCGCCACCCCGCCCTCTCCGCAATGAAACCGCCACAGATCGGGCCAAGAACAGGCCCAAACAAGGGCCCCAGAGTAAAAACCGACATGGCAAGCCCGCGCTCTTCCGCCGTAAACAGATCCGCGACGACACCGCCACCCGTCGTTAACCCAGCCGAGCCGCCGATTCCAGCGAGCGTGCGAAACGCGATTAGCGCCGGCATGCTTGGTGCGAGCGCGCAGGCGACTTGGAAGAGGACGAAGAGGATATTTGCGACGCTGAGGATGAGTCTGCGGCCGTGGATTTCGCTTAAAGGGGAGAAGAGGAGGGGGCCGGTCTGTTGCAGGTTCGTTAGATGAGTTTATGCATGGGGTGGTTTAACGTACGCCGTATCCAAATAGATAGCTCGTCACGGCAAGCGAGCCCCGGAGTGACGAGGTATCACCGAGTTCCTGTTGCGTGCGGCTGACGGCGGGTGCGAAGACAGAGGACGAGAATGGGCTATCAGTCGGTCAGTCAATCCCAAAAAAGAAAAATAGTTCTACAGTCGAAAGGCACAGGCCTACCTGATCAGAGTGATACTGCTGACGAGGCTCAATAGAAACCACTTTCTAGCTTGAGAATAGTTCCTATTCCAGTTAGACATCCTAAGTCTTTCAGTATGGTCTGCTTACCTGGGGTTGAAAGGGTCGTCCTGGCTCTCCCAGCCTACAATGCCTTTATCCAGGTCCATGAGCGGGTAGAGCTCATCGTCCGAGAAACTGCCCTAGGAGGATAATGTAAGAGCACCCTGGGACCGAGAGTATTCGATGTTTTCAACGTACTGATTCTGGCACTTTTTTGGTTTCTAGCATACTGAAAGGATGATTGGTAGGAACGAGTTATTCTGTTGGATTCCTATTCAGTTTTATGATAACCCTTCGAACACACCTGTAACGTCCATATGTATACCCGCTATCTACGTCAGCTACGAGATTTGTTCGGCTCTGAGGGTTCGTAGCATCGCCATCCACAGCCGAGCCGGTATCAGGGTTAGCGCGAATGTCGGCAAAAAGCCGGGTTCACTACTACACTTCTATTTTGGATTCATTTTTACACAATAAAGATTTATATTTAGATTAAACAATTAAGAGAATAAACATCCCCATTACAAAACAAATCTAGCTCGCTCCGAGCGTCAGAAAAAGCCCCCAAACCGGGCAAAGCCGTCGTCAGTCGCATCCATACCTCCTCCTCCTGCAGCGCCGTCTCCTAGCAGCTGATAAAACGGGTCATCGTCGAATGCAATATCCTGGAAAATGCTCGAGGGCCGTGCTTCGAAATAGTAATGCGCAGCTGGGTCATTATTGAATGCGATCTCTTCGGGGTTCAAGCCCGGATTGTCAACCATGGCTGGCGCTTGACTTTGTAGAGGAGGAACGATTCCCGTTGGAGCGAGTGAACCTTCTCCAGGATGAGAGTGGCTCGCTTGATTGAAAGGGTAAAGCTCGTTATGTGATGATGATTGCAGAGGGTGCCGGTGTTGAGCAAGTAGGTCGGGGAATGCATTCGGCGCTGATTGTAAAGGCTGACGTTGTGTATAATCAGCCGAATAGCTGGTTTGATCCTGATGTAGTACCGGAGCCTGGAAGAGCCTCCTTCGTAATGCCGCGGTGTATGCGGCGTCCGGTCCATCTGGTAAAGGCTGCCTGGAATCCCGCATTTCATCTTGATTTGTCGTCGGAAACGGTTCCCCGCAGGGAGCGGAGAACGCCGCCGTGAGTAGCTAGAAAATTCATTAGCCTGGAAAATACATAGAAAGGCGGCGACGCAAACCGTAAGCACAAGATGCGCTCGCTGAGCTCGAACACAGTACGGGCGCAGGGCACCCAAGAGTGCCTTGGCGATCGTCAAATCAGTCATAATAAACCCCGCAAGAGCCGAGCTCCTGTCACTGAGAGGAACATAGAGAAGAGAGAGGGACGCGGTGAGAAACATATGTGCCATCCGCCACTCCGCACCGAACAGAAGCCCATTCCGGTGCATATCCTCTCCCATGTATATGATGTTGCGGCTGGCCTCGATGCATGTGAAGGCGTATTTTTGAAAGGCTTCCTGTGGTGAACCGCAAGGCTTGTTCACTGTTGATTTGGCCAGATAGTGAAGGAACGGTCGGTGGAGATACATTTGGACGTGACAGTATGTCATGAGGAGCTCGTAATTTGCCCTTCATCCAAGTTTTAGCGGTGCTCAGATTTACGGGAGGATCAGGCCTGCCTCACCTTTCGAGATATGCTATATCTTCGACACGCCTGCAGCTTGCAGGGAGAGTGTCTGACCAGCGCTTCAACTGGTTCTCGAATTCTGTAACAGTTTCAATGCTCACAGAATGGCTCCTTAAGGACGAACCCTGCGCAGTCTTTACTGCCGTTGGAGGGTATAGTTTCTGGATCACGAGATCAAGTATATCGTAGAGCTTGATATAGTGGACAAAGCCAGGGGCATCCAACAGCCGCCCATTTGGTGCTAGGTGAGTGCGAGACTCGGCCTGTCCAGACGGACTACTAGTGTCTCCAAGCTCCGCGGGTAGTAGATCTATTTGGAAGCTTGCCGCGGTAGATATAGGGCTTGGGAGGCCAGTCGATGTGCTGACGAATATCAGCAGCTGTTTAATACACCAGAAAAGCCTTGCTTTCAGTTCCGTATCGACAACATCATCATTCTTGGGGCGAGGCGGGTAGAAGCTCATGCGCAGCAACAGCGTCTGCACGTGGACAAGGGAGGAGTAACAAGAGATCAGACTCGCAGTGGCCAAGAGAAACATGTTCATGTAGAATAGCGCTTGTAACGTTGTTAGGACCGAGGAGTCTTCCACATCGATAAGATCGCGGCAGGTGTCAAAGTAGCGCAGTCTAGTCGGTCAGCTACAGTGTAATTTCTTTCATGTACAGGTCGCAAACTTACGCTTCAGCAAGTCTCTCGTCCGTCGTATCTCTTGAACAGTCACGTTGCTTCTCATAAATGACCCCCAATGCCAGCAACGCATATACCAGCGGTAAATGCCTTATCTCCTCTTCACCATAGGTTCCTTCCTCAAGCAAGAACAAGAGCTGGAAGGTCTGCTCGAATCGGTCTCGGTCTATCACCCGGTATAGGACATGTGCATCCAGGGCTATATTGACCAGCTGCCGCGCTCTCTGGAGCGTGGGGAGCGGAACAGCTGGTCGCGGTAGTGGTGCGTTCAACCTGCACGAGAAGAACCGCGGGGTCGGTCGATCCAATGTTGCCAATCTCTTTTCGATATCGGACCCCGGCCATTCGCCTAGTTCTGTGCGGAGACGGTCGATAAATGCCCGATCTGCAGATGAGGAGTTAAATCTGGCTTCTCCGCTGGTGGTGGATTTCGACTTGGGAGGAGTGGAACCTGTCGCGGGCGAATTGAAATCTCCAGCTTTCCACACAGCTTCCACATTCGAAGGCCGAGTTGGTGCAACCTCATAGTAGTCCTTTGAAATTGTCGTAGCCAGGTTACTAGTACGGTTGGTTTCTTCTCCATCAGCCACAATCCTACTAGTAGGCCGCCGACGCTGCTCCTTCCGTGGCTGCGGAGGAGAAATCCGTCTCCTCTTCGGCCGAGACTCTGAATACAAGCAGTCTTTTTCCATTGAAATCAGCACCGCGACAAGACGACAAAAGAGACTGGGTAGGTATCCAAACCTAGAAATGAGTTCCTGCAGTGAGCGCAGGGCGCCGCACCATCGCATTTCGTTTTCATCTCGTGGCACATATCGCACGCCTTTTGGGTGCGTCCTCGACGACGCCGGGTGTGCCTTTCAGATGCATCTTCATCGCCTTCGCCTTGCGCACAAGAGATTAGCCGTTCCGACATCAAAGTCAACAGGGAATTTATTTTTATTTTTTTGGGACGATACAAAGTATGACATACGTCTGGAAAGCTTACACGGGGAAGAAAACCGATGTGGGGGGGCTGGCCCTTCGCTTACATGAGGATGACTGTGCGCTACCCCTATAAGGCTAGATGGAAATCTTGGGGATGTACTGGATGTATGTGCAACTGAAGTATAGGCCCGAACATTATGTAGATCATAGATACTTCGACAAAATGACTACGGGGAAATTAACTATCCAAGATACTCTCCAAACCACCGCACAGCCTGGTAAAACGCGCCCTCTTTCGCAAACCGCACACGACGATCATCGACCGCTCCCCGAACGGCGAACCTAGTATTTTTTGTTAGCCAGATCAGTCGCCCTAACCACAACATCCATGGAGACTAGAAAGCTACTAGCTTGGAGAACTCAAGTAACTCACCCATGCTCAACCCCACCATAAAGTGTAATCTCATAAGGCACCGCCCCGCGCTCCAGGATCTCCTCCGACTCGCGACGCTTCGCGTAGGGGAAAATCTCGTCCTTCTCCGCGGCTGCAATGGCAAGCGGGCCCGCGACGGCCTCGAGCTCGGAACTGTCGATGAAGCTCGGGTGCGCGATGAATGCAGCGTCGACTCGAGCTCGCGTCTCAGCGGCGCTGAGGAAGCGGATCGCGTATTTGGATCCGAAGCAGTAGCCGATGGCGCCGAGGTTCTGACGTAGGCAGGTCAGTCAGTCAGTCAGTTGATATTATTTGTTTGGCCTTGGAGTTGAAGGCAAAGCCGAGAATTGTCCTTTTCTTACCTTAACGTGATACTTCGTCCGCATCTCAGTTATACACGCCTCAACGATCGGGTCGATCGCGGATGGAAAATGAGGCCGTTGGCTGTCCGAGTATCCCCCGTTCATCCATTTCGCAAAGTCAATGCTCCCCGCCGCGTCAAGCGAGACAGAATCACCGGCGAAAAGGTCAGGCATGACCACGAAATACCCATTGGCTGCTAGCTGGTCGGCGATCAGCTGCGAGTTGATGAAGCGGTGGCCGAAGACGTCGGTGAGCCTGCATTATCCATCATCAGGGTTAGTCGGTGGTATCCATTGTAGGGGCTAAGATTGTTCGGGAGGGGGTACAGAAGAATTCCGCGTTCAGTGGATGAGTTCTCGGGATACTGAACGTAGACCTCTATGTCGCCGATGTTGGTCATCTCTCCGCTTGGCGAACCCTTATGTTTCACTGCTTGGAAACAGCATTTGCCTGGTGGGTAGGAAGCCATTCTTGTGGTGAAGTTTTAAAGCCCGTCTCACCTTGTATTCCCCTCGGAGGCTACGGTGGAATATATAATTTCTAGTCTCCTAATCATCAACCGGCTGTATTTTACACCATATTAATAGAATTAAGACATACTAATACTGGATCGTGAAGCTTTGGCTCATCCGAGGCCGGGAGCCCTCTTCTATGTGGATGACACTAACCAAAGCACCGGCTCCCGTCGCTTTGCTCACGAAACGTGGGGAGCCGCCGAACGGGTTAGATCGTTGGCCGTGCCGCGCAGAGAGCTAGCACTGGTGGGTCCACTGTCATTCAGCCACCTTTTTAGGGTTGTATGTCCTCTATGGGTATGTGTACATTGTCGAGGAGTCGGTGGTGGCGGACGATCGAAATAAACTAGGTACCCCTAGCGCCATACACGTTCCACTATTGAGATAGTCTTCCAGGCGGACTGACGCCCGTATTCTTCTTCGCTCCAGAATAATACCCGCAGAGGTAGTAAACGATTATTGCAACAGCAGTACTCTGAACAGTAGCCAATCATCCTCTACCTATGTCTGGGACCTCCACACCCTCAGGCTTGCTATACATACAGAGCGCCTGCTGGCCCTCGACAGCCAACGCTGTTCTGCTCGGACACCATAATCGAATGGACCTGACCAACGCTGGCACTGAAGTAGCGCAGCATGCGGAAAACAAAAATCCCGCCCATGAATCCTGCGCCGAAGAAACCACTACATCTTCGGTGCCGAAGCCCTAATCCGTCGCGTCCTCCCACCCTACAACTACCAGCATTCTCGCAACCGCCGCCGGTGATAATAACAACAACGACAAGGGGGAATGTATATTTTATGAAGAAAAATATCAAAATCATGAAAATAACGCTTTGCCGGTTCTTACTGTGTTTGGACTCTGCTTGTTCCCATGGACGGATGGGCGCATCTTAGGTGGCTAAGAAGACGAAAACAAGAAATATCCATCAAACTGCTAGGAGCACACACAAACGTTTGTGGTACTCGTGATGCAAGTACAGTATGTGTCTATCGTGTCACGTAAACGGTCAAGGCGACACGCCAAGTGAAGCGAGGGGCAGGCGACGTCCGAAGCAAGGAGCGAACATTCAACTTGGGAAGGAGGCCAGGTTCGCGCCTGCCAGGTGCTCGAGGTGTTCCAAGAGCGAAATATTTAAACGTTGCATATTCCCTGGGACAAGATAAATTGTGCGCCTACTATAAGGAAGTTGCCCTAATCAGCTTGGAACTTCCGATGCGTATGTTGTACGAGCCAGGGCAGGAACAAACAACACTCGCGTCAATCAGCGATAATCTCACTGGATGTTTCATGGCCGATCGTGCATCGATGACGACGATCGGCAGAGGAAAGCTGTAACTCTTGTGTTTGTGTTTGCGCGAAAAGGGCGCGAAGGAAATCGAGCCCACTTCATGATTGATCATAAATCTCCCCATCCACCTGCTTTTTGCTTTGATTTCTTTTCTTCTCCACAAACTTACTCCAATCCGTTCAACATGACGAGCAAAGTCTCCGACGCGTTCTGGAAACGCGCCCTCCTATCCCTCCCCTTTATCCCGCTCTCCATCTGGCCCTCGGTCGACGAGGAAGCCTCCGCAGCGCTCATGGTACCATACCTGCTCAAGATGGTCGAGGATGGGTTCTGGAGATCTTCCAACGGCGAAATCACACTATCGATGGACGACCGACACCTGCACATTCCGATTCTCGACAAAGCGATGAACCCGCTCCTCGCCGTCTTCACCCCGTCAATGACCGGCATCGATCCAGTGGGCAGACTGCAGATGATGTCCTTTCTCGCGGATATGGCTCCATTATTCGTCGTCGGAGTGCTGGAGAAATCGCGTCGGCATCACCATCGGAGCGCTCTCATCTAGTACATTCCCCTCCTACCTTGAATAACCAGTCCCCCAAGGAAACAAACCGCTAACTAAACCAAAGCCCCATCCTCTTCGCAATCGCCTCTCAAATCCTCGGCATCGGCAAACTCGCCGGCGCCCACTTCCTCGTCGAATACTTCTGGTCTCCCTCAACCAAGCTCGCGACCGCAGAAAGCGCCCTCATGCCCAGGCGCGCAGTCTACTCGCTCCTCGCGGCGATGCTCCTCGTCTACTACCCGCTCCTGGCCGCATGCTACTTCGCGCCGACGGTTGAGACCCGTATCCAGGCTAACGCCATCTGGCAGCTCTTCCCAATCCTCATTCCGATTGCGCAGGCGATGCTATTCCGTCTGAGCGAGGGTGGGAGTGGCAAGGACAACGGAAAGAACCAATCCAAATCCACTTCCAAGAGTCCCTCGTCAGCCACCACGCGCGATGCAGACATACGCTCCGTCCGCCTCGCAATAGGCACTCTATGCACCCTCTCCGCCCTCACCTTCCTCTACGTACGCTTCTCGCGCCCGCAGGGCACGTCGATGTTCGAGATCTTTCTACCCCTCGACTACGGTACCCCAATCGACTCACTCCAGACGGCGGCGCGCCGCTTCCTGCAGTGGGACCACATCGGCTGGATCGCGCCGGCGTACTACTGGCTGCTACTTTCATTTCGAGACCTGGCGCTGCGCGGGAGTATTGATATCCCTTGGGTGCAGATCCTCTTCGTATTGGGTCTGGGGACGGTCAGTTTGGGCGCGGGCGCCACGTTTGGGGTTGTTTGGTTGTGGAGGGAGAGTCTGCTCGTACGGAGTTTTGGGGGGCTCAAGAAGAGAGATTAAGCTCGCTCGCGGCGGGTACCCGCGTAGCGATATCGGACAGGTAGATGTTCATTGTGCAGAGTAGCTGGTTATCTTAGGGTTAGGTGCATACCACCCCTGATATGGGTCTTTCTCACACGCAGATGCAGGGTCTACGATGCGGGCCGAATGCAGCGGTTCAGACCCAACAGCAAACAGAATAAAAATTCGATGGAGAGCCGCGTGGGAATGTACATATCCGCATGCAGGGTAGAGCGCAAACAGAAAGTGCATCCCGCTGCAGGGTCCTCGGTCCATGGCAGTGCATGCTGTATGTAGATGCAATGCATACCAACAAAGAAGTCGAGAATCAAACGACGCCCACGCGGCGGCGATGTGCTTATCCGTATGCAGTGAATGAAATGGATTGTGAAAAGCAAGTCTGCTTGACGAAGCGTAATCCTAGCTCCCGCAGCGGACTATTCAAATTCGAATCCAGGCCTGTCATACCCTCCATAGCATGCGACGGGGGCCGAATGGCCGATCCCGAGGCCGAGGCTGCGCGGCTGCGGGGTTAGACTCCAATGCGGAGACACCCTACGAACTCTGGGGAAGACTTAAAATCATCCCCCACTCCATTCCTATCGCCAATTCATCATATCCACGGTTCATAGTCTATCTCCATCCAGAAAAAGACTAGGTGTAAAAAAAAAATATCAGAATGAACTTCGAATACCCACCGGAGCTAGTCGCGCACCTGGACCGCATCGACAAATTCATCCACGAGACCATCCTCCCTCTCCAGCACGCCGACGACAACAACCGCTTCTTCGACCACCGCCGCGAGTATGCGCGCACAGACTGGGAGAATGGCGGGTTGCCGCGCCGCGAGTGGGGGGAGTTATTGAGTGCGCCTTCCCTTCCCATCGAAACCAAATAACCGCCACCTCCAGATATGAATACAAATGATAATAATAATGTCCAGGCAAAGCACGCACCCTCGCCGACACCGCGGGCATGTACCGCTTCGCACTACCCAAAATCTACGGCGGAACCTCCCACCCATCAACAAACCTGTACATGTCCGCCATCCGCTTCCATCTCGCCTCGCACGCAGTCTACGGCGGCGGTCTAGGTCTCGCAAACGACCTACAGAACGAGCACAGCGTCGTCGGCAACTTCCCCGACGTGTTCATGCTGCACCATTTCGGGACCGAGGCGCAGAGACGCGAGCTTATCCCTGCGAGACTAAGGGGCGAGTTTCGGGCCACCTTTGGGCTCACGGAGCCCGGGCATGGGAGCGATGCGACGTTTATGTCGACGCGGGCAGTAAAGAAAGTTGGTGGGAGAGATAGTGGGGAGGCAGGGTGGGAGATCAACGGAGCGAAGAAATGGCAAACGGGCGCCCATTCCGCGACGCACATGATCGTCTTCGCGCGGACGAGCGGACGCGATGGGTCCGCGAAGGGGATCACGGCGTTCCTCGTCCCCCGGGATACAGAAGGGATCGAGATCGCGAGCTACGAGTGGACGTTTAACATGCCGACGGATCATGCGACTGTAACATTCAACGGAGTATGGGTCCCCGAGTCTGCGATCCTGGGCACGCTCGATGCAGGCCTCGCCATTGCGCAGACCTTCGTGCATGAGAATCGCATCCGGCAGGCGGCGAGTTCGTGCGGGGCCGCGAAGTATTGTCTGGAGCGCGCGATTGAGCGTGCGCGGTCGAGAGAGGTTTGGGGTCAGGGGAGGACGCTTGCGGATCATCAGGGGATTCAGTTCCCCGTTGTGGAGCTTATGACGCAGGTGGAGATGCTGCGGTTGTTGATTCTTAAGACCAGTTGGGATATGGATCGCGTTGTGGAGGAAGCGAGTAAAACGGGCGCGACGCCGTGGATTGCCATTGAGAAGACGCTGAGTGATAAGGTGGCCATGTGCAATTATTGGGCGAATCGGCTGGCTTGTCAGGCGGCTGATCGGGCTATTCAGGTGCCTTTGCCTCCCGTTATCTCCACCTTTTTTTCATCTATATCGTGGCTAACGGTTGTGTAGATCCACGGCGGCGATGGCTACTCGCGCCACTATCCCTTCGAGCACATCTATCGCCATTTCCGGCGGTATAGAATCACCGAGGGGTCCGAGGAGATCCAGATGCGCAAGGTTGCCGCGTATCTTTTCGAGTTCGGTGGCAAGGTGAGCAGGGACAAGGCAAAGACTAAGCTGTGACCTACCTATACTGTACTACTGTATCTACCATCCAGTGATCGTGGTTGAACATTAGTCTTATTGCCCTCGGGCTCATGCTATCTATATGCTCCGGTCTGGTACACGCTTCTTCCATGCAGGGCGTAAGAATGCGGGCCGAAATAAACGCCAGACTCCAGCAAATAGTGATAATGATAATGACAAATTAGGTAAAGTCCAGGTCATCCTGGTCGTGCGCGACGTATTGATACTTCATCATCTGCACGTCGTTCGCCTGTGAATGTACCAGGTTTATTTCCTGGTGCAGTGCGTTGGCGTCTGTATCAGAGTCGTCGACCATCATGCGATACTCGTTGGGCGTCACGTGCTGGCGGACGTTGTTCTCGTGCAGGGTATGGGCGTGGCCGTACGGATCAGCCATGGCATCATGGGTTTGATACCGCGGCATGTGGTTCAGGCTCATGATTTGCGGATCCAGCGGGACGGCGTAATCGCTCAGAGACCCGACATGTCCTTGTAGGATGGACGAGTTGGGGCCGCCGAATGGGTTCTGGTGCGGATGGTGCATGGGAGTGTGGGCGTGCGAAAGGAGTGGCGGGGCAGTCATGGGCTCCGGGGGCGGGATCCGATCAAGAGTATCTTGTTTGCCAGATTCGTCGTCCGAGTCTGTGTGCATGGTGTCGTTGGTACTGCTCGTGGCGGTATTGGGCGACGGTACTTTCATTGTCTCCTTGCAGTTTGGACAGTCGCGGATGACGCGGCTGACGGTCTCCTTGATCCGTACCCAGTGGTACTTGACCGCGATCGCAGCAGTTGTCTTGTTGATCCCGGCATGCTGCTCCAGATGCATCTGGCGTGCAATTTCATACTGCTGCTGTGGATCGGATACGACTTCTTTATCCTTGAGCATGAGCTTCTCGCCTTCGCCGTCTTCACCTTCGACAAGCTTATAATGCGTCGCGGCGCTGCGGAGTCGACTCTTTTCTGCGCGGTCAGCGCCGCGAGGATACTTTTGATGCTTGAGGTAGTATCGGATCTTGTCGAAACGATCTTGTGTGACCGGATCTTCACCGTCCGAACCCAAGTCGCGTCCATAAATAATTGCATCCACAAATTCGCCTGGATTGGACACAACCCGCCCAGCACCTGGAACGCGGCCTATCCGTTTGAAACCTAACCCTTCCCATAGTCGACATGACGCGACATTGCTCTCGTAAATCAGGTTAAAGACAGCGTACGTATACCCCTAGTATGGTTAGAGCAGCAAAAGAAGGAACAAGTCTCGCGGCTCACCAATCTGGCGGCCCAGTCGAGATACGCCTCGCCCATCAGTCGACCAACACCCTTGTTTCGCGCAGCATCTGTGACCAAGAACATTCCGTTGCAGACATGGCTACTCCGACCAGGATAATTCGGGCGAATGTTGAAGCTTCCCAGGCAAACCTTGGCCCAGTTCACATTGCCATCCATATTCTGGACATCAGTCACATCTTTGATGTCGCCAATGAGCATAACGGCTCCAAAATTCGAAAACCAGTACGGACGGAAATGCACCACTGGGATAGGGTCGACCATGGCATACGTGTCGCCCTTTTCAATTTCCCTGTTCAGCTGGCCAGACAGGTATTCTATCAGAGACTGGGGGATCTGCTTTGATGAGTGGAACGGGACCAGGGTCGCAACCGTGACTCGGTCCCGGAGCGTAACCTGGCGAGGAGCAATCTCGGAGAACTCGTCGTCCATGGCTGACAGATCTCCGTTGCCCATTGTGGGCATTATTGCACCAAGCAGTGCCTTTTCTTCTTGGGACTTTGTATGAGGCGGCGGTCACGGGACTGCTTACCGCATTAGTTAGTTGGGTGGTGGTCAACAGACTACGCCGCAGCACTCAGCACACATCGCTCGGTGAGCAAGCAACCGGTGGAACAGCAGTCCAGGCGGCAGCAGCAGCAGCCGTCGACGACGAAGAGACAGACACGCACAGAAAGCACGAGAAAGGGGCCGACTCCACCTTATAAGAGAAAGCTGAAGGAATACTCCGTCGCTAGTGGGCTATATAGAAATGGCTGGCGTGGTTGGAGGAACTTCAAGGACCGCTGGGTATTCTCGAGTCCGGAATGGAGTGAACGCAGAAGCGAAGTCGTCGTCCCGCTCGGAGTTCGTTTTGTTCCGCCAATGCTGGTCATGTGATCTGCTTCCCATTTCTTGGACCTCTCCTTATCTGTTCAACTTCTTATTCTCCGTGGGCCGCTTTCCCATGTGGTGTAACTGTTGACAGGTCTCGGGGACGCCGGACGGGAAGGGACACGGTTCTTAAATTAACTGCCCGAGCTTCATCATATGTATCTAAGTTGAGGTTGCCTAGAAGCTCACCGCAACGTGGATATGGAACCAGGTAACGTTGAATCTAACAAGTAGTTGTAAAAGTCATTCTTAAAGCAGTAGTTAAATAATTTGTCTTGAGCTTAGCGCAATTGAGCACATGTTGAGCGAATAGTACAAGTTGATTTGTTTTGTTGACATGATATGACCTTGCTAGGGCCCGTACTAGGCAGATATATATAGAATCAACAAGATGTCACCAACTTTATACACCTCAACAGCGAGCAGCTTTTGAGTTTGAACACCGTATTAGTCTATTAAAAAAAGCTGTTTATTCTCACTTGGACCAGATTATCCATCTGCAAAGGTCAAGCCATGTCATCGTTGCATGACTGTTGCTGAGTACTATTCACCGGGAACAACGTTGATCCGGCCGCTACAGTCGGGCATGATTCGGCACACACTTTTGTGGTATGACTCCATCGAGACTGAACTTTTGGTAAAAGATCCCTTCTCTTAGGGATCACTCCTCCAGCCAAGTTGTCTTTCTTCAACCCCGTCACGACCCTCCTTCGGGTCCCAAGATTCTTCCCCCGCGCCGCTCTCCGTCCCCTTAAGAATTCCCTCCGAATCAACCACGTCGTTACCCCTCCCTTCAGCGTCTTTGCCAAATACCCCGCCTCGCCCTTTGCAAGTATGGCTATCAATTCCGCCCCCGAGAGCTCCCTCCTCTCCCTCCTCTACCGCTCCTACCCCGCCGCCATCTCCCCCGACGCTACCGAGCCCGACCTCCTCGCCGCCAACCCCAAGGTCTTCCCTAGCACGACCTACGCTGCCGCCGATGAGGCAGACATCAAGCAATGGCTGGCCACGACCTCTACCCTGCAGAGCGCCCTGACGAAAGATGACAAGGCCGCCGTCACCGGACTCCTCGCCCAGATCAACACCCACCTCGCTACACGCACAACCCTCCTCGGGTCAAAAGCCTCCGTCGCAGATATCGCCGCGTACGCTCTCCTCGCGCCCGTCGTTGAGAAATGGTCGCCGGAGGAGCGCACGGGTGAGAATGGATACCACCACATCGTCCGCCACGTCGACTTTGTCCAGAACAGCCGCCTGTTCTCGCTGCAGATCCCCGAGGAGGAGAAGGTCGTCATTGACGTGAACGACGTCAAGTTCATCCCCAAGCCCGTCGACGCCAAGGCCGAGAAGGAGCGCAAGAAGAAGGAGGCCGCTGCTGCTGCCGCGGCCGCCGCTGGTGGTGAGAAGACCGTTGTCGTGGGCCAGACGAAGCCCGAGAAGGCTGCCAAGGGCGACGCACCCGAAGCTGCTCCCGCCGCCGCTGGAAAGGGCGAGGGCAAGCCCAAGAAGGAGAAGAAGGAGAAGCAACCCAAGCAACCCAAGGCTGCGCCCGCACCTGCTGCCCCGCCATCCCCGTCCCTGATCGATCTCCGTGTCGGCCACATTCTCCGCGCCGTCAACCACCCCAACGCCGACTCACTCTACGTCTCGACCATCGACTGCGGCGACGCCCCGGGCTCCGACAACACATCCCTCGACGAGGAAACCGGAAAGACCGTCCGCACAGTATGCTCCGGCCTGAACGGCCTCGTTCCCCTTGCCGAAATGCAGGGCCGCAAGATCGTCGCCGTTTGCAACCTGAAGCCCGTGACTATGCGCGGCATCAAATCCGCGGCGATGGTCCTCGCCGCTTCTCCCCGTGTCGCTGAGGGCGAAGACTCACACGCTGGCCCCGTCGAGCTCGTCACCCCGCCTGCAGATGCCCCTGCTGGTGACCGCATCTACTTTGAAGGGTGGAACGACGGTGAGCCCGAGAAGGTGCTCAACCCCAAGAAGAAGGTCTGGGAGACCTTCCAGCCCGGATTCACTACTACCGATGGTCTGGAGGTTGCGTTCGAGAGCGGTGCCGTTCCTGTTGCACAGAGCCAGGAGGGCAAGCCTGCTCTTGGCAAGCTGGTGGCGAAGTCTGGTGGTGTTTGCACAGTCAAGAGCCTCAAGGGGGCTACCGTACGGTAAATAATGGGGAGTCTATCAAGTACACAAAACTTTCAATGAAGAATAACAGTCATACCCACCCACTTACCCCTATTCGATGTTATGATTGAGAGCCGTAAGCTGTAGGACTATCTAAAGTTAAACATGTTGCACCACATCCAGGGACTGAGTAATACATCGACCGTACGACGCTGAACGACCGTATCTGAGTTTCTGAAACACAGATCGGTCAACGCTTTCGTCGCCAGGTGAAGCTTTCCAACTTTCTATTTACTTCGTGAACCGGCCACGTGACAAGCGAGGGGTAATCACATGATCCACTCTGGCCGCTGCCCCTCCACATCTTTCTTTGAGTCACAGCGGCACGCGGGACTCTCGATCTCGGCCCAACCCGCTTCTCCTCTCGTTTACTCACCCTCTTTACGGTCAATTGGACTGGATCCTGGAAAAATGGCCGAGAATACCGCGAATGTCGAAACTTCCCGCGACCAGGACATCAATCCCTGGTCCGTCGAGGGTGGCCGCGACGAGGCCGGAAACGCCGTCTCGATCGACTACGAGGCCCTCGCCAAGTAAGCCTGCCTGACTACCTTCCTGCGTCTACCAATTGCTCGCCCAATTGTCAGTCTCGTGCTAACAGGGAATGTGTGAATTAGGAAGTGGAACACCTCGCTCATCGACCAGGCGCTCCTCGAGCGCTTCGAGCGCGTGACGGGACACAAGCCGCACCGCTGGCTTCGGCGCGGCCTGTTCTTCAGCCACCGCGACTTCGACCGCATCCTCACGAAGAAGGAAAAGGGCGAGCCCTTCTTCCTGTATACGGGCCGCGGACCGAGTTCGGGCAGCTTGCACCTGGGACACACGATCCCGCTCACATTCACGAAATGGCTGCAGGATGTCTTCGACGTCCCGCTCGTCTTCATGTTGACGGATGACGAGAAGGCCCTGTTCAAGGATAGCTTGACCTTTGAGGAGACGATGCACTTCGCCATGGAGAATGCCAAGGATATCATTGCGCTCGGGTTCGATCTGAAGAAGACCTTCATCTACAGCGATCTGAAGTACATCAGCAGCCACTTCCTCATGAACGCCTGGGAATTCTCGAAACTGGTTACGTTCAACCAGGTCCGCGGTGCGTTCGGGTTCAACGAGAGCACCAACGTCGGCCGCATTTTCTTCCCCACTGTGCAATGCGTTGCTGCATTTGCGACCTCGTACCCGGAGATCTGGACGGATGAGCCGCAGACCGAGCGCAAGAAGTCGATCGCCGAGATCCAGTGCCTGATCCCCATGGGTATCGACCAGGACCCGTACTTCCGTCTGCTTCGCGAAAACGCACACAAGATGAAATACCCCTCGCCGAAACCCGCCCTCATCCACTCCAAGTTCCTGACTGCGCTGCAAGGCGCCGGAGGGAAGATGTCCTCGTCCGAGCCGAACTCGGCTATTTTCATGACCGACACGCCGAAGCAGATTAAGGTACATCTGCCCTTCCTCCCTCTTCCATCCCTCTATCATCAATTCCTATTCTAACTACGATGCATCTAGACCAAAATCAACAAATACGCCTTCTCCGGCGGCCAAGTCAGTGTCGAAGACCACCGCCGCCTCGGCGGAAACCCTGACGTCGACGTCTCGTACATCTACCTGACCTACTTCGAAGACGACGACGCGAAGCTCGACGAGATCTACCGGAGCTACAAGAGCGGCGAGCTGCTGACCGGTGAGCTCAAGGCCATGGCGATCAAGAAGCTGCAGGACTATGTGGCCGAGTTTCAGGAGCGGAGGAAGGAGGTGTCGGATGAGGTGCTGGAGAAGTATATGACGCCACGGAGGCTGGAGTGGGGTGGTACGGCGCAGCCGAAGATTAAATAGATGGTTATGTTGATGATGATCATGACTTCGATGTCGGAAAGACAATAAAAGGGAAGAGAAGAGAAGAGAATACCCGTTAGTGTTAGCGCTGAATGCATAGACTGAGCGTGTCTGCACTTCTTTTTCTCTCTACTATGGAGCTTTGCACATGGTTGGTTTGAGGGGACCCAATACGACTGTGATTAGTGTTGTTATGGAAGACAAGGCGGTAGATGTGAGTGCGATAGTCACTATTAAAGGTATCACCAGACCAAGATATGCTGACGCCTCGCAAAGGAAATTGGAATGGATGCTATCTAGCTAACAAGCGGCGATTCCCAGCTAGGTACAACCTCGGGGTGTGTCAAGCGTTCGCAATCACACTTCATATGCCTTTTACAGAAGAGTTCAACGATTGTACAGCACTTTTTAAATACGTGGTGGCCCTGTTGCTACCGCTTGAAGAAGCTCACGCGTGATATCATTCTCGAGGCTATGGGGCACGGGCATGAGCAGACATCCAGTCTACAGCCAAAATGTACCGAAAGGGGGCCTTGGGACCGAGGGGACGAGAGCGCCTGTTGCAATTCGAGGAGATTCTGGAAATTCAAATGGGGAAAGATTTATTATAAACCTAGTCACCTCACAGGCCCCACGTCTCCCGCGGAGGAGAAGGACCAAAGCTCTCCTGCGCGCGCTCTAATATCTCGTTTAAGCTATCCTGATCGACATCCCTGTGGGGAGCACTAGTCCAGCCCTAGAGAATCTGTGTATTAACAATCCAGGCCGAGACTCATATGATAAGGGTGAAGAGACTCACATTCAAATCTTCATCGTCATCGAAGAAAGGACTTGTACCAACGGCTTTATGTTCTCTGGTCGTATTGGTTTTCTGACTAGTTCCATCTTCGTGGATGATGGCATCGCCTTTCTGCCTGACTTCGTGCTCTGTGATAGCGTCTGCTATTTCGTGGTAATTCTGCTTTTCGGCGAACTGAAGTGGAGTCAGGAATGTCAGGAATGTCCCGTCCCTCAACCTCGACGTCAAGCCCAAGTAGATATTGATATTTTCACACACAAGAAGCCGTTTGACAATTTCAACATGCCCAGCAAAAACAGCAAGCCCAAACGCAGTGGCAGAGCGATTCCCAACCTTTTGGTAGG
Organism: Aspergillus ustus; assembly: GCA_000812125.1. NCBI lineage: Eukaryota > Fungi > Ascomycota > Eurotiomycetes > Eurotiales > Aspergillaceae > Aspergillus > Aspergillus ustus. Next base: position 38,575 of record JOMC01000202.1, read on the forward strand.
ACCTATGACGAGAATTAATGTCTAGGTTACGGCCGGATTCGATTAAAAGAGACACCATGCCTAGGTGGCCATTGAATGCGGCGTGTTGCAGAGGTGTGCAGCGATCCAGGTCCTTGAGGTGGAGTGGCAACTCCTGATTCTCGAGGAGTTGCTTGACGATGTCAGCATTTCCATGACGCGCTGCATCATGTAGCTCGGATATTCGAAAAAATATCTGAGCCGATTCAGCAGATTCCCCTTCGCTCAGAACAAGGTTCAAGACATCCTTGTTACCATTGGCTGCTGGTTCCTCGATAACGGCACGTGCAAGAGAGTCACCACGGCCCCAGAGCCCTTTGTCAATTAGGAGTTTATAGATGTTGCTTCTACCGAATCTTGCAGCCGCGGACATAACATCATGTCTCTTTTCCAACACAACGTCGCGAAGCGGATCAAGCAAGTATTCCAGAGAGTTTGCACAACCACACGAGGCTGCTAAGACCAGCCAATGGCTCCTAATCGCCATTCCATGAGAATGGACATAGCTTATCAATCCTCGAGCCGGAAGATCATCCTCGTGCTTCAACATGGTTTGGATCCAAACCGTTAGCCTGCCTTTGTTCTTTGAGTGAATAACAGGCTTAATATCCGATAACTGTAAAACAGACTGTAGAAATAAGTGTTTCTTTTCCTTGTAAGCTCAGTAGATGACGCTGAGAATATGTTTTCCTGGGCTCGAGCTCTGTATAGGAGGAATTTGACCAAGTCAAATCGGTCGTTGCTGATGGCGGCTCGATTTGCTGGACTTCCTTCTATCTCCTTTGTCCAAAGCATCTGGCTTATCTTGATAGGATCAAGTTGTTGGGCCCAGCGCTCAACCAAGGCCAAATTGCCAGTCTTACAGACATCGACCACATCAATCGAAGCAGGATCTTGGTACGCAGGAAACGCAGCGGACATTGAAGTATCTTGATGCCACTTTGTGTTGTGAGATGCGAAATCGCGTGCACTTGGAAACCCCAGCTGTGACATAGGACATCCCGGTACTTCGCATACAAATGACCGTTCATGCTCCTGAAAATGCTGATCTCGTTGAACAGAGTCGGTGAATCCTTCGGCAAAGTAATTGCAATATAGTCGGCCACACTTGAATAGCTTTGCTCCATAGAACGGTTTTATGGAGCATTGCTGAGAGGCCAAGGCTTCGATTTCGGTTCGGATAGTTTGAGTCACGCGATGTAAATCTAGAACTTCCACACTGCCACTTTGACTGCGTGATATTGACATCCCAGATTTCCAGTACTCGAAAGCAGATGGGGCTTGAAAAGACTCTCGCAATGCTAAGTACCATTGTTGGAAGCCTCGACTATTCAGAATCATGAGCAAACTCGGAGCTCAACCTGACCTTGGCCTCTCGACGTCCGATGCCTAGAGTAGGAGCAACTCTGGTTATTGTCCACTCGGTGTGTATGTGTCCATGCCCAGCAGGTCTACATACTTAACTCTCCTCACTGATGAAATCTTAGTGATAATTGAGTAATGGTGTCAAGAGATCAAAAAGCAAGTACTAGAATTCTGGAGGCTGATGCTGTGTGATCTAACTTCACGGTAGACACGTTTGTACTTCTTCACTGCGGGTGATGAAGTACCATGGCTCCACTACAGCAAAGAATGGCAACAGCTTTATGGATTACGACCTTGTGCTTTCGACGTACGGAACAGTGTCTAGTGAATTTGCGACTGGCAAGAGTCAGCTGTATGAAGCCCAATGGTTTCGTGTCGTCCTTGATGAAGGTATTGGATCCAATACCTAAACGTGGAATATCTGCAAACTGACAGAGCTATCTCAAAAGCCCATAACATCCGTGACAATACTACAAGACAGTTCCGAGCCATATCCGCCGTACCTGCAAACTTCAGATGGTGCCTTACCGGTACGCCTATCCAAAACTCATTGGAAGACCTGGGCAGCTTGGTACGATTTCTGCGAATAGCTTATCCAGACACGAACGCAAACTTTCGCGAGCAAATTTTGAGACCGGCAGAAAAAGGTCAAGCGATAGGTTTTACCAACCTTCGTATCCTTTTACGATCAATCTACCTGCGGCGAACAAAAGAGATCTTGCAGTTTGACGACCCAAACCACGATATACGTGAGATTCACCTCTCCCCGATGGAGAAGGCTGCGTATTCTCGTGTCATTGCGGACACCAATCTAGAGGTCGAGAAGTCCGTCTGCGAGGGCAGGTCTCAAGAAGCGCGTCGCATAATATTCAAAGTGATCCTCAAGCTCCGGCGCCTGTGCACATATGGCACATTCTATCGCCCATGGGAAAACTCCGATACCAAGGAGGAGTCATTCGCGCTTCTGCAGCAATCCAGCAAGGCAATCTGTGAAACTTGCTCATGTGACGTTGCATGTATCGATGACCCGAATCATCCAAGTTTCGGCGCGTTTACTGAGTGCCTACACGTACTATGTTCTGACTGCTACGCACGGTATGACGATAATATAGCAGTATCAAAGAACATGACATCGAAGAAAATGCCCAGGTCTAAACGTATTTGCTCTGTCTGTGGACAGAACGTAGGGATCGGGAGACGGAAGACCCAACTCACGGCAAAACAACCCAACAACATGGACATAGATTCAATCGATGAAGGATATTCTGCGAAACTCTCCTGTGTACTGGATGAAATCACTCAATGCTATCTCATGGACAAGATGTGAGTAAACCTTTACCCCTCCCCATAGACGTGGCTAATCCAAGAAGAATTGTCTTTTCATCCTGGGTCACCTCCCTTAATACCCTGGCCCGTTTAGCCGAAAGGCAGGGCATTCCAGTCCTCCAGATCGACGGCTCCGTCTCAACCAAACGAAGAGAGGAGATTCTTACTAAATTTTATCAAGCACATAACAACGTGCTCCTGATGACCCTGGGAACAGGATCTGTAGGGTTTGTCCCCTCCTATTTCAACGCGATGCTCCGAACTCTGGTCGCTCACCAAGTAAATGTCACAGACTGAACCTAACCGCCGCCAATCGAGTGCACATTATCGAGCCGCAATGGAACCCAACCGTGGAAAGCCAAGCAATCGGCCGGATCATGCGCATCGGCCAGAATAAGCAAGTATACGTGACTCGGTACATCGTGAAAGATAGCATTGAGGAAGTATATGATTCTGTTTTTCAATTGCCCTGGTACATAAGATTGGCCATGAAAAAAAGCTGACTCTGGCAGTATGTGCAAAGCAAACAATCGAGGAAGCTTAGCATGGCCGAAGTCGGCTGGGGAACAGAGGATGCGGAGACAAAGACGGCGCTGGTAAGACTAGCTGAGTCTACATGGCTCTTCGAACGGCTAATTTTTGTAGGACTTGTGGTCGTTTTGTCTAGGACAGTCCACCGCTGCGGCTATCGCAGGGTGAGAATTCTATGCTTGTTATAGTAGAATGACATGAGGGTTATCTGCCTTGGCATTCCAAACTGGTATTAACATAGAATGAAACAGCAAACGAAAAAATAAATCAATAGGGAAGCAACGGACCGTATATCACTTCGTTTCACCAAAGGAAACAGACGCATTGAAAGTCACCCCTGGAAATTGGTTTCCACCCGCAATCTCCACCGTATTGAACTGACTTCCAGTGCCGTAGTTGGAAAACACGTGGCGCGACTGTGATTTTGCCGCCTCGGGGATCATCTTAGAGAATATATCGATGGCCTTGTCCAGCGACCCGATGTACGATCTCATAGCTGCTCTAACGGCCGCGTCGTCAGCCAGACCACGTAGATCGGCCATCATCCCCTCTACTAGTGCCTCTACCCTGCTACCATCACCCCTCCTCCTCACTGCCATCGTATACGCTTCAAATCGCTGACCGGGATTGGAATGAGCGGTTTCGGCGTAGATATCCGCAGAGAGCCGTGCCTTGGCGTTGCAGGCTTCAAGTAGCTGAACGCAGTTGTCGGCTTGTGCTAAGTCGCGTGGAGAGACGCGAGAGTAGACGGTCTCGAGAATGGAATGGATAAGTTGGACCTCTTGGCCAGCTTGGTGGAAAGTAATTGGGAGCTGGGTGTCCGATCTGACGCTGCTGTAGTTGGCCTGGGTGGCTTGGAGTGTGTCGATCGTGTTCTTGAGCAAAGGAGTGAATTTGGGAGCGGCCATTTTATCGGGTGAAGAGGTTTTTCCTTTGGAGTGGACGTGCGAGAATAAAGAAATTGGGCTTGGGTTTAAGGGAAAACTCGAGTACTCACTTTGGCCTTTATAAACCTTTAGAGGGATGATGGGTATTCCTGGAGAAAAGCCAAAACGCCAGCTTTGTGTCGAGGTGGGCGCGTGCCTGGAATTCCAGATTTGCTGATGGAGTATCATCTGCGGCGACTGCCTATACATAGAATCTTGCTGCATGAGGCTGGCGGCCGCAATGGTCGATTGGCTCTCTGTTGATGTTGACGGCACAGCAGGCGCCGGGGCTCTACGCAACCGTGCGCTGATCGGATTACCCCAGTCTGGCGGCTAATGCGACAATTGATTCGTGACTGCTGCAAGTCGATGAAATACCCAAAAACAAGACATTCAATCAGAAGTAAAATAGTTTTTAGCAGCACTACTAGCTGTACCTGAGGCTCATTTCAGGAGGAGCTACAACGTGGGTCAAAAGTTTGTGCACACTTCCCGCGACCATGGAACTTCTAAACTTCGACAACAACTTCAACCACCAACAACTCCACCAAAATGAGAGCTTTTGGCACCGAAATAAGCGGAAATCGAAGGCCTGGAGGTGAACTTTCAAAGGAAACTCGCGCAGCTATTATATACGCCCTGGCCGCTGGTAAATCGCCGACGAAAATCGCGACTGAGTTTCGTGTTTCCAGGCGCGTGGTGTATAATACCAAAAACCGCTGGATTACCACCAAAACACTTAAAACTAGGCCTAGAACAGGAAGGCCGTCGAAGGTTAGCCAATCAACTACAAGATATATATACCAGACGGTACGTAGATTTCTAACATTGAGCTGGAG
>JOMC01000203.1:0-28432 GCA_000812125.1 Aspergillus ustus
GGAATGGCCGGGAATTACGTTAGATTGCAGTGGTTCCTGCTTATGTAACGTGGGCTTTTATCGATAAATAGATCGGCTCCAGTGTGGTGGCCAACGGCCCCCGCGATTATTCCTCTCTCTTTCCGCAGGGCGTGCAAATGATCAAGATCACTGTCGGGGTTCTCGCCTTGCAAGGCGCATTTTACGAACATGTCGTGCTGCTGAAGAAGGCAGCACAGACACTCGCGTCTCAGCAACTTTCTTCGTCGCATTGGGAGTTTCTGGAGGTCCGGACCCCGCAGGAGCTGGAGAGATGCGATGCGCTTGTTCTCCCTGGGGGCGAAAGCACGGCGATTTCTTTGGTGGCCGCTAGGTCGAATATGTTGGATCCGCTGAGAGATTTTGTCAAGTATGTACCTTCATCGCGTGCAATTGTGGTTGTTATGATTGGATTTGGTCGGGACTGACTCATACTTTGTCTGTAGGGTCCATCGCAAGCCGACTTGGGGTACATGCGCCGGATTGATTCTCCTCGCCGAGTCGGCGAACCGGACTAAGAAGGGTGGCCAAGATTTGATCGGGGGGTTGGACGTCCGCGTCAATCGCAATCACTTTGGCCGCCAGACAGAGAGTTTCCAGGCGCCGCTCGACCTACCTTTTCTTGGACTCAGTGATTCGCAGACGCCATTCCCAGCAGTCTTTATCCGTGCCCCGGTTGTTGAAAAGATCCTACCCCACCAGGACGGGGTTCAGCTTGATGAAGAACAGCGAGATGAGACCGTCGTTGCGCCTTCGCGACAGGCTGAAGGCGAAGCGGCCCTGAAAGCCATGTCACGCGACGTCGAAGTCTTAGCATCGCTCCCGGGAAGGACTGCGCGCCTGGCTACTGATGGCAATCCTGTATATGCAGACAAGGAGGTCGGTGATATTGTTGCTGTGCGGCAGGGCAATGTCTTCGGGACGAGCTTCCATCCTGAGTTGACCGGTGATGAGCGAATCCACTCCTGGTGGCTGCAGCAGGTGGAAGAGTCCGTGAAACGATTGCAATGAATGAATGACATAATACGTTGAGCGATTAGAGGATACTGCTTCGGATACAGTATCGGATGTAAACAGTGCTTTGTGCGTCATTGATCGCTATAGGGATTAGATAGAAAAATATGTATATCAACGCCGTAACTGTGCCAGTCAAAACATTTCTAGCCCCATTTTACCTACCAGCCCCGTATTCCTCTTCCTCGCGCTGCCGTTGATCGTCGGCGTATGCTCGTCCGTAACCACCCCGACCTGGGTCGTACTCTTCTCGGTATTCGTCGCGGACTTGACCGCCGGATTTTCCGCGCCTGTACCTGTTAGCCCGCGCCTTTACGACTATGGAGTTTTCATTTGCGTGCGTACCCGTATTGGCGACCCTCCTCAAAACCAGGATCAAGATCTGTGCGGATAATTCTCTCATCGAGCTTTGTTCCTCCAACGTATTTCAAACAGTCAAGCGCGTCTTGGTGTGTGTAGTATTCCACAAAGCAGAAGCCGCACGGGGTCTTGTTGTACCGATCGAGACCCATCACCAGGCGCTTGACCTCTCCGCATCTGAACTCCGTTAGTTGTTATTTCTGTAGTGTGATAAATATGAGTCTGACTTTGAAAAAAGTTCGTGGATCTGTTCTTCTGTCGTGTAGAAGGAGCTATACAGGTTAGCAACTGTAGTGCTTGGCGAATAACAGTACTCAGGTGAGCGTACAGATTGCCGACATAGAGGGTCGTCGCATCCCTCAGTCCCGCCATAGGGTCTTTCGGCTCCTCGGGCTCCTCATTATACCTGCGTTTCTTGTTCTTTGCACGAGAAAGGTCAGTCAATGACGTCTCGTTTGATCAAAGAATGGCTGCAAAAGCTTACTTTTCCCACGTAATACGCGCTGGGCCGGTCAAGTCTCTCGACTGTGTTTCGTCGTTCTGGGATACTCATTATAGCGAGCTGAATTGCAGAGCCAGTATATAACGAGTGAGTGTTGTTGTTGAGAAGTTTGCGCCGTTGAGAACGGAAGGTCGAGCGTAGGAGAGCTTCACTGGGCTTTGTCTTGGCGCTGTCGTTGCTCCTTCAACTCCGCCCAAAATTTCCGCGGAAGCTCATTGTTTGCTGTGGATTGACCCGACGTCAGTGCTTCGCATTTCACTTAACACCTCCCCAACCGGGTCGCGGTATCTGGATCACATTCGACAAGTCTCGATGGAATAATCGTCGCGAAAATGCCCAAAGTTATCAGTTACACCCCTCCCTGGCTTTCGCGCCCTTCCCCCGGCGCTTCGTTGTTTGCGAGTACTACCCACAAGGATCCCGCGAGTCTCAAGAACCCCAAGGATGCAAAGTACGATGGGCCTTCGCGGACTCTAGCAAGAAGGGGAAATGAAGTCTTTACCGTGGTCGACAATCAGATCCGCTGGTCCAGTCTTACGCGATTGAAGGACGAGTGGCAGCAACGCGAAAGGTCGAAGGACGCCCAGAAGGCCTCCGCTGATGGCCAAGTCCCTTACAGGGTAAGTAGAGAGCGCAACTTATGTTACTATTATGAAGTTTATTGATGGTTGTAGACTCTAGTAGTGTCGGTGTACGAACAGATCCGACAAATTATCCCGTCCCCCAATGGCGCCTTCCTGGCCATCGTCGCAGATCATACCGTCTTCATTGCAGTGCTCCCCGACTCCTCGCACTTGTCTAGCACAGAATCTTCTCCAATTCGAGTGAAAACCTACCAGCTCGGGCCAACAACACATGTCATTCCAGAGTCACCGGTGGTGTCCGCCCTATGGCACCCACTCGGAGCCTACAGTAATCTAGGAGGATGCATTGTCACAGTAACCGAAGATGCTGCTGTGCGCGTGTGGGAGTTGGACCGAAACAACCACTGGTCATTTGACCGCCCTACCCTAGCTGTTGACCTCCGGAAGCTGGTTGATGGGACTTCTTCAGACCAGGATTTTGCGCCTTCAGGTTTCGGGAGAAACAAGGGATTCTCTGCGGACTATATCGATATGGAAGTTGCATCGGCCCGTTTCGGGGGTGTTGGTAGTGAGAAGGAGGATGCCTGGGCGGCAATGACGCTCTGGATCGCCATGAAGCCTGGCGATCTGTATGCCCTCTGCCCCCTGCTACCTTCAAAGTGGAGGGCGCCGTCCGCGGCTATTCCCTCTCTTTCTGCTGCAATCATACCGAAGATGACGGCTTTGGAAGAAGATCCACTCGATCATGACGATCAGCTGACAGCCTGCCGACAGCAGTACCAGTGGCTTGCGGAAATTGATAATCAGGAACCCTTACAGATAATCCCGGGATCCGAGACAGAGCCGGAGTCTGAAATCCTCGCTCGCCCAATGAATCCTAGTGCGATCCCTAGACTTCAAGGACCGTTCCGTATCGACACAGGCGATGAGGTTGATGACCTGGACCTGTGCGATATTTTGGTTGTTGCTGCCAAAGCTGATACTGATGCTCTGATGCTGGGAGAAGATGATGAACTAGCGCTGGATAGTGGCGATGACAAGGTGTCGGCTACCGTTATCTATCTCTCTTCCCGGAGCGGCAGGGTCTACATTTGCCTTGAACTTGAAGGTGTTGAAGGCCAGTGGCTACCCAAGGCGAAGAAGAATGTCTTTCAAACGCCTTCTTCAGAAGGGTCTGATTTGCTCCTGGTGGAAGCGCTCGATACAGTCAGCAAGCAGCGCCAATCTGTCGAGACATGGCCTGTATTTTCTCCAGATGCGCATTCACGGTACAGCTGTTTCGTAACAACCTCTCACAGTGTTGTGTTCATTTCCCTTGCATCTTGGATTCAGCGCCTGGAGGCTGAACTTCAGTCTGATGACACCGCCGGCTCTGGATTCCGTCTGCAGATCCTTTGCGAAGGAAACGCGGCAACCTTGGAACGGATCATACAAGTCGACGATGGCAGCGCTGCTGGCAGCCAGTCCTTCCATCTACCAGCCGCTTTGGTTTACCACGACTACGACCTCGGCTACCTACTACTCACCTCCCATGCGTCTAACTCATCTGCTGCCGTACTTGAGAAGCCTGATCCTTTCCCCTCATATTCGCTCCAGTCCGATGCAGAGCCATCCGGCTCGCCCACCATCCCTCCTCACCGACCCCCTTACCAGGTGCCTTCCGTTCTGTACTCGGACTCTCCGTTAGAATTCTTTATCGACAAACAAGTTCCCCATCGCTACCGCAGCAGCCTGAAGGAGCCTGTTCTTCTGTCTCCGGCTACCCTTGACCTCGTGGCCGCGGCGCACCGAATCCTATCCGCTCATACCAATGCTCTTGAACGAGCTGCGTCCGATCTTTTCCGGCGTTGCGAGAGGCTTCAAGGGGAGCTGCGCGAGCAACTAGGGCAGATATCCGATGTTGCAGATCGCATCAAGGGTGTTTCTAGCGAGATTGGTGCGGACGGCGAGAGGAAGGAAGGATCTAGGAGCAGCCCAGTCTTGGATAAGAGGCTGCAAGCAGCTAAAGACAAGCAAGCACAACTCGTCCAGCGCTACGAAGCTCTCCGCAACAAGGTACTTAAGTCTGGTGGAAGACCCCTCAGCGAGAAGGAGGAGTCATGGTTTGCAGAAGTCGGCACACTATCCGAGTCATTCGATACGGAACGCAAAGAGGGAGACAACCAGCGGATATCAGAGCGACTGGATGAAGTAAGTTTGAACCTTTGTCCACCTTTAGTGTATACTCACGATTATCTATAGGTCAAGCGAATCGCAGATGCACTACTTAGCGAAGCGAAATCCGCTGCTGCTAGGATCCCAGCCACGCAAGAGCCTAGCACCCCGGCATCTCCGACCAGCGCACAACCACGCGTTCCTCAGCGACTGCAGCGGGCCAAGATTGCTGATGCCATGAATATGGTAGAAAGAGAGTATGTTACCTAACCATTCTGTTTAATTCGCTGCTAATGCCCTTTAGATCTGCTGTTATTGAATCCATCACGACACGCTTGGCCCGGCTTAACGCGATCGTTTAATCTCATTTGCATTCTTGGGTTTTTTTGCCATCTACGATTCTTTTGTAGCCTGCGATATGGCTTAGACTAAGTATCTGTGCAACAACTGTTTGATCTAGGCGGGATTCATCCAACACAGGCATTCGAAATAAACCTGAGCGGATTTCAATTTCATAACACCGTCTCTCTCTGATTAAAGTCGGCGACGTCTGCCATAGGAACGCCCTCAAGCCCAACACTAACAGTACTTCGTACGATGGTATGTGGTCTATCAAACACTTACCAATCTAAACTATTTTCTGGTTCCGGATGATGCCCCATCGGTCTCTCCTCATAATACGTGCCCTCCCACGGTCCCTCCCTCTTAGGCCTCTGAGCTCTCCCAATCACAGACCCATCCTCAGTGATACTGCTCTCCCCATCGTCCCCATTCCCATTCCCATTCCCCGCATAAATCGTATAATCGAGCTGATAAATCCTACTCGACTCCACCTTCCACACGGCATCCGCATCGGGCCTCCTAACATTCCCACCAACACCAGAACCAGAACCAGCACCGGCACCAACAAGAGGAACAGAAACCTTCCCTTCCGTTCCGCGTAAACTCTCGAACCCAACCTCTCTCTGCAAGAGAAAACACTGCTCTCCTTTCCGAAAAACCCTCCACTGTTCCAGCTCATCGTTTTCAATGACGATGAGCATACCCAGTTTCTCGGCGAGCGGGAACCGCTCCGGCGCCGCGAGGACGGCTTTCACGCCGTGCGCGTGGATCTGTGCGTCCAGTTGTTCGAAGCATGCTTCGCAGAGCGTGAGCACGTCGTAGGTTTCGATTATGCGCGTGTGGTAGCAGGGTTGTTTAGCTTGGTTGAGGGGAGTAGGGCTTGATGATGAGGGTTTGGGAGGGGATTGAGGAGGGGAATCAGGGGTGGTGGAGGGGAGGAAGGAGGAATAGGATGAGGATTGGGAGTCGGGTTGCGTATTATTATTGGGTCGGCGAAGGAGGATGGAGGGACCGCGGGTAAAGTAACAGGGGAGGATCCATTCGTCGTAGATGCAGTTGCAGAGATATTTCACTGTGTAGAAGGTACACATGTTGTTCGCCTTTGGGGTTGTCTTTTTTTATTTTTTTTTGCGGATTTCGCAGGGCAAGATGTTGGGGAGGGTTTCTGGGTAGTCCATTGTGAATAGATGGATAAAATGGGTCTATATAGCAAGCTGATTGAAAGAGATACAAGTCTTTGCATGAAAGCCCGGTACATTGTGCGGAAACCTTTATTTTCCAGAGAGAAGCTGGCATTACGTGAACTCCATTGTTTGCGTTGCTTTGATGGCGCAGATGTCTTAGATAGGGCTTGGTAACCACGTGACCACGAATCGGGATTTTACAGTGCTCGCGGGCGATGATGATAGTGTACAGGAAAGAGTGTGAGCTATAACGCAGGCAGGAAATAAACCAGTCTAATGCCTGGGTGGTTCTTGATGCAATAATAAAATTTGGCAGACAATACTGCGACTTAAACGCTGCAGAGTTTAGCTTTAAACTCTCGACAACTATGACACCAAATATTCTCCTCAAGAACTCCCCAAGCCTATTCCAAAGTAATCCAGAAAAAAGCTCGTTGCTTAATCCACCTAGACAGTTGCTCTTCTCAATACGAGCGTCCTTGCAAACTCTTCACCTCCCTTAACACCCTCCCGGATAGCGCCATACATCTCGTCCATGAGCTGCTTAAAAGACGGCAAGACTAGCGACGTGACAAACGCCTCCCATCGCCCCATTTCAACCAAAAATCTTTCACGGAACCTACATACTTGCTCCAAACTATTTCGGAAACCACCCTTTCGTTCGTAGCAGCCTGCATGAGCTGCTCAAACTGGACATTCGCAAGAGAGTAGTCAGCGTATGCCCCATCGACGAATTCCAAAAGCATGCCATCAAACTCCCTTGCCCAGGCCTCGTATGCGAACTGGTTCACCACTAGTATTACGCTTTCGCCCGGAATTTTCGGTTTCGACGGAATATTAGAAGGGGAGGAGGAGAAGGGTATGGTTTTCGTGTCCCTTGTGTAGTACTCGCGAAGACGGGCAATCGAAGCACTATGCCCCATCCAGCGCATTGCATCCCCGGGGCCTCGCGGGCAGAGTGCTTCGTATCGTCCTTCGTGGTACTTGCTGAGCTGAATAAGGATCGTGAACGCGCGAAGACCGGCGCGACTGCAGTTTTGGAAGCTGGCGCTGAGTGGTTCGCGTATGAGGCTCTTCAGATTGTCTGGTAGACGAATGCTGTTTTGTCTAGGACGAAATTTGATGGGAGACCTGCTTGGGGGAAGGGAGAAACCACATTGTGAAGGTGTAATTTGGTAAACGTTTAGATTAGAGGAAAGGTGCCGTAGAATTAGACACTTCGCTGAGAAGTACGGTAGCAGGAAAGTGAAGATACGACAGAGAAGGTGGAAAGGGAGGTGATCTTTTATGGCCGAGCCAGGAGACTTCCTAGAGCCATCGTTGGTGTGATTATGTTTCTGTCTGTCTCGAAGTGGTTGCAATGACTCAAATTGTCTCAAAATGGAAATGCTGCAACTGGAACATGTGAAAATGAACGGCGGGAACGCCCCCCCTCTATGAGAGAAAACTGTCTGAGTGGCGCAGATGAGGGATTGGAAGAATCATTGCGCGAAAGGAAAAAGCAAAGGCGCTGATCTAAGTAGGGCGATGCGATGACATGTTGAACCCCTCCAGGCTCCCAGATCGGAAGGAGCGACCTGTCTCCAGCTTCGGTATCCAGCGTACTTGCCTCACCAGAAAGAAGGTGCTACTCAAGGAAGGAACATTGGACAGCAAGAACAAGGCTGGAAGGAGCAATCAGTGTCGTGCCTTCCTCAAAATAAGCAACACAATTTGGGAAGGAATGAGGACTGTCCTGATATTTTCATTGAAAGTTGAAATGAATACCACTATGATGGATTTTCAAGAGTAAGATTTCGGAATGTCGCTTCAGGAGTAGTGTTGGTGTGTACGTGTCTCACGCTCTATGTGTTGCCGATGCAGAAGATGCGATGCTAAAACCAAGCCCAAGCAAGACGGACGCTTTTAGAAACTAAGTGGCGTCCCAATTCCCAAGCCACAACTTCCAGAACGATCGAATGTCTTTACAGATTCTCCCAACCGCAACCCCTGATATCTTGCCCATAATCACCTTCAGTAGTAGCATCCTTCTGGGTATTCCGCCCAGTGTTATCGCCAGAACATTTCGCATTCTGAAATGCCTCAAACAATCTCTCGCTGCTCTCTACCCTCTCTATGACAGCCTCAAAAAGCTCATCAACAATCTCTTCATAACCTGGTAGCCCTAACTGTGGAATAACCTCCTCCCAGACCGTCATCTCGCGCATAAAAGTCCGATAAAAGATCATAAGCTCGTGGCAATCCAAATGACTGATCCTTCCTCTATCCCTCGCAGTCAGAATCGCTAGCTCAAACTCCGCCGCCGAGAGGTGGTACTGCTGATACGGCCCGTTTATGAACGCCGTTAGAAGGTTGGTGTAGCTGCGTGCCCATTCCTCGTAACAGCTCCGACTGACATGCAGATATATAACCTCATGCGGGATCTTTTGCGAGGGCGCAAGAGTCGGATCGCGAGGGTCGTAGTCTTCGCGCCAACGTTTCAAGCGGCTGATGGTTGCTATGTGTCTGGATTGTCGGAGCTTGTCATCGGTCGGACAGAGGGCGCGGTACCGGTTCTGGCGCTGGCGAACGACGCTTATCATGGTGCGAAAGGCTTTGCCGGCGCTTATGCGGAGAAAGTTGAGGTCGAGGCGTAGGTCATCGGGGATGCTTTGGTCGAGGCGCATTGGAATCAGGACATTTTCAGGGACGAGTCTGAATTTTGTGAGGCTTGTGCATTCCCCGAGGAGAGGCCTTGTTGGGGTTTTTGTCGCTAGTGTTGCGACTGCCTGAGGTGTTGTCATGGTAGAAGGAAGGAAAGCCATTTGAAAGGAGGAAGGACAGAACGATGGTCGTAAAGGCACATTATATGCAGGAGATGAGGCCCTGCAGAGATTTTTCGAATGAGAAGAGAATTCAAGGACTGGAGCCTCTGCGGGCAATGCGCTCTGTTGCGTATGACTGGGTTTGTTTGTAAGAGTTTGGGGAGGAACACATGCAGGCCCCGAGGCTGAGAATGAGCAGGTTTTCTATATTTGGGAAGCCGCCCTGAAACTTCCATGAGATCTGCATCGCAACAAGGTTTCAATTGATAGGGGAGAGCAAGGAAGTCATGCTTGTTTCAGAGAAGGAGCTGCAGAGGTGCCATTGTGACCAGGAATTGGAACCGGGGGAACGAAGATAGCCACTCGACGGCAAGTCAGCTAGGTTCTGTACACCTGAGATAAAGTTCACATAGCAAGGCTACAATTCGCTCATGGCACCGTATTTTGCCGTACCTTCCAGATCAATTTTGACCGGATAAGACTCGGAGCGTCAACTGCGACTTGAAAACCGCAGACTATCGATTCTGGGCCGCGGGCAGGAGGCAGGAGAAAGTGCAATACACTTCAATAGCGCTGGGGAACAAACGATGCAAGTTAATATCAAAGAAGCAATGTTTTGATTCTATGACCTCTCATCAAATATATACCTAGTAACTTGGGTTAAGTACATCATGATAGATTACCCAAGGTAATTCACTGCACACTATATAACAGACGTTTATTAGCTTGTGATAGGAATCAAAAGCAATTTCAACATACCGCTCAATGAGATGAAGACCGGACTGCGATTCAACAATGTCACTGATCTCGCCAGGCTGCAGGTCAAATGCAGCCTCCTCGAATTCCCGTTGCATTTCACCGTGACCGAAGAAGCCACTTTAAGAACATTAGCCATTATGTTTGATAAGATAGACAGTCTACGGATTGACAAAGTCAAGACATACAGGTCGCCCTTCTTTCTGGCGCTACTACAGTCCGACTCTGAGGTCGCAAGATCGCCTAGCCGGATGTCTCCTCTTAAGATGCGCTCCTGATGCGCGCGGAGAATCTCACGCGCCTCATCCTTTGTTCGAGTAATTTGTGCCTCCCGCCAGCTGCTGGGTCGTCTACTATCTCTGTGCTTGACCAGAAGGTGGCTGCAGCGGATCTTGCCCTCGCCCTGGCTCGAGCCGTCGGAGTAAGCTGCGGCGCCGCTGTGGTACTTTGCCATATAAAGCTTGAGCGCTTCCATGTCGGTGTCAGATGGAGGTTCCCAGCGTGACTCTCTGGTCGCAGGGTTGAAGTAGTAAGGCAGGTTCTTCGAGTTAGAGTGGCGAACCTCCCATCCTGTGGGAAGACCTGTATTTACCTATGACGAAAGCGGATCAATCATTGAATTCAAAAGTGACAATTGCGGCAAAACTGAGGTGAGGACAAACCATGCTGGGCGAGAAATCCGAAAAACGGTATATACGAGTGTGAATGCTGAAAAGCTCAACTGGTCTAAAAATCTAGTGCTGGGGTAAACCTTTGTTTGAAGATGACGCGGGGAAATTGCCCAGGTGACAGGAGGGGGAGCTGCAAATGAGCTAAACGAGGCAAACACTGCAAACTCAACAACTGGTCTGGAATCCGACTCCGAGGCCGCCTTTGTGTCTGTGCTCCTCCAACGACTCACCTTTCCTTCAAGCGCCCGTCCGTCCCTCGTTGATCTCTTACCATTCTGTGCATCGCTAGATCTTGGAGTCTGCGCCAACTGAATTTGCACCATCTCGCGCTATATATTCCTTCGAACCGTATCCCTCACCCATCACTGAAATGTCTGCCAGCCCTTCTCCCTCCGCCGGTGGCGATAATAAGCCGCGCGATCAGATTCATTTCCGTTTCTGTCGCGAATGGTAAGCAACAGCTCGCCTATATGGGTCGCTCAGTCGCTAACTTATCTACTGCAGCTCCAACCTGCTCTACCCGAAAGAAGACCGCGCCAACAACCGCTTAATGTTCACCTGTCGAACCTGCCATGTCGGCGAGCCTGCAACTTCCTACTGCGTCTACCAGAACAATCTCAACACCCAAGTGGGAGACACTGCTGGTGTAACTCAGGATGTGGGATCTGATCCTACGGTTTGTCTCTCCGGTCTTTGTCTGCTTTGCGGCGAAGTAATTGCCTGTTTTACTTGTGGATCAATGACTTGATCTGGGGGTTGCCGGCCCACTGGGACATGTGGAACTTGCTTGGAAACTAGGATGCAAGTGTTGGATTTGTTGGCTAACTGCGCATAACATACAGCTTCCCCGCTCCAACAAACTCTGCCCGAGCTGCGGTGAAGCGGAAGCCGTGTTCTTCCAATCTCAACAACGATCTGCCGAAACTGGAATGGTGAGCATCACGAGCTATCTTTATGATACAGCATAACTGATGAGCATCAGAAACTCTACTATGTGTGCTGCACATGCGGAAACGTTTTCGTATAGCGTGACACCTTGCTTGCCTATTATCTCGATACCCTTTTTATTGGCATTTACAGCATTTTCGGGGAGTTTTGGCGATTTTGAGGTCATCATGGGGAATTTGAAATGGTGGTCTATTGTTACAGATAGATATGCGAACGCCCAATAAAACAATCTGCTCCAAGTGGTATATTATACATGCATGGGTGCAAGCGACAGGATCTTGGACCATTGCCTTCCTCGTAGTTCCGTAGCAACAACTCCTGTGGCACGAGTAAGAAACTCCGCCGCTAGAAAGGCAAGAGATGGACTCACCGTTCATTCTGGTTCCGATAGGGTCGCCAGACTTATTGACAAGGACGCATGCATTGTCGTCGAACTTCACAAAGCTCCCGTCGGGCCTTTGCATTTCCTTCTTCACTCGGACAACGACGGCATGTCGGATATCTCCTCGACGGACCTTGTTGGCGATACCACTGTTTCCTGAAGGGTCGGAGCCGAAACTTCGCTGCTTCTGGACGACGATAACGATTCGATCACCTAATTCCAACAAGAAACCTAAATTAGTCCCAGAGAAACATGAGTGGAATTATGCAGCGTACGCACCGACTGTCGCAGCCCGTTTCTTCTTTAGGACATTCACGCATTCGACGACGGCCGCGCCGGAGTTGTCGATGCAGTTAAGCATCGTCTATAGGTCTAGTCAGCAAAGGAAGTAAGAGAATGAGTTGATTAAGCCAACCTTTAATTGAATCATCTTGAATGTGTCTGTGTTCCTCACTCAGCGGACGAAAGGCCGTCGAACTGTCGACCGATCAACATCTGCGATCCGAGAGATTTCCGGCACCAAGTTCCGCCGATCTCCGACCCCAGAGCAAAAGAGCCAATTACCCGTCGCAGCCTGCAAAACAAGGCACAGCCACAGCAGCTGGAGTGCCGCAGCAACACTAATCGACGCTCCGGCAGGCTGTCTTGACCAGCCGCTCCTCTTTGTTCTGCTCGTGTGTGCCTCTTCTCTGGATGTAGCCCCCATCCATGACTCGACTGCGCCATTTTATTTTCTCAAGCCTCCCCCTCATGCCCGCTATGTTGATTGTACTGTAGTTGTGTTACACCCACCCTCTTTTTATTTACAATATCTTGGATTCTTGGACCCTCATTTCCCACTCTGACGTTCCTTTTCCCTTGAACACTCATTTTCTTCCACGCTGGACAATTGCCAGCACAACGACAGCAGAGATATAATAGCACTTGCATGCGAATAGTCCGACTGCGAAGATCACGATGCCGCCCTCAAAGGCCCGAACTAACCCGTCTGTCGAGCGGCGCGACCGATTAACCCTGGCCAAATTGGCCAGCTATGACGATGTCGCAACCGATGCGCTGGTGGATTGTGTAGGTTTCACCCAGCGACCGAGAAACAAAAGCTCTATTTTAACCGGACGATTTCCGCAGGCCTACTTTTGGACCAAAACCCGCAAGAACAGAACGAAATATATCCCCGTACGAGGTGTTAAAGAAGAAACGGTGGCCCGTATAATCCTTGATGATATCGTTGTCGCCAAGGACGCGATCAAGGCCGAGAAAAAGATACTGGATCTGATTGGGATGAGGAGATACCTGGCAAAGCTTCCAAATGATCGAGAGAAGGATTGGTTCCGCAAGCACCTTCGCAAGTATATCCAGATGTACTTGCCCGATTGCCCCTTTGAAGTCACCACCACCAACCGGTACACAATAACGGAACACGAGGCTGCCATCTGCGCCCGACGATTCATCCCGCAGGGCCAAGAAATCAAATATCTCGCCGGAACCCTTGTTCCGATGACCAAAGAAGAGGAGCAGGATTTGGATCTGAAAAGAAAGGATTTCAGCATCGTCATGTCAAGTCGCCGGAAAACGCCGTCCTTTTTCCTTGGCCCCGCCCGATTCGCAAACCACGACTGTAACGCAAACGGGCGACTAGTGACTCGAGGATCCGAAGGCATGCAGGTCGTCGCTACTCGAGATATTTACATTGGTGAAGAAATCACCGTTTCATATGGCGATGACTACTTTGGTATGGAAAACGGCGAATGTCTCTGCCTTACTTGCGAACGAGCTGTGCGCAACGGCTGGTCTTCACGCAGCGATTCTGAGCCTAACAGCAAAGCATCTACCCCTGAAGCTATGCCTGTGGAGGGCTTCCTCACACCGAAGAAGCGCAAGACTACTGCAGACGTTGATTCGGATACTTCGCCTTCATCCACTCCGCGTAAGAGAGGGAAGTTCACACCGCGAAGCTCAAAGCTGCGATCTGAACTGTCCTTCACTGAAGAAGTTGCTATCTCAATAGAGTCTGGCAACTCTACGACGCAGAGAAAGACTCGTTCGAAGGCGGACAATGCTCAGTCGTCAGGCACCGATTCAGAATCTCTCACCTCCGTGGTACCCGATGACTCTCAACGATCATCCACATCCACCGCAGCAACATCAGAGTGCGATGACGGAATCCTCAAAACAGAAGAGGCCGCTGTGTTGTCTAATGTTAAAATTACGATTGGGGCTGAGACTGCGATGACGTCGTACGACGCCGAAATCAAAATCAAGGTTGAGAATTCTACCGATACAACTCTACGGGAACTCACTGCCACCTCACATCTCAATCTGGGAGATGCCGATTCACGGTCAGAGAGCTGCTTAAGCGATGCTCCGTCCTCGCTAAAGCTTGAAGAGAAACTCGAGGTCCTAGCACAAGAAAAGAAACCAAGGAAAGCACGAAGCAAGCGCGTCTTCCTATCCGTCGAGCCAGAATCAAACTTGACGAGAGTCCCTGGCGATTACACGAAAACACCAAAACTATTAGCGCACGCCTACGACAGATGGGTAGATTGCCACACTTGCAACGCTTGGTTCGTTCAACAGAACTCGTACTTGACACGAAGAGAGTGTCCCCGCTGCCAACGCCATTCCATGCTATACGGGTTCCGCTGGCCCAAGACCGACAAGGAGGGGCCAAACGATGATGAGGAGCGCGTGATGGACCACCGCACCGTGCATCGCTTCTTATACCCTGAAGAAGAGGCGCTTATCTCACGTAAGGGCCGTGGCGTCAGCTTCGGGATTACACCCACACCAGAATTATCTGAAGCACGCACGGAGACTCCTGAGAGCGAAACAGTTGACGAGCAACGAAGCACGCGGGTGACCAGACGCCACACTCGAGCTCTGCGAATGACTATGTAATGATGATGTTCTGCGACAGGTTTGGAGTTTCAGGCGATTATTGGTGTTCATATATTCCTGGTAGGAATTGGCGTTTTACGAAGACGGTTGGCTTTGAGATGACTACTAGGTAGTCTAGGAGAAACAGGATCAATTCTCCTAGGCTGTGGGGCTATATCTCCTTTTTTTCCTTCTATTTAGTCGCATTTCCGGCCTCGTTTTACATACATCTTCGAAGGGGTTATCTCGTGGCTGCTTTATGTATTTCTACGCTTTCTCGCAGCTATACCATGTAACACTGCCATTTTAGACTCAATCGAACTGCGTATAATTCCGCTTCCCTGATCATCACCCCCGCATTTCGCCTTCACCTTCTGCCCGCGATCTGCTTGAAATATTCCGTGACAATGCAAGGAACGAAGATACCGCACCAATGAACGCCTCGTTGCTTCCTTTGCTCCGAGTATCCCCCCACAATTTGACCACATTTCGGCCTGCATCAGCCCGATATGCCGTATGCTTGCTGTAAACTCACGATATGGTTCTCCATAAAAGCTTCGTTGGAGAACTGCTCTAGAGAAGCAACATATCCACGGTCAGTCCGCCTACTCAGCAATGAAACTACCATATCTCACTACTTTAGCCTCTGTCGCCCTAACCAGCTCTCTCGCCGGGGCCTACAGCGACCCCCTCATCAATCTCAACTATGGTTCCTTCCAAGGCAAGTACGATGAGACCTACAACATCTCCTACTTTCGCAAAATTCCCTTTGCAGCACCACCAACTGGTGAAAACCGCTTTCGCGCCCCCCAACCGCCCCTCCAGATCTCCGACGGCATCTATAACACAGATCAGGACTTTGACATGTGCCCGCAACGCACAGTCAACGGCTCCGAAGACTGCTTGTACCTAGGCCTTTTCTCACGACCCTGGAACACTGCAGCAGCAGCGGCGGCACTCCGCCCCGTGCTCGTCGTCTTCTACGGCGGCGCCTTCATTCAAGGCAGCGCCTCGTTCACCGTCCCACCCTCCTCCTTTCCAATCCTAAACGCCTCGACATTGAACGACTACCTCGTCATGTACCCAAACTACCGCGTCAACGCCTTTGGTTTCCTCCCTGGGAAAGCAATCAAGGAGTCGCCAACTTCAGACCTTAACCCGGCCCTCTTAGACCAGGAGTACGTGCTGAAATGGGTGCAGAAGCACATCACGCAGTTTGGTGGCGATCCGCGAAATGTCACGGTCTGGGGCCAGTCCGCAGGTGGCGGGTCTGTCGTTGCTCAAGTCCTTGCCAACGGGCGCCGCGGGCATAAGAAGCTCTTCAGCAAAGCGCTGGCCAGTTCGCCGTTTTGGCCAAAGACCTACCGATATGATGACCCCGAGGCGGAGGCGATCTACGACCAGCTAGTGAACTTGACAGGATGCGCTGATGCAAAGGATTCCCTCAAGTGTCTGAAGAGTGTCGATGTACAAACCATTCGAGATGCGAACCTCGTTATCGCCGCGGGGAATACGTATACCACGAGCTCGTACACATGGGCACCTGTCGTTGATGATACCTTTTTGCTCGAGACGCTTACAGAAGCTGTCACGCATGACCAGATCGAGACGGATTATATATTCACCACGTACAATACGCACGAGGGCGAGAATTTCATTCCTCCGGGGTTCAATTACCGCAATTCGTCCCAATCAGCTGATGGATTCAATTCCTCTACTGCGAGTTTCCATGAGTGGCTCACGGGCTTCCTACCGGGGCTCTCGCCGCGTGAGATCAAGCTGCTAGAGGAGAAATACTACCCTGAGACTGGATCAACCGAGACGCTGGAACTGTACAACTCGACATATGCCCGTGCAGGGCTTGTGTACAGAGACGTCGTCCTCGCCTGTCCGGCATACTGGCTTTCCTCTGGCGCAGCCAACAAGGGGTATATAGGGGAGTATACGATCGACCCGGCGAAGCATGCTAGTGACACGATTTATGTACGTTTTCTTTTTGTTCCTCTATATTTTTGCCCTAGCTGAGTGTGGAAAAACACTACTAACCACTGGGCGAACAAGTGGAACCGCATCAACTCCGTCCAGCAAACTAATCCCCTCGTGTACGAGGGGTACGCTGGTGCGATGGGGAGTTTCTTTCAGACGGGTGACCCCAATGCGCATAAGCTGACGGCTGACGATGTACCCGGTGTCCCCGAGTTGAAGAGGACTGGGAAGGAGTTTGTTATTCGGGAAGATGGATTTGAGAATGCTAAGGTTCCTTTATTAAGGGAGAAGTGCGATTTTCTAAGGAGGGCTGGAGAGAAGATTCCCGTATGATATCTTGTCTTTGAAGGGGGATCATCAATGAGTGGTCGGAGATATATATAAGGAGAGTCAATTCGTGTCTATGAGCATGAATTCAGATATCATGACGCGCTGATGATAATGTACATGAGGATTAATGATCAATATATATTACAGCCATGCCTACCAAACTGAGACCACATGGGTATCTTCTATCCGATATCCAGCGCCAATATGAAACGTAAAAATACAAGGTCGAGGGTTATCGATGTCGCAGACTAGATTAGATCAAAGCCTGACCTCTGAACATACCCTCGCGAACCTCCTTGACAACGTCCTTGCGGTCCTTCTTGCCAACAAGCACAATAGCCCGCCCGCGCTTACCCATACGTCCGAGACGACCGAGGCGGTGGATGAAGTCGATTGTGGTATGCGGGACATGGTAGAGGATGACAGTCTTCACGGCAAGTGTGTCGATACCTCGTGAAGCGATGTCGGTTGTAACGAGGACCTTGGTGTTTTCCAACATCCGTCGGTCAGCGCGCGTCGGCTTCGGCGGCTCCATCGGAATCATGCGCTCTTCGCGGCGTCTCTGTTTGATTACTATGATCTCATCGGGGGTTGGAGGCGCTTGCTGCGTGGTGAACTCGGCGAGAACCTCTTCCTGTTTGCGCGCGGTTGAGTCGCGGGAGAGCGAGTAGGCGTCGATGCCCTTTGATTTGAGGAATTCGGCCACCTGTTCTGCTTCCTCGCGCTCGTTGACGAAGACAATGACCTTTTTGACTTGCGGGCCGAGGTAGTGCGCGTGTGGATGGACAGGGTCGGAGTCGCCGGCTTTGCCGATGGACCAGATGACGTCGGCGCAGGCGAGGTCGCGGTTTCCGCGGTAGGGGTCTTTTTGAATGTCGATTACTCCGAGCTGGACTCGGCGGGGGATGGCGTGGAGATTCGGTGTCGTGAGGCGTCTAATGTCTGGGTAGCGTTTGCGGAGTTGGGTGTCGAGGCTGCGGGGTATTGTAGCGGAGCAGAGGATGAGTTTTTGGAGGGAGGGGGCGACTTTGCTGATAACTTCTGTTGTTGTCGGTAGGAAGGACCGGTCCATAAGAGAGTCCGCTTCGTCAAGGACGAGATGGCTGACACGACTCAAGACATATGGTTCAGTCTTCGCGATTGACGCCAGGAGATGTGGGGTTGTGACGAGGATATCAATGCCCGCTTCGTTGAAGAGAGTGCTTTTGATCCGACGAGGCGTCAAGCCGGAATGAATCATTCCGGACCGGTACTTGACTGTGTGTGAGAAAGCCTTGACCTTTTCGCCAACCTGAGCAACCAATTCTGCCGTTGGTACCAGAATGATAACTCTGGGCCGGGCCGCGTTTGACTCCGGGGGTAGTTCAGGCTCTATGTCGAAAGCTTGCTGTTTCTTCTTCTCCTCAAGTTCACGCTGCTTCTGCTCCTCTTGTCTTCTCTCAATCAACTTGTCTTGTGCCTCTTGCCTTTTTAGAGCGTCGATTACAGGTATCAAATAGGCCAGCGTTTTGCCCGAGCCGGTCTCCGCAGCAAGTAGGTACTGAGCGTATTGCGGCGCCTCATCATCCACCTTTGCCGATTTCTTCTTGACCACAGGATCCGCAAGGAGGGCGGGGATCGCAAGGCGTTGGATGGGAGTTGGAACGACATCTATGATACCCGGGAGCGCTTGCGTCGTGATCGAATTGCGGACAATGGGCAAAAGATCAAACTGGTCGAAGCTCGTGATTTCGGCGATCCTGGCTTTGACTGCCGTCCGTTTACCGTATGATATCGGCGACAAGGTAGTCTGCATCTTCAGAGCCTTGTATAGCGGGCTCTCGGTCTTTTTCGCCGCCTCCTCCGGCTCTCCAGAGCGCTTCAACGCGGCAGGCGACCGTGACCGCGTATCCCCGCGAACTCGCGCATCTGTCTGGTTCATATTCGAAAAAGGTCCGATTTTACCGCGATCGGTTCGTTTTGGTCTCAGAGACGATCTGCCGACATCCCTCGACAGCGTCATGCGAGCAGCTCTGCGGTTGCTGGTGCGTCCGGTGGCCAGCGAGCGGAGCGCCTGCCCCTGAAGAGGCGAGGCAGGTAGCGATGTCTGGACACGACAGAACAGACATACCGAAGGCCTGCGAGGCAAGGAAAGCCCACTGAGCCTGTTCATGGTGGATAGCCGAACGGACGCCGGTGATGGAGGTGATGGTGGAAGGAGTCTCGACCGTGTCTCGTGGCGCCGAAAAAAAAAGATCCTCAGCGCAAAGCTTGGGCCACCGGGGAATTGGCGGCGCTATCTCCGTTTGGGAATAGCGCGATCGATCAGAGCCCCAGGCTACCAGGCGCTCAGGCACGAATGTGGCCAAACTTGGTCGGTTGCTGGGGCGACTCCCGTGACCCAAAATGTCAACACATCCAGCGGCCATGTCTCAGCGTCTCCAACCACGGCGCCAGTCATCTCGGCCTACTTAACAGACCCTCCCTTCACATCTCCCCTCCTCCATTCCATCCCTCTATTGTCCTGACGTCGTGTGTCTAGTGTGCTGGTGGTGGTTGGCACGTTGCCTCGCTTTTCATTCCCCCCTCTTGTATTTGCACCGCGCATTTGGCTACGACCTCCTTCATATTTGATTCACCACGATCGCTTTCCATTTGACTTTTATAGTCTCTCTTTATTGTGATTGTCATTTCCCGAGGTGCAGTAAGATCAACGATCGAGACGACACCTCAAATTTGACGACTAAAAATTGGCAATCGCCCTGGATGATCTTCCCTTTGTGAACATTGACGAGTCCCACGAGCAACCTAAACGCCGGGTGATATTAATTGCCCGATCTCGACTGAGTTGACTTTCCGATTGTTGGAAGGTCTGACGTCTGTTGTTTTTGTTTATCGCGAATAGGTATGGGCGCGTTCTCCGCAAGGGATAACTCCACTTCAGAAGAAACAAGATTGCTGATTTAACCTGTTTAGCGTTGTTTTCCTTTGTTTCGCTCTGTTCTTCTTGACTTTTCTTTTGCCTTATTTTCCTGTTTTGCAAGATCGTGCCTCTTAACTATGGGCGGAAGCACTGGACAACGCCCTCTTTCAGAGGTGAGCCCCATGGCTCAGCGTCGCAATTCCCCCGTCTGGAGTCAGGGCGCGAGAGTAAGTGCCTGGTATCCTCTCTCATTGGTTTGGGCTGACCAAGCTATTAAGGCAACAAAGAACGGCGAATCATCACCATTTGAATCTCCGTCTTCAACACGTCTATTTTGGCAAGGCCGCGATTCAGGCTCTCCTTTTCAAAAGAGCTCCGAGAACCACGCACCTTATGATCCTGACACAGGTTTCACTCCTCATAAGAGGCCTTCCATTGAGAACTTGAAGCGTGCATCGCGAGTCAAAAACAACAGTATGTGGCGTGATTATAACCAGGAGTATGACCCCGCGCATGTATATGTCCCGCAAAGACCATTGGCTTTTGGCCGGGCGTCTCCCCAGAGGCAGGTCCAAGCAGTAAACACAGATCGCCCGCCCCAAAGCCCCGAGAGGGCTCAGGTTACACCCCGACCACCGTCTCCTAGCAAGGACCAAGTTGCACCGGCCAAATCGTCCCTGTCTCGTGCTAGTCGGTTTGGTACCAAGGACATGGCCTTCGACCCGGAAAATGAAATTTGGTCAGACATTGACGGCAGTCGCTACACCAAGAGCGTCACATTTGATGCTGCCCCGCCGCAGGTGAACGAGTATGAAATGACCACACCCGATCCCTCATCGATTGCATCAGAATCCCGTGATGGTAGCTATGATTCGGAAGAAGATGAGGCTGATATGAGCTTCGATCATGACGCCTCCTTTGACCGTGATGATAGCTTTGACGCCTCGCTAGAAGACCTTGAGAAGACTCCAGTTGTCCTGCCTGAGGACTGGCGCTTTATGAGCCCTGAAACCGCAAATAACGAGCTGGTGAAGGAAGGTGAGGATCCCTTTACCAGTGAAGGTAGCCATAGTCCAGAGCCCCGACCTTCATCAAGGCAGATGGCGCCCGCAAAGCACTCTCGTGTCGAGTCTCTTGATTCTAACGGCGAGCGACGTCCACTTCCACCTCTCCCAGCCATTCAGGGACTGTCATTCGCCCAGCGCGCACCTTCACCGGACAAGTTGGCCGCTGCTTTTGAGCTCGGAAGCGGTGGACAACGTATTCTGCCTGCACCTCCAGGCCCAGCGTCTTACAGTAAATCGGACATTTCGGAACTAAGCCACAGTTCTATGTCGCTCGAGGATAGGTTGCGCCTCATGATGATTCAGAGGGAAGAGCGTGAGAAGGAGAGCGAGCAAGGGACAAACATGGCTCTGACACCAAAGGGTGACAACAATGAACCCAAGGAAGACGATGAGCCCAAGGCATCCAAGAGCAGCGAAACAGAGGATCCCCCTAAATCTGACGCGGCCGATACATTCCCCGCGCCACGCATCTCTAGGGACTCCATCCTGCG
Source organism: Aspergillus ustus (assembly GCA_000812125.1). Taxonomy (NCBI): domain Eukaryota; kingdom Fungi; phylum Ascomycota; class Eurotiomycetes; order Eurotiales; family Aspergillaceae; genus Aspergillus; species Aspergillus ustus. Next base: position 21,373 of record JOMC01000203.1, read on the forward strand.
GGGGCTTCGTAGGGGCAATAGTTCGCTAGATGACCCATATGAGCCCTTGCCCCAGAGAGGCTCAAGGGATCGCCGTTACTCTGATTACGACCCTGACGTTCCTATCCCATCCCTGGAAAATGATGATGACTATTACGAAGACGACGACGATGACGACACAAGCAGCGTTGTAATCAAACAAGAGCAGGAAGATGATCACGAAGGGCTTTACGACATTCCTGACTATTATGGAACGATCCCCTCCAAGGACTCTTCGTTCAAATCTCTCCAAGATACTCAGAACGAAGATGATGAAAGCCAGTATTCCAATCACTCAATGGAGGAAATATTCTCGAAGAGCCATGGCTCTTCAGCCTCGGAAGCGACACCAGTTCCTGCAGATCGCCCGGAGGAGATCACCAAGGACAAGGAAACGCCAAGCGCCACAGCAGATTCTCAGAACGAGCAAGCTCCCGCTCCCAAAATGACAGCTATGCTGGAGTCGCTGAGACGCCCCGTAACACCCGAAAACCGCGATGATGTCTCTGCGCCATCTACCCCAGACTCTGTGATTCGCCACCCATTGGATGACGAAATTAGCGACCTTGAGGAGTCTGCGGACGAAAGCATCCCCGATCCAGTTGCGACCGTCAAGGCTCCAGGAGCTGCTCTTAAGATCCGGCCCTCACTGACCCCTGCTGACATCGAACAAATGGCTGCCACTCGACGCAAAGTCAGCGGCCAAATTCCCCCGCCCCCGCAGGTTCAGACACAGGATGAACCTAAGGTAGGAGAAGAGGAGCAGAAGGAACACGATACGGAAGACGAAGACGTGGAAGAACAAGAAGCAGAAAAGCCGTCTCCCACAGATGCACTTCAACCACAACCGTCAACAGCTACCCCACGAAAGCCCAGTTTTATGAAGTTAGACATCCCATTCAGCATTCAAGAAGATGAGGGCCTTGGATTTGGTTTGGACAAGGAATTTGACCGCGTCATTGAGTCCCAAAAGGTGGCGTTCAACCTCGCCCTCTCCCAGTTATATACCTCAAAGGCCCCAGATGTTCAACCCCAGGATTCCCATAAACCCCAACCAGGACCCCATGAAGCTCCCCTGACTGCTGCTAATAAACCTTTTGTCCAACAGAGAGGCTACCTCATGAGACACAATACCAAAGTCATCGTTGCAAGCAGCTGCCCCGAAGAAGAACCGGTCCCGACGCCAACATCCGGAGAAGCATCCGCTGAGGCAAAGAGCACTAAGCCGGCCGCATCTCCCCAACGCAAGGCTAGCCAGCAGACCTGGACAACCGTTCCCTGGAACTCAGGAGCCCGTCGCGCGAGTATCCGTACCCCATCCGGCGCCATTCGTAAGAAGCCCGTTGCTGGCCCAGTGCCTCCGCTTCCGGGTCAGCCCAGCGCTGCTCAAGAGCCTCCTACCCCAGTCGAAGAAATAGAGCCGACGTTCAACACTGCTTTCGAGGACGGTGAGGAGCGTGGCAGACTGTTTGTCAAAGTAGTCGGTCTTAAATATCTTGACCTGCCCCTTCCTAGAGGTAAAAAATCTGATCCATTCATCTCTCCAACCCTTACAACTGATGAGACTAACGACGAACTAGGCGAACGATCATACTTTGCCCTCACACTGGACAACGGTCTACACTGTGTCACCACTGCTTGGCTTGAGCTAGGCAAGACTGCCCCCATCGGACAGGAATTTGAGCTTATTGTGCAAAACGATCTTGAATTCCAATTGACTCTCCAGATGAAAGTCGACGAGAATAAGTTTAAAGCCCCAGAGCCTACTCCTGCATCATCGCCTTCCCGTCAAAAGCAGTCAACATTTAGTCGAGTGTTTGCTTCACCACGCAAGCGCAAGGAACTTGATATGAAACAACAATTAGCGTCCCAACAGCAAAAGAAGCAGGATCCTAATGCGCCAGTTTGGGAACGTCTCAAGACACTTGTCGCCCAGGATGGAAGCTTTGCGCGTGCGTACGTCGCTCTTAGCGACCACGAAAAACACTCGTACGGCCGGCCATACACAGTGGACATCGCTTGCTTCAACGAGTGGGCCGTTGAGGAACAAGCAAGCAGTGTCAAGAGCAAGAAGAGCACCATGAGTTCCATGTCTCAACGCCGCCCACCCTACAAGATCGGAAAATTGGAACTGCAGTTGTTGTTTGTTCCCAAGCCAAAGGGGGCCAAGGATGACGACATGCCAAAGAGCATGAATGCCTGCCTTCGTGAGATGCGTGAGGCGGAAAATGCATCCACCCGCAGTTGGGAAGGCTACCTTTCTCAGCAAGGAGGTGACTGCCCAGTAAGTCTCCAAGTGTCCATTGACTAAACCGATTTGGCTAACAGTTTCAAGTACTGGCGTCGCCGCTTCTTCAAATTGCAGGGACCCAAATTGACCGCTTACCACGAGACTACCCGTCAACCTCGCGCCACCATCAATCTGGCTAAGGCCGCTAAGCTGATTGATGATCGAAGCACGTTGACCCAAAAAGAGACGACCGCACGAGGTGGCAAGCGACGCAAGTCTGCCTTTGCCGAGGAAGAAGAGGGCTATATGTTTGTGGAAGAAGGATTCCGAATTCGCTTCGGCAACGGCGAGGTGATCGACTTTTACGCTGATAGTCCCGCCGACAAGGATGGCTGGATGAAGGTGCTTGCAGAGACTGTCGGCAAGGGCAGCTCCGGAACCAGCCAAGTCAAGCCATGGACAGAGCTCGTGCTCAAACGCGAGCGAAGCGTCAAGTCGCCGCGCCGGGAGACGGCAGATCGCTTCTCCAACTTTGGAACAGCTCCTCCTCCACCGAAAAAGGACGCTAACTTGGCTCCCCCTGCAACGGCGCCGGCGCCGGCCGCACCCACGATGGCTCCACCACCTCGGCCCCGACACAAGCACACACAATCCCAGCCCGAAGTCCGCAGCGCGGAGTCTCGACGGCAGAAGGCCCGCTCTTTGATGTTTTAATTTGGATAGGTCCTCTGCCTTGGTCTTATTCTAGGCTGTACGCTTTCTTTTCTCTTCGACCCGGAGTTGTTTTTTTTTTTTTCTCTTCTCGCTTCTGTTCATTTTCTTGTTTCTTGGTTCCTGTTCGTGGTATCAGAGTCCAGTCTTGTCTACTAGTAGTCTTGTACTATGGCTGCCCTACCTTGCATTTTTGTATACAAGGCTCCGATACCATGGCGAATTTTCAGCGATGTATTTTCGTGCTCTTCATTCTGCCGTACATTAATGATACATAGCGCCGTTCCTTGGTTCGATTAATCCAGTTGTTCAAACACTTAATGGACTGAGTAGTCACTATATATTCTGAGAGATTGCTTGACACGCAAAGCAAGGGTTCAAGTTGTGTTGTGCCCAGTATTCTCAGATTACCTGTGTATTCATGGACCCACCGTACATGTACCTCCATATCGAACTAAGCCAACACCCCACCATTTGATGTCAAGAGTCATGAATACACTAAACAGAAGAATAGATTCGCGTAAAAAAAATCCTCTGTCAGGAATGGGAAGCCTGTTGGAGGAAGGAACCACGTGGGTAGCACTTTCCTCTTCTCATAACCACGACCTAGGAGCGTACGCCGGGAAGGTACGAGGCACCTCCGCTCCTTCCTCATGATCTCTGTCTTGGAAATCATCTACATACTCAGCGTTAGCATGTTTTCTCGTCCGCCACCATTCACCCGGAGTAATCTGACCATTGGCGCCCTTTCTTTGACGCCCTCATTTCCGATTACTATATATTATTATTGTCCGCTAGTACATAGCTGATAATTACCTACCAATACACTCTTATCGCTTGCTCAAGGCTCGAAATCTACTCCTCACTATCGCCCCTCCTCCCCTTGTGAAGAGCATCGATCCGATCCCGGTTGCGACTCGCGTCCTTGCCACCCCACACCGACAACTTGAGCCCATTCGTGACGTGAATCGAATTCGACGTTAATAGAATACCCTGAACACCCTTACTCTCTCGCCAGCTATGCGCGCTACCTTTTACGTTGCTGCTGTATAGCCGAACTCTGCAGCTTGGGGAAGAGGCGTCGGATTATAGGCCGGATTCCGGGGAGGCAGTTGCGGACGATGCCCAGGTTTACTTCGATGGCAACGGTTTTGAAGATTATGGCGCCGTTTTCGAAAAGAAAATTTGGTTAGCGAGAGGTGGAAGGAGCTGAGAAAGTGGAATTGGCTTGGAATTTACAGGGCTGGTCCCAGGACGCCGCGTATCTCACTTGCCAAATTATGCGGATGATATCGGAGACGCAGATTCTATGACATCGTAGTTTGTCAGTAATCTAAGCCTTGTAGTGTGGTTGTGAAAGCTCTTGGCTTACAGCGTGCCGACTCCGAAGCAGATAATCGGGCCGATTCATTTCACCAGGCTCATTTGACTCTTCACAGATAGTACGAGGGCCAGAGATAGACAAGAAAATCAGTTCCGCTGTTGATTGCTGCTACAGCAATAAAGAAAGCCTCCTTATCGATATAGTTCTTTACTGAATCGAGTTGTGAGAAATCCCACGCGTTCTCAATTTGACTGTGAGGGGTGAGTACGTATCCAATTCCCAGGAGGATAGAGGAAATTTGATGTGTACTAACCGGCATTGAACCAGAATCCCGACGAGTGTCGAAATGCCGAATCCAATTAATATTCCAATCTGAATGTAGTTGAACCATTTGTTGGTCTTGGAAGCGAAAGGCCGCAGGTATGTTAAACAGATTGAGATCTTGGTGGGCACTGAACAGGGCCCGAAGACAGCCTGGATTGACACACTGGCCTACACAACCGCAACATTAGCCTTGCGCAAAGGAGAACAGATAGTGGGATAACTGGCCATGCCGAGCTTGGGAAACCACTCTGGCCCTACATCGTATAGGTGACGCCCGACGCCAAATTCAGTTTCGACGGCCGGGGCTACTGACATTCCCATTACTATAATCTTGTCTTAGATAAGCGGGAGTCTAAAAGCATGGTGAGTAGAATACTCACATATGAACATAGCCTTGCCTAACCTTTTGAAGAGAGCCATTGCGACCACGTCGATCAAGGTGTACACACACTCAATGGTAAAGAAGATTGTTATTGACAAGGCCACTTCCACTGCAACTGGTGTCGAAGTTGAGTCTGGCTTGCTGAAGTTCACTCTGAGAGCACGGAAGGAGGCCATCCTTTCGGCAGGAGCGTTTCAGTTCCCGCAGCTTCTTATGGTCTCTGGTGTCGGACCAAAACAAACTCTCCAGCGCTACAGGATCCCAGTGGTCAAAGACATCCCTGGAGTTGGCCAGAACTTATGGGATCACACTATCTTTGGCATTGTCCACCGTGTCGGTGTGGAAATTGCTAGCAATCTGATCATTCACCCTCTGACCGGCGCAGTCAAGGCTCTCGCAGACTACGCGTTAAAGAGGATAGGTCCGCTGACTGCTCCTGGATCTGGAGTCATTAGTTGGGAGGAAATCCCGCAGGCGCTCCGAAGTAACTTCAGTGCGAGAGACCTCGACGCCTTGAACGAATTCCCCGGCGATTGGTTTGAAGTCGAATGTATTGGCCTCGATGGTATTCTCGACTGCTGGCATAGCGCCCTCGACCATCTCCTCCTCGACGGGCAGCAGTACGCTACGATTGCCGCAGCCCTAGTCGCTCCTTTGTCTCGCGGAAGCGTTACATTTACGAGCTCAAGCATCAAAACAGCACCCGGAATTGACATTGGCTATCTTACGCACTCCGCAGACAGAGAGGTTGCCGTCGCCGCTGTCAAGCGCCTACGTCAGATGTGGGCTGGGATGGACATCTCGCTGGGTGACTATTGCAATCCGACAAAAAGATTTAGAATTTGTTGTCATACAATAGTCCCAGTGTGGCATCCAGCGGGGACATACTCCATGGGCAATCCAACCGACCCAAATGCAGTGGTTGACTCACATGCTAAGGTTATCGGTGTGAAAAATCTGCGGGTGGTCGATGCGAGCATCTTCCCGACTTTGCCCCCTGGCCATCCGCAGAGTGCCTGCTATATGATTGCAGAGAAGATTGCGACCCATATTAAAGAGGGTAACTAGACTTGGAGCGGAGGCAGTAATATTGTAGGCTAGGTAGACGCCGAGATGGGAAGGAGAAGAAGGCAGTCTATGTTAATGTTGTACTTATACCTAATAATAGTAACTATACATTTTAGACCTAAGCTGCTCGCTTAGGGCCACAGATATAATGTCCGACCAAGATAATGTCATCGATCGGTATGTTTTAGAGCTCTTGAGAATGACGAAGAGGAACTACACTCTGAGAAACTGCCGTCATTATTCGTCTTAGGTGCTGAGAGGCGAATAAACTCGATGACTCGAATCTCAGAGTGATCTAGTAGCTGCAGCGAATAGGCACTTGGGATCACGAAAGCTGCTTTCAAAAAGACTAATTCGCTTGTCGTGATTTTGGTGTTGCTAAAGCTTAATGGGAGGATGGAACCATCTGAGTGGTCCGCGCAGCTGTCAAAACCAACCTTATTTCCTGATCAGCCAATGACAGTGGCCGTCCTTGCTGCCACCCCCTGCAGAGTGGCGGGCGGAACCTTAATTCCACATCACTCGATGGTCCGACCAATAAAAGCCTTTCGCTCGCCAGCAGTTATCGTCCCGAGTCTTCCTGACCTACTGATTTAATTCACAGTTTTCGCTTAGAAACTTCTCGCTTGTGAAAAGAGTCATAGTACAACCAGCCAGTCAGAGACTGCGCAAAAAGAGTGATCTGGAGGACTCCCGAGGGGTATATCATCCCCCTCGACCCCCTGCGCCAGGGCGCACTCTTCTTCCCTCTTACATCTATTTGGTAGCATTTCTATACTGTAGGTAGCCTCTCCACTCTCTGTGCTTTGCATTGCGTGTTGTCTAGTCTTTCCTTTGCATTATTCTTCTGCTTTTCATTCTGCTTTTTATTTTCTGCTTCTTTGTTTCCACTTCGTCATTTCTGTATATTCCGCATTTGACTCCTGCATTTGATTCTTACATTTAGCGATTGCATTTAGTTCTTCTATTTAGTTGCTATTTCTGCTTTTCTGCTTTTCTGCTT